>CM035165.1:74940373-75101624 GCA_020205615.1 Panax quinquefolius
AAGATGAAAAGAAAGAGTTTAAAACTTTGATGAGCATGAGAAAATATTTTGAGTATCAAAATAATGATTTGATATTTAGGGTGATGAATTTTGTGGAGATCGGAAATAATGGGTTGAGGAAGAAGCTTGTTAAGGAAGGTGAATGATGGGAATATCCTGCTCTCCGGGATGAAGTTAAAGTTCATTATGGGTACTTTGCTTGATGGAATCCGGTTTGAGGTCGAAGTTGCTTTCTTTAGTCAAGTGTCAAGGATATATGTAAAGATGGAGGAATATTCAAGAAGATAATTCTTGAATGAGAAAATTGACCACATCCTAAAACCTAGATGAAGTATTAATTAAATATGAGGCTGAAGCTTAAGGATGGAATGCTAATTCGAAATCTAATGGGGTGGAATTCATTGTGAAAGATGGGTATCTACCGCTCTACTATGTCAAAAGTCGTAAAGACAATGAAAAGGAAGAGAAGTTCCTCCCGATGATTGAAGCCAATAAATATACATTTTTAGAGAATGGTAGACCAACAACCTGGAGATGAGTGTGATGTGCCACCAAATGACGGGGGTATTTGCCAAAGTGAAATTGATAGGAAAAGCTGCAAGATGGAACTATTCTTTTGAAGGAAGAATTGCAAAAGATATTACTTCACTAAGGGAAACATTGGCAAAAGAAATAGAACAAGTTAATTTAGAAATGAATAGACTTGATAGTGAGAGAAAAGAGATCAATTTGGATCGTGAAAGAAGAAGCAAGGAATGGACAGAGATGAATGATTCCATTGAAGAACTTAAGGTGAAGAGGCGAAACAGAGAAACAAATGGAATTATGTTGATATAGAAGAGTTTTCTTACATGTATTAAGCACCTAAAGCAATTGGAAGATTTAAAAGTTGTCCTAGATCGTATTGCTTTAACTAATTTTCAGAAGCCTGACTTACTATTTAAAAAGTTACAATCAATCAAAAAGACTTATAAATAATAAAAAATAAATCTTGAAATGTAGTTAAACTTAGTTTAAATTTATGAGAATTTGACTATTAAAGTTGGATATTCTTTATTTATTCATTGAAATTTGTCATCATAAGAATTTTCATTTAAATGCTTTGTAGAGTATGTATGGGAAGTGCGGGTGTGTTAAGAATTAATTTAGGCTTTTAGTTTAGTGTGTGTCCATATTCAGTGCTTCATTTTTTTGTGTTCATGATTTTTTTTTAATTATACGGCCATCTTCAGTGATGGATTATCGCTAGTATATATATATATATACACACACGTGATTATCCATAATTTAATGCGTGTTATAAATTTTAATACCCAATGTATATATCTGTATACAACTTGCAAGTAAGAAACAAAGAAATTTAAAGTTAATTAAACGATGGCAAAATAAGAAGTTGGGTAAGTTCCTTCATGTAAAATCATGAGCACCATTGCTTGTGCACATAAGTCAATGCAGGTTGACCATGCAATATGCAAGTGACACAACAAGTACTAGAGAGCCAATGGTTAATGGATAGAAAGTGTGGTACAAATCCTCAATGTCAAGTTAGAGCTGCTTCATTCTAATTTTTTAATGCTCAATCCTTGAGGAAGAGAAAGCAATAACAGTTTGCAAGCTAGAGTAAGTTGTATTCAATCTACATATTTTCTAGAGGCATCTAAAAATACAATAATAGTAGCATGAAGAAAAAGCACTGCCTACAGTCACCATCTACAGAGAATTTTCATAACTAGTTACTTCTCAAAGTTTTTAAGGTATGGTAGAGAACAAATTGGCAACAACGCAGACTAAAAAACAATCAGATGTTCCTTATTTGTTCCCATGTAGGCCAATATATATGCAGCTAAGAGATGGTTAAGATTCTCTCTTTCAGATGTCATTTTCCAAGGGTTACACCTCCGCTGATATTGGTAATGTGGTACGGTTTTCACCAGGTCTGCTAGGATGGCCATAACTGAAGCATCCTGATATTTCAACTATGACAAGCATGGTTTCCCACTGTAAAGATGTATGTAATTGCTCAATTACAGGTGAGAATATTTCTTAGCTAATTATTGGACTCTTATACCTGATAACCTTACCATATTGGACCATACTGACATGAACCTTCTATATGACAGTGACTGGTGAGATTTTTTATTTACTTCATAATTTATGATGTTAGCATATTGTATGTGTTATATAACTCTGGTGAATCTTATTTTCACATTGCAGGAACCTGCAAGTTGATTTACAGGCTTAGGACCGTGCTCACAGGATTGGACAAAAGAAAGAAGTTCAAGTTTTCGTTTCTGCACTAAGGTTATGTTATATCCTTGAATGCATCCTTGCCTATACATAAATTTTATGCACTAATACAGTGATTCTTTCTTATTGCATGAACGTTATACGATCGAGGAGAAAGTTATTGAGAAAGCTTATAAAAAACTTGCACTTGATGCATTAGTTATCCAGCAAGGACGACTAGCTGAGCAAAAGAGTAAGTAGTTTGTGCATTGTGATCTTCATCATGATATGTTTATAAAACCCTGGATTATGTATCTTTTCCTTTAATGGTTGTGCACCTGTTAGCAAAGATGAGTTGTTGCAAATGGTGCTAAAATGGTTTTCAGTTCCAAATATATAGCACAATCACAGACGAGGATATAAACAAGATCATTGCTAAAGGAGAAAAAGCAATAACTGATCTTGATGCCAAGATGAAGTTACAACTTTAACATTATTCAACTGTTGACAAGATTACTTGTGTGGCTCAAATTTTAAATTGCAACCTTATTAAACTTAAACCATGTGCAAACATTCCTTGTGTGATTTGGAAGTTAGTGAAGCAACATTATTATTATGGAAACCATGAAAGCAACATCTATATTGAAGACTTATATTTTAAGCATCAAATGTGAGACCATCTATATTGAATACTTATATTTTAAGCATCAAATGCAAGACAACTGTGATACTTGGCATTACATCCGCTAGAAATTCTGGTGGACGGATCAATTATTTTCCAGCCTAGGCTCGTTGTTATGGAGACATTCTGGTGCAAACAAAATTTTAATACCATCCACTAGATATTCAAGCAGACATTGATATTTGTTTTAAATTTCATCCGTTTATAATTCTAATAGAAAGTAGAGATGATATTTGTCGATTTTTGATCTATAAAGAAATACATACTATGGATCATCGCCCTATATATATATATTAATGTCACATATTTTCTAGTCGATAGATAATAGTTAAAATGCGCATAATTTTATCGCACTATTATGTTATTAATTCTTTAAGATAATAATAAAAAATCATAATTTTTCTTCCTTTTCAATTCACTCCAACAAAATCCATATACATATACACACAAATTTAATTACAAAATTATAAGATTGAGGAGAAAGTTATTGAGAAAGCTTATAAAGAACTTGCACTTGATGCATTAGTTATCCAGCAAGGACGACTAGCTGAGCAAAAGAGTAAGTAGTTTGTGCATTGTGATCTTTCATGTATATTTATGATATGTTTATAAAACCCCTGGATTATGTATCTTATTTTAATACCATCCGCTAGACATTCAAGCGGACATTGATATTTATTTTTAAATCCCATCCGTTTATAATTCTAATAGACGGTAGAGATGGTATTTGCCAGTTTTTGATCCATAGTAAATATATGCTATGAATCATTGCCCATATATATATATATATTAATGTCACAAATTTTCTAGTCAATATATAATAGTTCACATGCACATAATTTTATCGCACTATTATGTTATTAATTCTTTAAGATAAAAATAAAAATTTTAACTTTTCTTCCTTTTCAATTCACTCCAACAAAATCCATATACATAACACACAAGTTTAATTACAAAAATTACAAATTAAAAATATGAATAAGAAGAAACTTGCAAATGGCTGGCAATTTTTTCCCTTCTCAATCCTAGGACATTCATAATTTTAACTATTTTCTTGGGAACAACCTCTGTATCTATTCAAGTAAAAAATGCATAAAAAATTTAAAAAACTAATAAAAGAATTAAAAAAATAACATTTTGATAAAGAAATTGGGAGTCTTAAATAAATCATTTTTTTTAAAGAAATCCTTACTTTCATTGCCAATTTGTTCAATGGCATCCATGAACTTTTTATGTATACCATCATTCCAAACAATTCTTGGTTTCTTCTCCACTGAAGAATCATCTCGAGTATCAGCATCTTGTTCTTTCCTTTTTTTGTATATTAGTCCCCCAACTTTCTCCATCGAAGTTTTTTGGTTGACCTGTGTTATGAAACAAGGCTTCAAAATAAGTATCTTAGAATCATGTTAATTAGGTTTAAGTATCCAAATTGTGCCTATATGATGTTGTGCATATCCTACTTGAGAATTTATGGAACATTTATTTATTCATAGCTCTTTGACGTCGGCACACATTGTTTGGAATTTTTTGGTTCAAGATTAAATGTAAAGCTCTTTATTTCATTTATCTTATTTGTGACATCAGCCGGGCTTCTCAAAAATTTCTATTTTTCTATGTTCCATATGGAAAATTAATTACCTAATTATATCAACAGGGAGGAAAACACAGTAGAAGATTCCTTAACTATTTGGGCTCATTGTTACTAGTTTAAATTATCCTCTTAGAGAAATTAGCATACATTGTATAAAGGATAATCATGGACAGTTATTATTTGTGTTTTACATAATGTGTTAAGCTTATTGTTGCCCACTTTTTTTTTGTATTAAGGTTAGATTAGTTAAAAGGTTAAGAAATGTTTTGAAAATATGAACAATATATATTAGAGTGTGACAATATTTTACCTTTAAAATCAGCAACATTATTTGTAATATTGAAATGCCATGAACATCGATCATGCCCTGTTAAATATGAAATAGGTCACTATGGATAAATATATTGACATATGGAGAAATATATAGATTTACTAGAGATGGTTAAAGGGTTAAAATTGTGAGACCCCAGATTTTATCAATAAAGATTTAAATTTTGTTGAAATAATTTTTAATATTATGGTGTGAATTTGAGATAATATTATAGTTGTGGGTAGTATTTATAAATTTTGCAAAGTATGCAAGTGGTTATATTATATTTGATTGGTCGGGGAATATTCCGGTTTAACGGGGAATATTCGCAGACAACTACTCAATCATTGGTGGACCCACAATGTAAATTATTGTCGGATTGAGAAAAGCGACAAAAATATTTTATTGAAATAACGGTGGAAGTATTACCGTTGATCTTTGTTGAACTACTCGGTAGTAAAAATACGAGAATACGTGTGGTTGCATAGTAAGTAAGACACGGTATTGATTATTGATGCTTATGTTAGAAGTCACTCAATTTGATTCCATTATTGTCGGTTAATAATATGAATTATTATAAGCGATAATGACGCGTTTTGTTTTATTAGTATTATTAAGCGTAATAAAGCGAAACATCTTTTATATATAAAATGAATACTTTATTAAAGTTATTCTATAAATAGAATATATTATATTTTATTATGCATAGTGTTGCATATATGTTTGCATAGTAAAATGTTTTTATATAAATAGAATATATGATATTTTATTTAAAAGATTTTGCTTTAAATATGGACCGTCAGATTAAAGTAAATCAATCTGGACTGGATTCATGGATTAATTACTATGCATTCTATTTTCCTATAAATGAAGCTCATTCCTTCATTATTTTCTTACGAATTCTTTGAAACTCTAGAGAGAGAAATTATAGAGAGAGAAGCTATATAGAGAAAATCTATAGAGAGAAAGAAGAAGAGTATTACGGTACTTCACTACTTTGATATTCGGTGTCTTTTACGGTAAGGGATATTATTTGTTGTATGCAAGTAAAGGGTGTTATTCTTTCTTATTCATGAAGAGAACTACATTATTCCATTCTTTATTATTACATTGGAATAACTTGTATAATGCCAGATACCCTATACTTGGTGAAATCCTCTGTTATTCCATTCTTTATTATTACATTGGAATAACTCAGATACTGTGGCATACCCTATACATAATCTGATATCGTGGTTTACCCTATACATGGTGGCATTCTTCTATTATTCGTTGGAACATCACATGCGTGTGTTTTACACGGACTGGTTAAAATCTTTATTATTCATTGGAACATCACATGCGTGTGTTTTACACCGGACTGGTTAAAATCTTTATCATTCATTGGAATATCCTATCGTGTGTTTTACACCGGATGCAGTTCCATCTTTATTATTCTCGTTGGAACATCCTGTCGATGTGAATTTCACGACACGGTTAAGATTATTATTATTCGTTGGAATAACTTTGCCATACGCGGGAAATCTTTGCATGCGTGGTGATTTCTTTTGTTATTCCATTCTTTATTATACCCAGTTGGTTAAAACTTTGACTTCTATACTCCATGAAATTAGTAGAATATCTTTGATATTTGCGTTTCATCCAGTATCATTTCATGGAAATATTCTTCTGATCATTCTTGAATTTTACTCTACAAAATAGTATCATGTTGACAATTTGGACGTTAATAATTCCTGGATAAATTAATTCTTGAACTTGTTTTATTGAATTATTATGTCATTGTCATCATTCTCATGTTATATTATGTTATCTTTGGCTTACGTGCATAGATGAACTTAGTATGATTATGACCGAGGATCATTGGTATAATCACTTGGCTTGATATAAATGATGTGACAAAAGTCCTCGATTGGATTTGTAATGCGATGATGGATAGTTTTGGTATGATTATGACCAAGGGTGATTGGGTATAGTCATGACCATTGATAATTTGATGAAAATCCTTGACCGTAGTATGTGGATGATTAAATATTGTGGTTTATTCATTAAAGCGAGTCTTAGTGATAAAAATTGATGAAAACCTTTTAAAACCTAAAAGATAGTAGACTTTATTTTCTACTTGACTCTTTTAATGGATTGATATTCATCATGATTAAACCGGTTGTCTATTGTATTTTATCGGTTTAACATTGTTGAAGACTATTGATAATTTATTACGCATTATCTTAGTTATAATATTTCTTCTTTGGGCTAGTTGAGCTCACCCTTTCTTTCACTTTGTTCTCTTGTGAAATGAGAATATAGCCGGGACGAGTCGGGGAACGGAGTAATGGTCCAGAGGATAACATTAGTAGTCCTCACTATTCTGTGAAATAGTGTGATAATAAATGTAATGAGGACTCTTTGAGTATGGATATTGTCTAAATGACAATATTCCTATTAGAACTCTCAGTTTATGTATTGTCGTATGTTACACGACAGATGTATAATTAAGTTTGTATTTGAATTTATGTACCATGTAAGTGGCGACCCAAGATGGGTGACGTATACCTAATTTTGAGGGCGTCACAGTTGGTATCAGAGCTTAGGGATATGATCCCTGGCTAAGATGTGAGACTAGAACTAGGAGGGGAGAGATAGGGAATTCCTTCGCTAGTATGACCTACCTAAGTTTATTTGGTATTTGATTGGTCGGTCAGAGTATAGTGATAATATGTTGCATGTCAATTAACTCTTATTTTGTGGCAGTGTTTGAAAATGGCATCCGAGAATGTTGAGAATAGCAATGGAGCACAGGAGATTGTTGATTCTCCACAGATCAATAATCAGGACAATATGCAACAGGATGGCGATAATCCTCCGTAAACAATAAAACCGATCAATCGATTTAACGAATGATGCGTTTAAGAGGTTTTTAGAATTCATGCAACATCAGGCGAAAATGACTTCTGTCCAAAACGTAGGTGGAAACACGGAAAACTCTCGGGCGGTCACCGCTAAACAATTCAATAAGCTGGGACCACCGGAGTTTAAGGGACAGCCAAAACCACTTGGCGAAGCATGGATAAAGCAGATTACCAAGATATTTGATGTCTTGGGATGCTCGAGGAGCAAAAGGTTCCCTTTGTCGCCTTTATGTTTGCGGAGAGGCGATTACTAGTGGGAATCGGTGAAAGCGTACTCAACTTTCTTTGTCTTAAAGATATCTTGGGAGAAGTTCCAGGAGGCATTCAACGACAAATACTTTCACAGAAAGTATTCGCATACATGAAGGAGGTGGAGTTTATTAAGTTGGAACAAAACAATATGACCAGTGTCGCAATACGAGGCAAAATTTCTTTGAGTTATCACGATTCGTCCCATTTGGTGGATAATGAAAGAGAGAATGGCGTGAATGTTTTTAAGAGGTTTCAAGTTTAGATACGTCAACATCTTATTTCTCATAAACCGTGTTTGTATTCGGATGTTGTAAATAGGGCTCGATTAGTGGAGTGCGATAACGAGTCAACACAACTAAAAAGAAGCGGTAAGCAAAAATTATAATACCGGCGAGAGTAGTCATCAAGCGGTGACAACAAGCGTGGAGGAATCAATGGACGGATATGGTAACCACTTCGATGGTAATCAAGGTCAAAGCAATAAGAATGGACATTTCAAGAAAAGGAGATTCAACAATGATGGAAAGACGTCAAAGACCAAAGACCGTTGTTAAGGAAGGAGAAAGACCACCTATCATATGCTTCAAATGCGGAGGAGAGGACACATCATCCGAATCGCGCCATCTTAAGTCAAAGCATGTTATAATTGTGGAAGAGAAGGTCACTTAGCTCGATTTTGTCGTTCATCGAAGACAAATTCAACTAGGATGGAGGCACCAAAGGTGTCCCGGAAAAACCAAAGCGGTAGTTTAAGAGAGGCGTTTTTTCTCGTGACGAGGAACCCGAATAAAATTATCACGGGTAAGTTAATCATAAGCTCTTGCGAAGTCTATACCGTGTTAGATACAGTTCTACCCACTCTTTTATTTCACCTAGTTGTGTTCAACGTTTAAATTTGACTCAAGAAGTTAAACTTTGACTTATTCGTTGAAACTTCGTTAGGGGAGCCTTCGTTCGCTACTATTTTTAAATCTTGTTTGATTCAAATAAACATTTTCACGTTACCTGTCGATCTTATCTTTTTGAAAATATTTGCCTTTGATGTGATTTTAGGAATCAATTGGTTAACTACTCATCATGCTTTTCGTAAGGTTGTTAGCTTTTATATTCATAACCAACTTGTTGTGCGAATTCAAGTAACCAAACTACTAAAGTCAATTATTGTCATATCAAGCCATAAGTAAAGAGCCCCGAACCTTTCGTTGTTGACTTCCTTGTGTGGAATGCACCAAAGCCAGACTTTCTGTAGGCGACATCATGAATGAAGATGGCAAGTTTATAGGTATCATTGTGAGGTGATATCTAGGTTAAGGGATAGAAGTCACAGTTGGTATCAATGTGACGTACTATCCAAGTCTTGGATGAGAGTCACAGTTTTGAATGATATTTCTATTATTAATAAATTTCCTGGCGTATTCTTGAAGACTTCTTAGCCTACTTAGAGCGTGAAATCGAATTTAGTATTGACCCCAAAGATAAAACCCATTTCTTAAACCCTCAAATATTTCTTCAACTAAAATGAGCAGGTTCACGTGGTTTATGATGAAAGTCATAATAAAAGCATTGGACTAATGAAAATCATGGTATATCGTGGTATTAGTAAGTGTTATGATGAGTTATGTTGGTTAGTATGTGAAAACATGAAAGTTTCTTAAAAATCACAAGGAGTTAAAAACCAGATTTTGGTGAAAAACGTAACATGAAATTCAATTGACCAAATCTCCTATTATATTTTAAATTTTTGAGTGTGGTTAAGTCCTAGAGTTAGATCTATGAGTTACCTAATTAATCCAAGTGGAATCAATGAAAAAGGTGTTGTAGATTTTCGTGTGGACTGATTTTAGCAAAGGAGTCAAAACTTCAAAATGTCCAAAAAAAGCTGCTGCCACGTTTTTGTAAGGGCTGTTTCGGCCACTTAATTAGTGAAAAAAATTCAGGCCTTTTGGGAAATAAAAGTATATGGTATAAAGAACATCGTGTCCAAAAATGAGCTCATTCCGACTTAAAATGAGCAAGTTATGACCATTTCAATATTTAGGTTTTTTTTGAAAAAAATGCTATAATCGGAGTTCTATAACTGGATGACCATGAAATTTAAATCTGGAGGCTCACATTAACATGTGTAAGGTCCTGCCAAGATTTGGGAATTTCTGGAGTTAAACTTGAGGTAGCAAATTTCTTAAGGAATTAATTAGAAATTGATTTTTGAAAAATAGTAAATGAATTTTAAAAATTAGAAAAATATATTTTCATTATGGGACTATATTATGATAAATCCCAGAAAAGAAATATTTTTGGGACTGATTTGGTATTTTCATGAAAATAGTTTAATTACGAACATATGAGTTAAATATGTTATGTGAAGTAACAAAGTTGAAAATAGGATTTTATGGCTAGAGAATCCTATATAGAGTATATGCATATTTTTTGATGAGGATTTGATAATTGGTGATGATATCTTATGAGTATGGCATTTTGAATGATTAAATGCATTATATGGTAAAGCGTAAACAATTGAGATAAATTGTTTATAAATTTAAGAAGTGATTAAAATATTGTTATAATATTAATGATATTAGATTATGAGATTATTAAGTGATTGATAACATGGGGATATTCTTGAATCTTGGATAAATTATATTATAAATGTTTAATATTTATCCTTTATCTCATTTGATTGATTCTTTATATCATTATCCTCATGTTTATATTATGTTGAAAGTCATCTGTGGCCTGTAGTGCATAGATGGACTTGGTATGATTATGACCAGGGATTGTTCGGTATAATCATAACCGTAATTGAAAACACGATTATCTTTGGTCGTAGTGCATGGATAATTTGTGGTCATGATACTAATGAATACACGATTATCTTTGGCCGTAGTGCATGGATAATTTGTGGTCGTGATACTAATGAATACACGATTATCTTTGGCCGTAGTGCATGGATAATTCGTGGTCGTGATACTAATGAATATCCTTGGCCTGTAGTGTAGGGATGATTCGATGATATGGATTAATTATTGAGCTGAGTCTCAGCAATGAAATATTAATTCATGGATGTGGTAAAAGTCATCTTTGGCCGTAGTGCATTGATAGACTTGGTATGATTATGACCAAGGATTATTCGGTATAATAATCATGAGTAATTGAAAAACACGAATATCCTTGGCGATGAGTGCATGGATAATTCGTGGTCATAATAATATTGTCGCTGCGTCTCGGATTATTGATTTTCTGATTGTATATCTTTAGCTTTTGTAGTGCAAAAGATGAATTGTTAATGAATATCTTTTGGCGGATTGCGAAGATGAATTTAATATTTTTAACGATAAAGGTATTCAAGGTATCCTCACCTCTTTATCATACCTGTGCACATACCCTAATTTCGAGGGTGAAATTCCATAAGGAGGGAGATTGTGAGACCCCAGATTTTATCAATAAAGATTTAAATTTTTTATCGAAATAATTTTTAATATTATGGTGTGAATTTGAGATAATATTATAGTTGTGGGTAGTATTTATAAATTTTGCAAAGTATGCAAGTGGTTATATTATATTCGATTGGTGGGGAATATTCGGTTTAGCGAGGGAATATTCGTACAACTACTCAATCATTGGTGGACCCCATAATGTAATTATTGTCGGATTGAAAACGACAAAAATATTTTATTGAAATAACGACGGAAGTTTTACCATTGATACTGTTGAACTACTCGGTAGTAAAAGTACAGTAATACGTGTGGTTGCATAGTAGCACACGGTATTGATTATTGATGCTTATGTGAGAAGTCACTCAGTTTGATTCCATTATTATCGATTAATAATATGAATTATTATAGCGATAATGACGTTTTGTTTTATTCGTATTATTAACGTAATAAAACAGAAACATCTTTTTATATAAAACAGAATACTTTATTAAAGTTATTCTATAAATAGAATATATTATATTTTATTATGCATAGTGTTGCATAGTATTTGCATAGTAAAATGTTTTTATATAAATAGAATATATGATATTTTATTTAAAAGATTTTGCTTTAAATATGGACCGTCATATTAAAGTAAATCAATCTGGACCGTTCATGGATTAATTACTATGCATTCTATTTTCCTATAAATAGAAGCTCATTCCTTCATTATTTTCTTACGAATTCACTGAAACTCTAGAGAGAGAAATTATAGAGAGAAGCTATAGAGAAAATCTATAGAGAGAAAGAAGAAGAGTATTCTGGTACTTCACTTCTTTGATATCCAGTGTCTTTTACGGTAAGGGATATTATTTGTTGTACCCGTAAGGGGTGTTATTCTTTCTTATTCATGAAGAGAACTTCTGTTATTCTATTCTTTATTATTCTATTGGAATAACCTGTATACGCGGCATACCCTATACTTGGTGAAATCCCTCGGTTATTCCATTATTTATTATTATGTTGGAATAACCTGTATACGCGGCATACCCTATACATAATCTGTATACGTGGTTTACCCTATACTTGGTGACATTCTTCTATTATTACGTTGGAACATCACATGCATGTGTTTTACAGGACTGGTTAAAATCTTTATTATTACATTGGAACATCACATGCGTGTGTTTTACAGGACTGGTTAAAATCTTTATCGATACATTGGAATATCCTATCTCGTGTGTTTTACCGGATGCGGTTCCATCTTTATTATTCTGTTGGAACATCACATCGATTGTGAATTTCACGATTTGGTTCCGTTATTATTATTACATTGGAATAACACATCATAATAATCGCATGCATGGTGATTTCTTTTGTTATTCCATTCTTTATTATACCCGGTTGGTTAAAACTTTGACTTCTATACTCCATGAAATTAGTAGAATATCTTTGATATTTGCGTTTCATCGATATCATTTCATGGAAATATTCTTCTGATCATTCTTGAATTTTACTCTACAAAATAGTATCATGTTGACAATTTGGACGTTAATAATTCCTGGATAAATTAATTCTTGAACTTGTTTTATTGAATTATTATGTCATTGTCATCATTCTCATGTTATATTATGTTATCTTTGGCTTACGTGCATAGATGAACTTACCAGGGATCATTCGGTATAATCATGGCTTGATATAAATGATGTGACAAAAGTCCTCGATTGGTATGTAATGCGATGATGGATAGTTTTGGTATGATTATGACCGGGGTGATTCGGTATAGTCATGACCATTGATAATTTGATGAAAATCCTTGACTAGTGATGCGAGGGATGATTAGATATTGTGGTTTATTCATTAAGCGAGTCTTAGTGATAAAAATTGATGAAAACCTTTTAAAACCTAAAAGATAGTAGACTTTATTTTCTACTTGACTCTTTTAATGGATTGCATATTCATTTTGTAGTTAAGCTGGTTGTCTATTGTATTTTATCGGTTTAACATTGTTGAAGACTATTGATAATTTATTCTACATTATCTTAGTTATAATATTTCTTCTTTGGGCTAGTTGAGCTCACCCTTTCTTTCACTTTGTTTCTCTTTGAAATGAGAATATAAGCGGGACGAGTCGGGGAAGCGGAGTAATGGTCCGAGAGGATAGCATTAGTAGTCCTCACTATTACGTGAAATAGTGTGATAATAAATGTAATGAGGACTCTTTGAGTATGGATATTGTCTAAATGACAATATTCCTATTAGAACTCTCAGTTTATGTATTGTCGTATGTTACACGACAGATGTATAATTAAGTTTGTATTTGAATTTATGTACCATGTAAGTGGCGACCCAAGATGGGTGACGTATACCTAATTTTGAGGGCGTCACAAAAATAGTTATGTTGTTGGATCTTACACCTCTAAATCTTACAAACTTCCGTATACTTATTGAATTGAATTTATATACAAGCCAACGGGTTAAAGGGCATTAAAATATAATATTTCTATATATGGTCAAATTATTATATGATTATCATATACACCACCATCACACAAACAGACACACATATGTAAAAAGCCGTTATGCACCATCATGAAAGACAGTAAGATAAAGGAAGGAAGAGGTTGGAGAAGGAAAGGAGGGACATATATGTGTGTGTATTCGTGTGTACCCAGTACACTGTGTCCAATTATGAAGATTTGGTTAGTAAATCATATATGTTATGGTAAAAGATATTTATGTTTTAGACATAGCAGAATAGAAGAAGCGAACTTACTAATATGTAGTCTTAATGGAAAAATGTATATTAAGAAATTAATTTTCGCATAAACAAGCCTACAAATTAATATACTCTTTCCATTTCGAATTAAATGACCAAAATTAACTTTTTAATATTGATAAAAAAAATATTTTAAAATTACAATATCGTTTACTACTAAATTCCTTATTAAGGAAATGAGTCATTTGCTAATTTAAAATTTTATTTTTAAAGAAAAGATCTAACAATTAACAATTAAAATGTAATGTATACTATTTTCAATATCCACACTAATATAATATAGTCGAGATAAGTTAAATCTAAATCGGCTAGAGAAAAACTTTCAATACATTAGATCGACAAGTCATTTAGGATTGTAAACAAATCAAATAAAAAATTGTTAAACTCACAAGAAATAGTTCGTCATTCTTAAGGAAGAACATGATAAGAGTAAAACCTACCATTATTAGAGTTTTTATTAGAGATGAAAATGGGAGAGATAGAGATGTATAGAAAATGAAAAACAACTAAGAGATTAATATAGAATTAAAGAGAAAGAAATTCTTACCTGTTGCTAATAGATGGTGGTACATCGCGATAGCTCATTACACGAAAAATGCTTCTCAACGACCAAAAGCAGCAACATAATTAAGCTACTTTATTGTAGTGGCTAGGGCTTAAGAATCGAGAACTTGAGAGACTAAAGAGGCAAAGAGGAAAGAGACTAGAATATGAGTTTTTATAGCTGAAAAATATATCTAGGGTTAGGATTGTCGATTGAATTTATTAAGTTGGGCTCAACCTACTAAAATTGTGATTTAGTTTCCTAAGCGCAAGCTCGTCCCACTGAACTCTATGAAACTCACCTCATCGATTAGCTTTAGGCCTTTATCAAAAAGACTCTTGTATATGTGACTTAAATTTTTGTCATTTATAATCCCCTTCAAGTCGACTTCAAAAGAATCCAACTTCTTCTCTCTTCACAATCTTTATAGTTGTCCTCACTTTTCACTATCTCACTAGCTCTATATGGTAGCATATACATATGATCAAATGTATTAATTACAACTTTTTAAAATATCATCGAGCATAAAAGAATATAGTACATATATGTTTGTCTGTATATGTGTGTATATATATACACACGCATATTGATGTATAAACTGAAAGCGAAATAACTGAGTCATTCCATATGGTGGTGTGACAAATATATATACACACGACCCCTATTAAGGTATCTTATCATGCACGTGCCCTGAAAAGCCCCCCAAAAGGTATCTAAAGGTGTGCGCGTTAGTAGGTCCTAAATTGTTCCAGAACTAGCGTAAACACTAACAATTCTGTACATAGTCGGACTTAGGATTCTAAAAATAATTTCTCAATGTTTTCGATGTTCAAAATTATACTTATTTTACAGTTCCAAATCACATAATATCATTATCTAAATCAAAATTCTATTTTGATACTTGATCTGGGTTTTTAAACAAAATAGAGTAACATTTTTATTAATATGAAAGCCTTAAATAAAGTATAACAATTTTTGAAACAATACATTTAGACATCCGAATAATTACTAAAGCATACATAATTTTAAACAAAAATTTCAAAATACTAAATATCTTGGATAGTCACTTACCTCGATATCGTTGAACACAAATTTAATAGCCGAACAACTCCTAAATACAAATTTAGAACAATTAAATGTCATAAGGATATAATTTTATTATTTAACAACTTTCTTATTATTATTATAACTATAAGTATATTTACAAAATATTCTTTCCATATATAATCCTTTTTCAAACAAATATTACAATTATGGCAAAATAATAATCTTAATACAAAATAATATTTAAAGCCAATAATATTAATCCAAAACTATTAGTTAATAATCTAAATACAAAGCAATAATTAAAACTACAAAAATAACGACAATGAAAAATACTAATTACTAACAAATATACCAAAATATCCACTTTAACTAATAAACTAAATACAATATTTAACATAATAACAATACAAAATATTACATAAGAAACATACCAAAAAATAATAGCTCCATAGACTGCTAACGCACTCGAAGTCAACATTTAACAAAGGAGATTTTTATAAAAAAAAACCTCCCACAACAAAGTCTTTCTCAAAATTAGAGGCCTTATTGTTGGTGAATGAAATAAAAGGGCTAAGCCCTTCTATTTATAGACTTAGGAAATGGTAAGGGTTTCAAAATTAGAAGATGTGGGATTTGGGTCATTACATTACCTCCCCCATAAAAAAAATTTGGTCCTCCAAATTTCCAAATCATAAAAAAATAACACTAATATTATATGTTTAAATAAATTACTATTTAATTATTAAGCACAGATAACAAAAGTGTTACATACCTTAATACTAGTTGCCTGAAAGTTGAAACACGCGTCCTCGAGTTAGCCTTGGACTTGATATGCTTATTTCCTTCTTCCTTGTATCTCCTTTTTGTGGAGGGTTCTTGGGACATTACGCAATTTTATGACCTCTCTACAATGAAACCACGCACCCATGTTTCAATGACATTCTTTGTCTGGGTGGTTCCTACCACAACTCCCACCTTTCAAATTTTACTCTTAGTTTACTTGATTTCCCCGAAATCTACCGTTTTGGGTATTTATTCTTTTCACAGGTCCCCCATGGATCAACTCTTCCTCAGAAGGTTCCTCCCTTTTTCGATTGGCATTCTTCCCATTTTTAATCTCTATTAGGCCTTTCTCAATAACTAATGCCTTATAGAGCACCGCATCATAATTGGGTAGCTCAAAAGATGCAATTCCATGCATTATGTCAACCTGTAATCCGTCCTCTAATCTACGGGCTTTTGTCACCTCATCTGGTACTAAGGTAGATGCATACTTAACGAGCTTCATAAACTCGGCTTCATATTCAGCAACTGTCTTGTTCCCTTGTTCTAGCCTAATGAATTCCCTCTCTTTTTATGCCTGGATCATTCTAGGAAAGTACTTGTTGTTAAATGCCTCTTTGAACATGGTCCAAGTGTAGAGTTCAGGATCTCCCTCTTCAGAATTTCCCTCCTGTGTAGTACAATTAATTGCACTCCCTTTGGTTTCTAGAATTACTCTCTGCTAATTTTTTGAGCCTTTATAATATCCTTGTTGATATTTCCTTGGATATTTTTGTTACTTCTACTATCTCATCATGGCAGAATCTAGTTCTATTAATAATGCTAGTACTACTGAAATAAATAAAGGGCAGTTGAATCGAAATAGTGATAACACTATTTCTCATTTTTCACAATCAAGTATAAACTTTTGTACTTTTAATGTCTCATCTACTTACCGTAGTTAGATTATAGACACAGGTGGCTTTGCGCATATGACTGGGTCCTCCAATCTCTTTACTTCACACACGCCCTGCTTTGAAAAAAAAAGGTTCAAGTAGTTGATGACTCCCTATCTTCTATCTTCGGGAGTGATTCTGTTGTTTTTAACCCTTTATTAACATTATCATCTGCTCTCCATATCCTTTTATTTATCGTAAATTTACACTTTGTCAAACATCTTTGTGAATCCCTACACTGTTTAGTAACCTTTTTTGGAAATCATTGTGTTTTTTAGGACTTGGTGATGTGGCAAAGGATTGGCAGTGGTAGTGCAGTTAACTCTCTCTATTATTTAGATGATCCCTCATCTAACATGCTTCTACTTAGGTTCAGACTCTTCACTTTACTTCTCACCCATGCCTGACCTCTCTCTATCAATGACATCGATGTTTGGGGCATCCTTTATTTTTAGTATCGGAGTCTTTATTTCCATATTTTATTAAGCATTGTAACAGAACTCAATTTTTGTGTGAACCATGTGAATTGGGTAAACACAAATGCTCTACTTATTCTGCTACTAACAGTCAACATTCTGAACCTTTTTCCATTATCCATACTGATGTGTGGGGACCCTCTCAAGTTGTCTCCCGTTCTAGTCATAGATGATTTGTTAGCTTTATTGATTGTCATTCTCATGTCACTTGGATTTATCTTCTGCAGACCAAAAATGAGGTGTTTGATTGTTTTCAAGACTTTTATAAAATGATTCAAACCCAATTTGACGCTAAAGTCATAATTCTCCATACTAACAATGGTCGTGAATATAGTAATAATAATATTTTTGCATCTTACCTCTCTCAGCATGACATTATTCTTCAAACCTCCTGTGTCCAAATCCCAAAACAAAATGGAATAGCGAAAAGAAAAAATTGACACTTACTAGAGGTAGCCTGTACTCTTATGTTCACCATGTCAACTCTTAAATTTCTTTTGGGAGATGCGGTTCTGACTTCTGCATTTCTTATAAACCTCCTTCCTTCTAGAATTCTTGGGAATAAGAGTCCCATCAATTTTCTCCAACACACGACCAGTCCTTCTCCTTCACCTCGAGTTTTTGATTGTGTGTGCTTTGTTCATGATAAATCTCCCACTCGGGGAAAATTAGATCCCAAAGCTATTAGGTATGTTTTCATTGGTTATTCTCCAACTCAAAAATGTTATAAATGTTATCATACTCATTCTAATAAAGTCTTTGTAACTCGGGATGTCACTTTTTGGGAATTGGAACCTTTTTATTTTTCTTCATCTTCTCCTCAAGGGGAGAATGTTATTAATGAGGAGAAGCTTCCTAAGGTGAGTATTACAAGCTCTATTTCTTTCTCTATTACTTTTCATGTTCCTGTTGTTGTTTCTGATAATTATACACAAGGGGAGTTACAGTATACTAAACAGAATGAGACTGAGCCTGAGTTGAGGACCTATGCTCGAAAAGGCTAGTTTTGATAATGCTAATGGTGAGAATCTTAATCCTACTTATTCTTCTGATGAGACTGACATTCCTACTTGTTCTTCAGATGAAACTGACATTCCTATTGCACATAGAAAAGGGGTTAGAGAATGTCAACATTCAATTTTTAATTTCCTAGCCTATAGCAAATTATTTGCATCATACCACTCTTTTGTTTCTTCCTTGTCTTCAATATCTATTCCTCATGGGTGGAGAGAAGCAATTAGTGATAAAAATTGGAAAAAAACTATGATTGAGGAGATGAATGCCCTAAAAAAGAATGATACATGGGAACAAGACACTCTTTCTTATAGGAAAAAATCAGTTGGATACAAGTGGGTATATACAGTCAAACAAAATTCTGATGGGAAAGTTGAGAGACTCAAAGCCAGACTAGTTGCAAAAGGGTACACTTAAACTCATGAGATTGATTATTAAGAGACATTTGATCTTGTAGCAAAGCTGAACTCTGTTTATACCATAATCTCATGTGCAGCAAACTTCGACTGGGATCTTTAGCAATTAGACGTAAAAAATGTATTCCATCACGGTAACTTGGAGGAGGAAGTGTACATGGACATATCTCCTGGTTTGGCTTCATCGGTTACTGTGGGTAAGGTTTATAAGTTACAAAAGGCTTTGTATGGTTCGAATCAATCTCCTAGAGCCTGGTTTGGTAGACTCCACAGAGCAATGATAAGGTTTGGGTACAAGCAGAGTCAAGCAGACCATATTATTTTTGTCAGACAAATAAAGGGTAAGATTACCAATCTTATTGTTTATGTTGACGACATTGTGGTGACGGGGGATAATAAAGAAGAGATAGTCAATCTCAAAGAAAGACTGGCCAGAGAGTTCGAGATCAAAGATCTTGGTCTTTTGAAATATTTCCTTGTTATTGAAGTTGCAAGATCTTCCAGTGGGATCTTTCTATCTCAAAGGAAGTATGTCTTTGATCTGTTAACTAAAACTGGCTTGTTAGGATGTAAGCCTGTTGATTCTCCTATTGAAGTTAATCATCATCAAGTAGGAGGCACATAACCTACAGTTGATAGAGAAAGATATCAACGTTTGATGGGATGACTGATATACCTCTCTCATACTAGACCCAATATATCTTATGTGACGCCCCCAAAACAGGTATACATCACCCATTTTGAGTCACCAGATACATGGTATAAAATTCAAATACAACTTAATTATACAACAGTCGTGTAAAATACGACAAAACATAATCTAAGAGTTTAATAAGAATATTGTCATCTGGACAATATCCACACTCAATGGAGTCCTCATTACATTTATTGTCATACTATTTAACAGAATAGTGAGGACTACTAATGCTATCATCTGGACCATCACTCCGTTCCCCGACTAGTCCCGGCTACGTTCTCATTTCCTGAAGAGAACAGTGAAAGAAAGGGTGAGCTCAACTAGCCCAGTAAGAAATATTATGACTAAGATAATGCAAAATAAATTATCATTAGTCTTCAACAATGTTAAACTGATAAAATATAATAGACATCAAGTTTAACTGCAGCAGAATAAGCAATCCATTAGAAGAGTCAAGTAGATCATGATATCTACTATCTTCTATGATTTAAAATGTTTTCATCAATTTTTATCGTTGAGACTCAGCTAAATAAATAAACCACATCATCGAGTCATCCCTGCACTACGGGCCAAGGATATTCATTAAATCATCAATGGTCATGACTATTCTGAATAATCCCTGGTCATAATCATACCAAAAACTATCCATCAATGCATTACAGGCCATTGAGGACTTTTACCACATCATTTATAACATTACAGGTCATGATTATACCGAATGATCCCTGGTCATAATCATACCAAGTCCATCTATGCAAGTAAGCCAAAGATGAATTTTACCATAATATAAACATGAGGATGATGACAATGACATAATAATTCAATAAAAAAAGTTCAAGAATAAATTTTAAAGATTTATAAGTTAATTTATCCTGAAATCAATTATGTCCAAATTGTCAATATGATACTGCTTTGTGGAGTAAAATTAAAGAATGCTCAGAAGAATATTTCCATGAAAAGATACTGGATGAAGCGCAAATATCCAGGATATTCTACTAATTTCATGGAGTATAGAAACCAAAACTTTAACCAACTGAGTATAATAGAATATATGAAACTGCAAATGGATTTTCGCCCGTCATGCGGTAATCCACTTATATAGATCATTTCTATAATTTAATAAGGAATGAATACGAAGGATCATTCACCATGCATGTGGTAATCCACATAGATAGGTTATTCCAACAGAATAATAAAGAATGGAATAACAGAAGAATTTACCAGGCGTGCATAATCCGTACAGACAGGTTATTCCAATAGAATAATAAAGAATGGAACCAAGTAAATACGTGGCAAATGCAGACGAAGTTATTCCAGCGTAATAATAAAGAATGGAACCGGTCAAGTAAATGGCAAATGCAGACATAATATTCCAACAGAATAATAAAGAATGGAACCGGTCATGCGTAATTAAATACAGACGAGGATATTCCAAATGAATAATAAAGAATGGAATAACAATGAGAATTCACCGAGCGATGCGATAGGCCTTACGAACCAGTTATTTTAACAAAATAATAAAGAATGGAATAATAGAAGAATTTCACCATATATGCGGTACTTCGCATAGACAGGTTATTCCAACATAATAATAAAGAATGGAATAATAGCTCTTACGAGTATTGAAAGAAAATAATTCTCTTCATGAATACGAAATAATAATACCCCTTACCTTAGAAGAAACTGGATATTGGAATAGTGAGGTAGCAGACTTCTCTTCTTCTTTCTCTCTATAATTTCTCTCTATAACAATTGCTCTAAAGCTTTAGTGAATTGGTGAGAAATGTAGGAAGAATGAGCTTCTATTTATAGGAAAATATAGTTTCGATAATTGCACGTTTTGGGGCTCAAAATATTACTGATCTGATACCTTGACTTTTCTTTCATTTTTAATTTAGTCCAGCAAGTATTATCAATTTGCACCACCTCCCCTAATAGTAAATAATGTGAAACAATAGTTCAATCATGTGAATCAATAGTTATAATCATGTGAAAATATGAATTACAGTATAGTACCTCCATCTATACCTCCATTTTTAACTTAGTCATGCAAGTATTATCAATCTTGCACCAACTCCCCTAATAGTAAAAGAATGTGAATCAATAGTACACACATGTGAACAAATAGTTATAATCATGTGAATTAATTGTGATAACCCAGGATTTTGAATAATCCAAAATTTACGAATAATTTTTTTTTATTTTATATTGACATTGACCGTTAATATTGTACTGTGTATCTGTGATACGAGTCTCGAGAATTAGTTAATTTGTGTATTGACTGAGAAAATAGAGTAGAGTTGTTCTTAACAGCTTTAGAAACCCTAACCCTAATTTATGGATAAGGATTCGGTAGAAAATATAATTAAAATAATTATATTGATAAGAATGTGTTTGTACTGTATGTTGATAATGATCAATGATTGATCGGATAAGGTTTAAATTAATAAACCCTAATAAGAGATTAGAAACCCTAATCTCAGGATTAGAAACTCTAACGCACAGTTAGAAATCCTAATTATAAGCTGGGAAACCCTAATTTAAAATTCGGGAATCTAAACCCTAATTAGGAAACCCTAATCCTAATTAGTAAACCTTAATGTGATTGATAACATTTAATGTAATTAGTAATCACTTAATATATTTTATCATCTTAAGTTTCTATCTTGAAAATCCTAATTTAAATTTTTTTGGAAACTAAAGATTTAAAACCTAAGGGTTAGAACCTTAAGGTTAAAACCTAAGGGTTAAATCCTAAAGGTTTGTGCAATCGTCAAGAATGCCATTAAATTTGGGGGGAAAAGACCAAAATGCCTTTTTAAGTATATTTTATTATGTAACTTGTAATTTTTGCTAGCAACTTTAGTTGTTGAACCACTACATTGACTTGGTGACTCATTAAACTCTAGCAAATCTGTCTATAACATCATCTAGGTAAGCAAGATTCATTGCATCATATTATATAAAGATTTGGGAGAGAGAAAAATTACATAACTTGCTCATTTTCTCTTTTGCTCTCACCAACTCTCTCTCACCAAGACATCCGAAAATAGCAGATAGATCAGTCACATATTAACCCTCTAAAACATCTAGATCAGATTGGTAGAGCCAAGATCAAAGCATTCTCAAGAAAAGGTATAACCCTAAATTGATTTTTTTATCCAAGTTGTTAAGAATTTTTTTTGTTTAAAGTGTTTAATCAGGTGTTATATGATGTTTTTAGACGATGTGTTTTGATTTGTGATGGATCAATAGCATCAAAGTGGGTAAAAATTCAAGTTTTCAAAAACTGTTATTGAGCTTGAATTGTGGTCTGACAAGCTAATGTCAAGAGCCACAGATTCATCTCTATTTATAATTTGTGATGTTTTAAGTTTTGTATTGATAGTCTGGTATGTTGTCTTCAATCTGGAAGTGGAAGAACAGTGATTGAATGTCTAGATTTCATTTTATAATCGGTCAAAACCCGTTGACCGGGCATGGCCTGTCAAAATCTGGGCAACCCAATTATAACAAACGTCGACAATACTTTCTAAGGATTTGGATCATCGGTAATAATGTGCTTTGTTGATGTTTTTGTAACTTGTTTGTAGCATGGCATATGTACTTTAAGTGTATGTGTGACGCCCCGAAAACAGGTATACATCACCCATCTTGAGTCGCCAGAAAAATACACTATAAAACTCATTTACAACTTCATTTGTACAACTGTCGTGCAAAATACGACGACATGTATACTGTGAGTTTAAATACAAATACATATACCTACTCTGACTCATGTCACAATTTCACCTTACATAAAGGTACAGTCAAAAACTATTTTAGAAATTAAAATCTTTGGAACGTGCTAAAGAAAACCTTCGTACATAGGAGGCCATGAATCTAAGTTATGATAGATATCATATGTCCAGAGAATTATCCTTGGTTGACCCAATAAACCCCAAAGAAAAACGAGAAGATTATTATCATGTTCCTTCCAATGGTGAGTTTTCTCTTGACATATAACTATCTCCACTGTCTCCAAGTGAAAATTATATTTCAAATAAACCCCAAGATCATATAGGTAGTGCTCATAGATATACTCAAAGAAGTGGATGTACAAATACGTCTTATGATAACACGAGGTTGTATGTCATTAGACATCTTGTATGATAGTGACAAAACACCCTTCCAAAGTTGGGTTCGCCTCACCCTATTCGGTTCACCAAAATTAAATATCAAATGACGTATACAATACGACACACTAATCTAAAGTTCTCAATAAAATTATTTCCATACTATTTAGGGAGAACCTCAACAGCTATAGACCACTATTTTATTCCCCTGTTATCCCCGCTCGACCCAGCTACACTCTTATTACCTGAAAGGAATTGTGAAGCAAAAGGGTGAGCACAACTAGCCCGAAGAAAGAATATCATAACTAAAGATAATTAAATTATCAATAGCTTTTTGTCAATAATAAATCGAGATTTAGAACATATGGTAGATGATAAAACTTTTCAACCATAGTTGCGGTGAACGAAGCGATCCATTAAAGAGTCGAATAGACCATTAGGTCTATTATCTTCTCCATGTTAAAAGTCCACCAATAATGTTTTATCCTGTAACATCAATCATCAATTCTCATCCACAATCATATGAATAACTCATAATCATAATTGTAATTACAATTCTGTTCACACCCGGACGAAGATAATTTTCATCACCTATCTATCTTCACGAAATATCAAAATCATGGTTAGACCAAATCACAATCACCGCTTCATAATCATACTAATAAATTCATCTTTGCACTACGGACCAAAGATATTCATTAACAATTCATCTTTTGCACTACTGGGCCAAATACATACAATTCGTATTTTAGAAGAGTCAAGTAGAGCATGATATCTACTATCTTCTACTTAATTTAAAAGTTTATTATCAATATTTTATCATTTGAGATTGACAATAAATAATCCACATCATCGAATCACCCCTGCACTACGGTCAAGGATATTCGTTTATATCACATCCATGAATTATCCATGCACTACGGCCAAGGATATTCATTATTATCACATCCCTGAATTAATATTTCATTGCTGAGACTCAACTCGATAATTAATCCACATCATCAATTTAGCCCTGCACTATAGGCCAAGGATATTCTTTTTGTATCATGACCACGAATTATCCATGCACTACGGACCAAAGATAATCGTGTTTTCATCAACGGTACTGATCATGCCATAAAACAATTCATCTTTGCACCCTTGGCAAAAGAGAATCCATAGCCATAATCATACCAAAAACTGTCAATCAATGCACTACGGCCAATGAGGACTTTTTCTACATCATTTGTAACATTACGGTCATGATTATACCGAATAATCCTTGATCATAATCATACCAAGTCCATCTATGCACTACAGGCCACAGATGACTTTCAACATAATATATACACGAGGATGATGACAATGATATAAGTATTAATCAAACGAAAACAAGGATAAATATTAAAGACTTTAAATTTATCCAAATATTATCAATCACTTAATAAACTCATAATCAAATATTATTAATATTATAATAATATTTTAATCACTTCTTAAATGTATAAATAATTTATTTTAATTGTTTACACTTTACCAAATAATGCATTTAATTATTCAAAAATGCCATACTCATAAGATTTCATCACCAATGATCAAATTCTTTATCAAAAATATCTGCATATACCCTATATAGGATTCCCAAGCCATAAAATCCTATTCACCAATTTTCAACTTCAAATAACATATTTAACTCATATACTCATAACTAGTGCATTTTCATGAAAAATACCAAATCAGTCCCAAAACTATTTTTTTTGGGGATTTAGCAGAATATAGTCTCATATTGAACATATATTTTTCTTGGAATTTTTAAAATTCATTTATTATTTTTCAAAAATCATTTTTTAATTATTTCCTTAAGAAATTAGCTACCTCAAGTTTAACTCCAGAAATTCCCAAATCTTGGAAAAATCTTACACATGTTAACGTGATCTTCCAGTTTAAATTTCAAGGTCATCGGAGTTATAGAACTCCGGTTATAGTATTTTTCATCGAAAAAACCTAAATATTGAAATGGTCATAACTTGCTCATTTTAAGTCGGAATGAGCTCATTTTTGGACAGGATGTACTTTATACCATATATTTTCATGTCCCAAAAGGCCGAAATTTTTCTCACAAATTAAGTGGCCGAAAAATTCCCTTTTAAAAATATGGACAGTAGCTTTTTAAGCATTTCCAGATTTTTCATCCTTTACTAAAATCATTCCACACGAAAATCTGTAAATCCTTTTTAAGTGATTCCACTTGGATAAGTTAGAAAACTCATAGATCTAACTCTAGACCTTGACCACACTCAAAAATTCGAAATATAATAGGCGATATGGTAAATTGAATTTTATGTTCTATTTTTACCAAAATGTGATTTTTCAACCCTTTGTGATTTCTAAGAAACTTTCATGTTTTCTCATAATAACCAACATAACTCATCATAACACTTACTAATACATCATATACCCATGATTTTTCATCAGTCCAATGCTTTTATTATGACTTTCATCATAATCCACGTAAACAGATCATTTCCACAATTTAATAAGGAATGAATACAAAGGATCATTCACCATGCATGTGGTAATCCACATGCAAAGTTATTCAACGAATAATAAAGAATGGAATAATGAAGAATTCACCATGCATGCGATAGACCATACATGCACGAGGTTATTCTCAATAGAATAATAAAAAGCGGAACCGGTCAAAGCGTAATCGCACCAACGGATATTCCAATGTAATAATATAGAAGCGGAACCGGTCGGTGTAAATTTGCACCGACAGGATATTCCAACAGAATAATAAAGAATAGAATAATAAAAAAAATAACCAAGTATGCGATAGACCGCACAGATAGGTTATTCCAATAGAATAATAATTAATGGAACGGTCGAGGCGTGTAATCTTGCGAATAGGATATTAAAGCAGAATAATAAAGAATGGAATAATAGAAGAATTTCACCATGTATGTGGTACTTCGCATAAACATGTTATTCTAACATAATAATAAAGAATGGAATATCAGAAGTTCTCTTCATGAATATGGAAGAAATAATACCCCTTACGAGTACAACAAATAATATCCCTTACCTCAAAAGAAGACTGGATACTGGAATAGTGAGGTAGCAGACTTCTCTTCCTCTTTCTCTTTATAATTTCTCTCTATAATAATGGCTTTAAAGATTTAGTGAATTGGTGAGAAATGAAGGAAGAATGAGCTTATATTTATAGAAAAATATAGTTTTGATAATTAAACGTTTTGGGGCTCGAAAAATTACAGTACAATACCTCCAACTTTTCTTTCATTTTTAATTTTGTCCTGCAAGTATTATCAAACTTGCACCACCTCCCCAAATAGTAAATAATGTGAATCAATAGTTCAATCATGTGACTCAATAGTTCTAGACATGTGAAAATACGAATTACAATATAGTACCTCCATCTATACCTCTATTTTTAACTTAGTCATGCAAGTATTATCAATCTTGCACCAACTCCCCTAATAGTAAGTGAATGTGACTAAATAGTACACACATGTGAACAAATAGTTATATAAGCATGTGAATTAGTAGCAATTAATTGCTCATTTATCCGATAAATTACCCGATTTATCAATATAACCCCCAGACATCAATTATCATCGAAATAGATGTCGATTTCCACTAACACTAATAATCCCAACACAATGGAACTATCAAATTCATCTTTAATCAACACGAACTTATTCATCATTAATATTATAACTCACAATATTTAACAACCAGGTCGTTCCCAGGAAAGAAGGGGCTTTCCAATAAGGATTTCTCCCTATTGGCGCGCAATTAGGTGACCAAACCTCTCCTCGATAGAATTTCTAGACATTGTAAATATTACAATTTAAGAATATGAATAACTTTGTCGTCCCAATTATTGATTTAATAATTTATAAAATATTATGCAGATGATACTGTGAGAATAATCGAATCAATAATATGAGAGATATGATCGACAATTCAGATATAATAATTGAGTATAACCGAAAGTGACTTCTCATGTAAGCATCAATAACCAATACGGTGTGCTACTTATGCAACCACAGCGTATTCTTATACTTTTAACTTAGGGTGTTTCAACATTTAACGATAAAACTTCCATAGTTATTTTCATAAAATATTTTTGTCGTTTTCTCAATCAAACAATAATTTACGTTATGGGGTCTACCAATGATTGTCTTGCCATATCTGAATATTTCCTGTTAAAACGAATATTCCCCGACCAATCGAATATTATATAACTACTTGCGTACTTTGCAAAATTTATAAATATTACCCACAACTATAACATTATATCAAATCCACACAATAATAAAAAAAATATTTCGAGAAATTTAAATCTTTATTCATAAACTTTGGGGTCTCACAACCTGGGGTATTATATTAACAATCTCTGTTAATGACTTATGTATTACTATTCCTATATGAATGGGTAGTTAGAATGTCATTTATATTATGGATCATGAGCACCAAACTCGGGGGTCAGGTAACCCGGATTTGGGGGAGTCACAGGTTGGTATCAAAGCTGTAGTGAACAAGGTGTCACCAATTGACCGGTATCAAAGCTGTAGTGACCATGAGCGAGATAGAAAATACTCATTTAGAGTACTAAGTGAGGGATTGCAGAAGCGTATCAATAGTGAGATGAGTGGACACATAGTGTGAGAAGTTTGTACTGGAGAAGTACTAATCAAGTTATTTAAATTGATTGTAGGATATCGAGAGAAGATAAGATGAGCACAGAGATGTTGGCGAATTTGTCGCGACTCAAAGATCTTTGGTGCCGATGGTTGAGGTACCAAAGACGAGCAAGTCAGTGGAAGAAGTAGGAAAAGATGAACCCATGGTTAATCTCAGGAGTGATCATGATGATTATCCCGAGATGTATCTAAGTGGTGTTGAGGAGGCAGAGTCTGAAGAAGCTAAGGTGGAGTTAAAGAATAAGACCAAAGTAGGAGAATCAGATCAAGTATCTGCAGAAGTACAGGAACTCCGGAGTAAGGTATTTCTCTTGGAGGAGTTGTGGAAGACGGAGCGGGCGTTACGCGAAATGACTGAAGAACGGAACGAGCTGAAAGCACAAGTGGAAAGGATGAAGGCTAAAGGTTGTGGATCGTCTGAAGGAACTAGCAAGAAGGACATGAAGAAGAGAAAGAGGGAAAAAGACAGTCAAAACTCTAAAAATTCAAACTCGAAGAAGAGGCAAGCCTATAGCAAGTGTGGGAAGACTCACGCGGGAGAATGCATGATGTGGAAGAACGTGTATTTCAACTGTAAGCAGGAAGGACATATATCTTTGCATTGTCCTAAGCCAAATTTGAGGAAGTGTTTCTCATGTGGTAGAATGGGTCACGGATTCAACAAGTGTCCCAACAAGAAGAAGACTGGTGAAGGGAGTGGTCGGTAGACAACTTAGATATATGTGATAGTATCTTTTGGTAGAAATTTATAATATTAAGTGTTGTAATATCGAGAATGATGTTTAAACATATGTAAATATATGTTTGTATGAATGAAATCTTTATTTTCTATATGAATATAAGATTACGATTAATTTGTGAGTTCTTAAAACTCATACTTATGGTAAGTTCACGACTCACGATTATATGAAATATTTTGAACCCCTCAGCGAATGGACGCCAAAAGTCTGACTAGGGTAAGTCCATACACTCATATAATTGTGGCAAGTTTCTGAACTCATAAGTGTGGTAAGTTTGATGAACTGGGATTAGATATGAGAAAATGGAAAATGGCAACTTTCTGTATAAAGTTCGAGAATTGCAGCTTTCTGTGTAAAGTTGCGTTGTTAAATCCTGAAATTATTTAAAAAGGGATAGTAATATATTTTAAGTACTAAATGTACTATGAGCTATTTGAATAAATATGAAATTTCATGAAAAATATGTGTTGAATTCTTATTGTGTTAAGAATTTGTGTATAGAAAGAGAATTAATATAAGATTTTTATCAGATCATGCAACCAAGACGACAGAATCACAATCAAAGAGAAGAGCAGATGGTAAATAATGAAGGAGGTCAAGCTGACCCGATGCAAAACTTTGCAAATATGATAGCTGAAGCTATGGAAAATAGAGCTCCAGCTGCAAGAGGAAGATCGAGAAATTCGCCATGCGATAGATTGGCAAACTTCAAAGACTTTAAAGCGGTAGGACCGCCAGAATTTAAGGGAACCACGGATTCGATTGAAGCCCAAACTTAGGTGAAGGAGATGGAGAAATCATTTGTTATTGCTCGTGTGGCTGAAGAGCAAAAGACAACGTTTGCAACATATTTGATGAAGGGAGAAGCCAATTACTGGCGGGAAACTAATCAAGCAAGAGCTGGTACAACGATAGTAACTTAGACAAGTATCAAGGAATTATCTTTGAGAATTACTTCTCACCGAGTATGCAAGCTCGGATGGAAGTTAAGTTCTTGGAACTGAAGCAGGAAAATATGTCGGTTTCGGAGTATGCTGCCAAATTCAATGAATTAGCAAGGTTTACACCTCATCAGGTGGACACAGAAGCATGAAAGGAGAGAAGATTTGAGAATGGATTGAAGCTAGGGATTTACAACAAAGTAGCTGTGTTGCATATCAATACGTTCGTGGCTTTACTGTAGAAAGCATTAATTGCTGAAGGAGGGAGCGAGGCTGAATCTCGATTTCATCAGGAGAAGAAGAAGAAGGCAACTGATGGTGGAAGCAGTGGGGGAAGTAACCTGAATAAGAGAAAGTGGAGTGAAAATACCCAATCGGGTACTAAGACTGAAGGGAATAAGAAAGGAGGAGAGCCTTGTGCGACATATGGAAAGAACCATCCAGGAGTATGTCTGAAGAGAAAGGGAGTTTGTTACAACTGCGGATAAGAAGGGCACATGTCACCCAATTGTCCCAGCCTAAAAAAAATTCAAGGTTGTTATGCGTGCAGATCGATTGATCATTTGGTTAGGAACTATCCGAAGAAGAATGCGGAAAAGGAAAGTGCCAACAAGGGACCCGGTGGTGGAACCTTGGCAATTCGAGGATCTGCATAGCCAGGAAGATCAATCGCCTGTACATTCAACATGACGGTACATGATGCAGTAGCTACTCAGGAGGTGGCAGCAGGTAACGATTTCGATTAATACTTAAATTACGTGAGTAATATGAGTCAGATATTGTTGTGAATTGTTTTCTTTTATGGATCCAACTCACAGGTTAGAATTTAAGACACAAATTAATATTGTGTTAATAAAATGAATTGATGATATAACTTTAAAAGATTGTAGAGAATAAGAAAGCGTTGATTCCGAGGACGGAATCGTTTTTAAGGAGGGGTGAATGTGATAACCCGGGATTTCAAATAATCCAAAATTTACGAATAATTTTTTAATTTTATATTGACCGTAAATATTGTACTGTGTATCTGTGATACGAGTCTCGAGAGTTAGTCAATTTGTGTATTGACTGAGAAAATAAAGTATAGTTGTGTTTAACAACTTTAGAAACCCTAACCCTAATTTATGGATAGGGATTCGGTAGAAAATATAATTAAAATAATTATATTGATAAGAATGTGTTTGTACTGTATGTTGATAATGATCAACGATTGATTGAATAAGGTTTAAAATTAATAAACCCTAATAAGAGATTAGAAATCCTAATCTCAAGATTAGAAACTCTAACGGACAGTTAGAAACCCTAATTATACTCCAGGAAACCCTAATTTAAAATTCGGGAATTCTAAACCCTAATTAGGAAACCCTAATCCTAATTAGTAAACCTTAATGTGATTGATAACATTTAATGTAATTAGTAATCACTAATTATATTTTATCATCTTAATTTTCTATCTTGAAAATCCTAATTTAATTTTTTTTGGAAACTAATGATTTAAAACCTAAGGGTTAGAACCATAGGGTTAAACCCTAAGGGTTTGTGCAATTATCAAGAATGCCATTAAATTTGGGGGAAAAAGACCAAAATGCCCTTTTAAGTATATTTTATTATGTAACTTATAATTTTTGCTAGCAACTTTAGTTGTTGAACCACTACATTGACTTGGTGACTCATTAAACTCTAGCAAATCTGTCTATAACATCATCTAGGCAAGCAAGATTCTTTGCATCATATTATATAAAGATTTGGGAGAGAGAAAAATTACATAACTTGATCATTTTCTCTTTTGCTCTCACCAACTCTCTCTCTCTCACCAAGACATCCGAAAACATCAGATAGATCAGTCATATATTAACCCTCTAAAAAATCTAGATCAGATTGGTAGAGCCAAGATCAAAGCATTCTCAAGAAAAGGTATAACCCTAAGTTGATTTTTGATCTAAGTTGTTAAGAATTTTTTTGTTTAAAGTGTTTAATCAGGTGTTATATGATGTTTTTAGTCGATCTATATTTATCCATGATGGATCCATAGCATCAAAGTGGGTAAAAATTCAAGTTTTCAAAAACTGTTCTTGAGCTTGAAATGTGGTCTGACAAGCTAATGTCAGGAGACACAGATTCATCTCTGTTTATAATTTGTGATGTTTTAAGTTTTTTATAGATAGTCTGGTATGTTGTCTTCAATATGGAAGTGGAAGAACAGTGATTTAATGTCTAGATTTCATTTTTAATAAATTGAAAACTTAGTTTGACCGGCGTGGCCGGTCCAAAATCTGGCAAACCGACCAATTACTAACAACGTCGACATAATAATTTCTAAGGACGGTATTTGTCAGTAATAATGTGATTTGTTGATGTTTTTGTAACTTGTTTATAGCCTGGCATATGTACTTTAAGTGTATGCCTTTAGATGCCTTAAAATGTCAACAAATCGAGCGTAGCAGGTGGTCAAAGTAGGACACCCGGGCTGATTTTACCTTTCTGGAAAAAACCCAGAAATTTTATGAACAAAATATCTGACAACGTTTGACCAAGTTGAATGTGGAGATTATGATATTTTTGGACTGAGACCTTGCTTTGTCGTTATTCTTTGTCATGTATACTACATATATGAACTATAAAACGAGCACAATTATGATCAGAACTAAGATTAAATTTAACTGGAAAGTGGCCACTCTAACTGCTGGGTTTCTGGGAAAACCTAGAAACGCCCTGACAAGAAGTTTGTAGGGTCAGATCTTGCTATCTTGTTATGTTATGACTCTGTTAATGATGATAGCTGGAGTACTACATAGGTACTACAAGATTGAACCATAAGGTAGTCCAAAACATGATCAGGCTGTAAATCAAAGCCGGTCAAACGTGCACCCTTGAACTCGGGTCTGACAGTGTTCTTGAGTTCAAGAACACCTAAGACGACGGATAAGTGTCGTTATAAGCTTTAGCGACGATTGTTATTTATTTTATTTTCTGATTTTCCAGAAAATACTTAAAAATATAAAATAAATTATAAAAATTATTAAAAATTATTTTAAATTATGAAAAATAATTTCTGACCAATTGGAATATTTTTCATTAATATTTATAATTATTTGAATATTAATGGTATTTAATTTATTTAATTATTTTATTAAATAAATTAGAGAAAAATGATTTAATATTATGAAAAATCATTTTAAATAAGAATAATGTATTTAAAAATATTTTGAGTTGTAAAATATAACTTTTAATATTTTTAGAGAATTTTCATTAATAATTTAATATTAATGATATTTAATTTGTATATTAAATAAATTAGAGAAAAATTATTTAATATTATGAAAAATCATTTTAAATAAGAATAATGTATTTAAAAATATTTTGAGTTGTAAAATATAACTTTTAATATTTTTAGAGAATTTTCATTAATAATTTAATATTAATGATATTCAATTTATTTAATTTGTATATTAAATAAATTAGAGAAAATGATTTTAATATTATAAAAATCATTTTAAATGAGAATAAAGTGTTAGAAAATATTTTGAATTATAAAATATAATTTTCAATATTTTTGGAGAATTCTCATTAATAAATTAATATTAATGATATTAGATTTATTTAATTATTATATTAAATAAATGAATTAAAAATGATTTTATTGATTTAAAAATCATTTAAACATGAGAAAAATGATTTAAAAATATTTTAAGTTATAATTAATGACTTTTAATTTTTGGATAATAATTTCATTAATATTTAGATATTAATAGTGATGATTTAAAAATGATTTTAATTATTTTAAAAATCATTTAAGTGTAATATTGTTGATTTAAAAATGTTTAAGTTATTAATAATAACTTTAATATTTTGACAAATATGTCATTAATATTTTAATATTATTAAATATTAATGATGATTAGGTTATTTGATAATTAAATCATTTTAAAATGATTTCGATGTTTGAAAAATTATTATAAATAATAATAATTGTTTGATAATTATTAAAAGCTTCCGAAAAATATTATAAATGAAAATTAAATTATCTAACTTAATATTGAAGCTTAGAAGCCGAATTTAATTGACAATAACTGTGTTAATTGTCGGATAGGGTGACCAGAACACCGAGAATGGACCGAAGTCCAACCAGACTGAAATTGTTAGACTTGTTAAGTGTTTATATAGGTTATAAATACTGATGTGGCTATGTGGTAATGTGTTTAGGAGAAGTTTGACTGTAGAATACAATGTTGTGTATTGTGAATTGATGTGCTAATTGTGAGACTGATATCATTGGTTATAGGTCTTTCAAAAGCAGATAAGTTTATTGTGTAGCTGTAATCAACGGAAGAGGCAAGTTCCCTAACTCAACCTTGAGTTATAATCATTCAATTATTATAGTGGTTAATTATTGTTAATTATACCACGTCCAGGGATTTATTGTTGATTATTCGCAGTTAGTGCATGTTTAATAATTCAAATTGAATTACTGATTCGTAAAATATACGTTCATAGAATAACTGTTGTTGGATATTCATATCCGTAGAAGCTAGTATTGACAGTACAGATAATTCCTGTTTATTGTCGAATTATGTTGAGAAATGTCTTAGCCAATTATTCTAGTTAGACAAACATTTGTTAGAACTTGATAGGTTCAAGAAGAGAAGAGAATTTAATTATTATTGATAGATCAATGCCAGTTCTTTCAGCAAGATCGAAAAAAGAAAACTTGATAGGTTTGAGAAGAGAAGCAAATAGAATTTGAAATCATAGTATTTCGTTGTTAAATAAAAATCTTGATTCTGAAACTGAGAAGAACAACCTTTTATAAAAAGGGAATATTTTTGATCATATATTTGATCTTTGCGCGCGACTTAAGTATTATGCATAATATAGGGTACAAGGAGTTGGTCGGCTCTAAGTACTTGCACATGGGTATGATTTAATTTTTATGGTTATCTGATACACCTGAGTATATATCAAAGTAAATCTTTGATATCTACCCGAGAAGATAAGTTTAAGATCTTGTGTGATCACTCAGCATAAATCTGGAAAACATTCCACTTTGCTAATTTGTAGAATTGATTCTTGATTATTCATTAGAATATCGTAAAAACTTTGAAAGCGTTGTACTATTTCATTATTGAATTATTGTGTTGTATAGAATACGAGAAGATTTGTTATTGAATAACGATTTGTTCAGCTATTTCAAAATTCTCCAAACTTTGGTTTCATTCTATCAAAATAGATAGTTTGTTGTTTTGAATTCTTATACATTTATTGTATGTCTTAACTTGCAGGGCAAATTGGTTGCTCACCCTTGCTAAATAAAACTTTTTAGCTAGAGATGAAGTTGCGGAAGGTGCTGTGAAGAAGAACAAAGGAAAAGGTGTAGATATAAATTAGTTATGATTAACATATTTATTATGTTGTTTGTAAACCCTTTTTGTATATCAAAAGGGTATGTTTGTAATGTTAAGGTTAGAGAACATGGGGTATTGTATTAACAATCTCTATTTATGACTTATGTATTACTATTCCTATATGAATGGGTAGTTAGAATGTCATTTATATTGTGGATCGTGAGCACCAAACTCAGGGGTCAGGTAACCCAGATTTGGGGGCGTCACATTAATAGCAATTAATTGCTCATTTATCCGATTAATTACCCGACTGGTCAGTAAAACTTCCAGATATCAATTAATATTGAAATAAATGTCGATTTCCACTAACACTAATAATTCCAACATAATGGAACTATCAATTTCATCTTTAATCAACACGAACTTATTCATCATTAATATTATAACTAACAATATTTAACAACCAGGTCATTCCAAGGAAAGAGGGGGATTTTCGATAAGAATTTCTCCTTATTGGCGCGCAATTAGATGACTAAACCTTTCCTTGACAGAACTTCTAGACATTGTAAATATTGTAATTTAATAATATGAATAACTTTGTTGTCTCAATTATTGATTTAATAATATAACATATTATGCAGATGATACTGTGACAATAACTGAATCAATAATATGAGAAATATGATGCAGCAATTACTGTAGCAATAAATTGAGTATAACTGAGTGACTTCTCACGTAAGCATCAATAATCAATACCGTGTGCTACTATGCAACCACGCGTATTACTGTACTTTTAATACCGGGTAGTTCAACAGTTTAACGGTAAAACTTTCGTCGTTATTTTTATAGAAAGATAATTATGTTGTTTTCTAACTACGACAATACTTCTGTTGTAGGGTCCACCAATGATTGTGCCGTCGTACGAATATTCCTTGTTAAAACGAATATTCCCCGACCAATCGAATATTATATAACCACTTGCTTACTTTGCAAAATTTGTAAATATTACCCACAACTATAACATTATATTATATCCATACCATAATATTCAAAAATATATTTCAAGAGAAATTAATCTTTATTCATAAAAATTGAGGTCTTACAACCTCTCCTTCTTATGAAATTTCGTCCTCGAAATTAGGGTAGATACTTGGTATATCGAAGAGGTGAGGATATTTTGACTTCATCTCAGGTTCTAACTCCCAGGTCATTTCTTCCACATCGTGGTTTCTCCACAAAACTTTGACTTGAGGTATAACCTTGGAGCGTAGAATATGATCCTTCTTATCCAAGATTTTAACAGGTAATTCTTCATACATTAAATCTTCCTCTATCTCTTCTGGTTCTAATTCAATAATCTGGTTCGGGTATTTCATGTGACGCCCCTAAAATGGGTATACATCACCTATTCTGAGTCGCCAAATACATGGTATAGAATACAAATACAAACTTAATTATACAACCGTCGTGTAATATACGAGAATACATAAACTGAGATTTTTAATAGGAATATTGTCATCTAGACAATATCCACACTCAAAGGATTCCTCATTACATTTATTGTCATTCTATTTAAAAGAATAGTGAGGACTACTAATACTCTCATTTGGACCGTCACTCCGTTTCCCGACTAGTCCCGACTACGTTCTCATTTCCTGAAGAGAACAGTAAAAGAAAGGGTGAGCTCAACTAGCCCAGTAAGAAATATTATGACTAAGATAATGCAGAATAAATTATCGTTAGCCTTCAACAGTGTTAAACCGATAAAATATAACAAACATCAAGTTTAAGAGAACAGTGAAAGAAAGGGTGAGCTCAACTAGCCCAGTAAGAAATATTATGACTAAGATAATGCAGAATAAATTATCGTTAGCCTTCAACAGTGTTAAACTGATAAAATATAACAAACATCAAGTTTAACTGCAGCGGAATAAACAATCCATTAAAAGAGTCAAGTAGAGAACAAAATCTACTATCTTTTATGATTTAAAAGGTTTTTCATCACTTTTATCGCTGGGACTCAGCTAAATAAATAATCCACATCATCCCTGCACTACGGCCAAGGATATTAATTAGTATCACATCCACAAATTATCCATGCACTATGGGCCAAGGATATTCGTGTATTCATCAATGGTCATGATCATGCCAAAAACTGTCCATCAATGCACTACGGGCTAATGAGGACTTTTACCACATCATTTGTAACATTACGGTCATGATTATACCGAATAATCCCTGGTCATAATCATACCAAGTCCATCTATGCACTACAGGCCACAGATGACTTTCAACATAATATAAAAAATAAGAATGATGACAATGATATAAGAATTCAATAAAACAAGTTCAAGAATTAATTTATATATCCAGGAACTAATAATGTCCAAATTGTCAACATGATACTTCTTTGTAGAGTAAAATTCAAGAATGCTCAGAAGAATATTTCCATGAAAGGATATTGGATGAAGCGCAAATATCAAGGATATTCCACTAATTTCATGGAGTATAGAAGTCAAAACTTTAACCAACTGAGTATGATAAAGAATGGAATAACAAAAGAAATCACCAGGCATGCGATAGACCGCACTGACAGGTTATTCCAACAGAATAATAAATAACGAAACCATGTCATGCATAAACGCACAAACAGGATATTCCAACAGAATAATAAATAACGGAATCAGGTTAGGCAAAATTCGCACTGATAGGATGTTCCAACAGAATAATAAATAACAAAACCAGATCATGCGTAAACGCACAGACAGGATGTTTCAACAGAATAATAAATAACGGAACTGGGTCAGGTGAAATTCGCATCGATAGGATGTTCCAACAGAATAATAAATAACGAAACCAGGTCATGCGTAAACGCACAGACAGGATGTTCCAATAGAATAATAAAGAATGGAATAACAGAAGAATTTCACCATGTATGCGGTACTTCGCATAGACAGGTTATTCCAACATAATAATAAAGAATGAAATAGTAGAAGAATTTCACCAAATATAGGGTAATCCGCGTAAACAGGTTATTCGAACAGAATAATAAAGAATGGAATAACAGAAGTTCTCTTCATGAATACGAAAGAAATAATACCCTTTACCTTAGAAGAAACTGGATATAGGAGTTGTGAAGTAGCAGAATACTTTTATTCTTTCTCTCTATAGTTTCTCTCTCTAGAGTTTCAGTGAATTCGTAAGAAATAATGAAGGAATGAACTTCTATTTATAGGAAAATGGATTGAATAGTAACTAATGCATGAACGGTCCATATTGATTTACTTTTAAATGGACGGTCCATATTGATTTACTATGCAGTATTAATAAAATATTCTAATAAAATAAAATCTTTTAAATAAAATATAATATATTCTATTTATAATCTAATAAAACGAATAACTTTATAAAAGTATTACATTTTTTATAAAAATATTTTTTACTATCTATGTGCACTATGAAAACACTATGCATAATAGAATATTATATAGTCTATTTATAGTTTAATAAAACAAATAACTTTATAAAAAGTATTCTATTTTGTATAAAAAGATTTTACTATGCAAAACTATACATAATAGAATATTATATATTCTATTTATAGTCTAATAAAACAAATAACTTTATAAAAGTATTCTATTTTATTACATTTATAATATTAATAAAACAAAATTTATCACTTTTATTATAATTCACAATATTAATCTACCAGGTCGTTTCCAGAAAAGAGGGGGCTTTCCAATAAGGATTTCTTCCTATTGGCGCGCAATTAGGTGACCAAACCTCTCCTTGGCAGAAATTCTAGACATCGTTAATATTGCAAATAATAATATTAATAACTCTGTCATCTCAATTATTGATTTAATAATATATAAAATATCGACAATAATTGAATCAAATAATGTGAGATCTTATACAACAATTCTTTGAAGCAATAATTGAACAAAACTGAGTGACTTCTCACGTAAGCATCAATAATTAATACCGTGTGCTACTATGTAACCACGCGTATTCCTGTACTTTTTTCACCGGGTGTTTCAACAGTTAACGGTAAAACTTCCACCGTTATTTTCATAAAATATTTTTGTCGTTTTCTCAATCTGACAATAATTCCGTTGTGGGTCCACTAATGATTGTGTCGTCGAACAAATATTTCCTGTTAAAACGAATATTCTCCAACCAATCGAATATTATATAACAACTTGTGTACTTTACAAAATTTATAAATATTACCCACAACTATAACATTATATCAAATTCATTCCATAATATTTAAAAATGATATTTATAAAAAAAATCATCTTTATTAAAAAAAGTTGGGGTCTTACAACCTCCCCTTCTTATGAAATTTTGCCCTCGAAATTAGGGTACATACCTGGTATGTCGAAGAGGAAAGGATACCATGATTTCATTTCAGATTCTAACTCCCAGGTCATTTCCTCAACATCGTGGTTTTTCCACAAAACTTTGACTTGAGGTATAACCTTGGAGTATAGAATATGTTCCTTCTTATCCAAGATTTGAACAGGAACCTCTTCATACGTTAAATCTTCCACTATTTTGTCCAGTTCTAACTTAATAATGTGGTTCGGGTCTTCCACATATTTACGTAACATGGATATATGAAAAACGTTATGAACACGAGACATACTTGGCGGTAAAGCGAGTCTATATGTCACAATTCCTACTCGATCGAGGATTAAAAATGGGCCAATGAATCGAGGATTGAGCTTTCCTTTCTTTCCAAATCTCGTAACTCCTTTCCATGGAGCAACATGTAACAACACATGATCTCCAATATCGATCGAATTCCACGTCCTTTTGATGAAGATCAACATAACTCTTTTGTCGATCTTGTGAGGTTTTTATACGTTGCCGATTGTTTGTATGTTTTCCGTAGTCATACATACTAACAATGTTGCTTCACCCACCTCATCCCAGTATACTAGAGAACGACACTTTCTTCCATACAACGCTTCGAATGGAGCCATGCCAATACTTGCTTGATAAATGTTGTTGTAGGAAAACTCCACCAATGGTAAGAACTTGTCCCAACTTCCCTTGAAGTCAAGGACACGGAGTCTTAATAAATCTTCAAGAGTTTGAATAGTTCTCTCTGATTGTCTGTCCATCTGAGGATGATATGCCGAACTAAATCGTAAATCCGTGCCCATAGCTTTTTGCTAACTAACCCAAAATCATGAAGTGAATCTTGGGTCTCGATCAGAAATTATGGATACTAGCATACCATGCAATCTTACAACCTCGTTTATGTACATACGAGTAAGAAGTTCAAGTGTATAAGTTTCTCGTATAGATAAGAAATGAGCAGACTTGGTCAATCTATCAACAATGACCCAAATTGCATCTATGCCTTGAGAAACATTGGGAAGACCAGTAACGAAATCCATGGTAATGTGCTCCCACTTCCATTCTGGAATTTCAAGTGGTTGCAATGGACCTTTTGGTACTTGATGCTCTATCTTGACTCGTTGACAAGTTAAACACCTTGAGATAAATAGCGTTGTCTTTCTCTTCATATTGCCCCACCAAAATGTATATCGAAGATCATGATACATTTTGGTACTCCCAGGATGGATTGCAAACGGTGTGTTGTGCGCCTCCATCATGATTTTATACTTTAACTCAGGATCGTTAGGAACACAAAGTCTGGAGTTGACTCGAAGTATTCCTTCTTCATTGATTCTTGCTTCCAGCATAGCACCTTCTTGTACTTTCTTCCTCATATGCATCAGCTCCAGGTCTGTAGCTTGAGCAGCTTTAACTTTATCGATTAAAGTCGGTTCTACTAGTATATTTGGCATCATTACGTGGGTCCCTAGAGTCTTTATCTCTATCTCCATCCTTTGCAAGTCATACAAAATAGGCCTTTGTGTTGACAATATCGAACTCGTATCCGCATATGATCTTCTACTTAATGCGTCAGCTACCACGTTCGCTTTTCCAGGATGGTATTGGATGGTATGATCATAATCTTTCAACAGTTCAAGACAACGTCGCTGTCGCATTTTGAGTTCCTTTTGAGTAAAGAAATATTTGAGGCTTTTATGATCTGTAAAGATCTCCACTTTTTCCCATACAAGTAATGCCTCCAAATCTTTAGTGCAAAAAGCAACATTTACGCTGACTCTAGATCATGAGTAGGATAATTCCTCTCATATTCTTTGAGTTGTCGAGAGGCATAGGCTATGACTTTCCCATATTGCATGAGAACACATCCTAACCCTTTGCCCGAAGCATCACTGTAAATGACAAATCCCTCCGAGCCAGATGGTATTGTCAAAACTGGTGCTGAAATAAGTCTCCTCATAAGTTCTTGAAAACTCTTCTCGTATTCCTTACTCCAACCGAATTTTGTATCCTTCCGAGTCAGCTGAGTTAATGGAGTAGCGATTCGAGAAAACCCTTCTATGAATCTCCGATAATAACCAGCTAAGCCGAGAAATCTACGTACTTTGGTCACTAATTTAGGTTATTCCCAGCTTTGAATAGCTTCAATCTTTGTCGGGTCAACAGATATTCCATGACTTGATACCACGTGCCTAAGGAATGCTACTTCCTCAAGCCAGAACTCGCATTTCTTCAACTTGGAATAAAGCTTGTTTTCACGAAGCTTTTGGAGTATCAGCCTCAAGTGTTGCTCATGATCTTCACGGCTTTTGGATTATATAAGGATGTCATCAATAAAGACGACCACAAAGTGATCTAAATATTCTTTGAATACTCGGTTCATCATATCTATGAAAATGGCGGAGCATTAGTCAATCAAAAGACATGACTAGGAATTCATAATGCCGTCTTAGAGTTCTAAAAGCCGTCTATGGAATGTCATCGGTTCTAATCTTCAATTGGTGATATCGGAGCGAAGATCAATCTTTGAAAAGAATTTGGCCTTGCAATCTGTTGGTTTAACAGGTCATCAATACGTGGCAATGGGTACCTATTTTTGATGGTGACATGATTCAACTCCAGATAATCAATACAAAGTCGCATACTCCCATCTTTCTTCTTCACGAATAGAACGAGAGAGCACCCCAAGGACAAGTACTAGGGACGAATGAAACCGATGTCTCAACAATTCCTGCGGTTGGGTCTTTAACTCACGAAGTTCAATAGAGCCATTCGATATGGGGCTTTGGAAATAGGTTTTTGTACCGGGTTCAAGGTCGATACAAAATTTAATTTCACGCTCCGGGGTAGGCGGGGAAGTTCTTTGAGAATCGTCAAGAAATTCATTAACAATAGAAATATCATTCAAAAGCGGCGTATTTTTGTTTAGATCCGTGACATGAGCTAAGAAAGCTTGACATCCGTTTTTCAATAAACGAAAAACTTTATGGCTTGAGATGACAGTGATTGATTTTAATGGTTTGGTTGCTTGAATTCGCATAATAGGTTGGTTAGGAATATGAAAGCTAACAACCTTACGAAAATAATCAATTTTTGCATGATGAGTAGTTAACCAATCAATCCCTAGAATTACGTCAAATGCAAGTATTTTCAATGAAATAAGATTGACGAGGTAATGTGAGGGTACCGATTGAGACAAACAAGACTTATAAATAGTGGATGTAATAAAGGTTTCTCCCAAATGAGTTTCAACAGATAAGTCAAAGTCTAATTTCTCCGGAGTCAAATTTAAACATTGAACGCAAGTAGGAGAAATAAAAGAATGGGTAGAACCGGTATCAAATAAGGTATATAATTCACTAGAGTTTATGATAAGCTTACCCGTGATGACCTCGTTCGGGTTCCTTGCTTTTTGGGAGGTCACGGCAAACGCTCTCCCTTGAACTACCGGTTTTGTCTTGTTTGGGATGACCTTTGATGCCTCCATCCCAGCTAGACTTGTCTTCGGTGCACGACAAAATCAGGCCAGGTGACCTTTTCTTCCACAATTGTAACATGCTTTGGATGGCATCGCACAGTTTGGACTAATGTGTCCCTCCCCTCCACATTCGAAGCATATGATAGGTGGTCGTTCTCCTTCCTTAACGACGGGTGCTGATGCTGACGTCTTTCCATCATTATTGAATCTCCTCTTCTTGAAATGTCCACTCTTATTATTTTGACCATGATTACCACCGAAGTGGTTACCATTTCTGGCTTGTTGTCACCGCTTCGATGACTGCTATCACTGGTATTATCATTTTGACGGTTGCGCTCTTTTAGTTGGGTTGACTCATTATCGCGCTCCAATAACTGAGCCCTATTAACAACATCTGAATACAAGAAAAGTTTATGAGAAATGAGGTATTGACGTATCTCGAGTTTTAAACCTCTTAGAAACATCTGTGTCATTCTCTCCTCATTATCAACCAAATGGGATGCAAACCGGGATAGCTCGGCAAACTTGGCTTCGTACTGCAACACGGTAATGTTATTTTGTTCCAGTTTAATGAACTCTACCTCTTTCATGTGACGAATACTTTTGGGAAAGTACTTGTCGTTGAACAGTTCTTGGAACTTCTCCCAAGACATCTTGATGCGGCGAGTTGAGTAAGCTTCTGATTTCAACCGATGTCTGCCTCTGCCCGCAACATGAAGGTGGCAAAGGGAACCTTTTTCTCCTCGGAGCATCCCAAGACATCAAATATCTTGTTGATCTGCTTTATCCACGTCTCCGCCTTAAGTGGTTTTGTCTTTCCAAAAAATTCCGGTGGTCCTAGCTCCTTGAAGCGCTTAGCTTAGCGGTGACCGTCCAGAAGTTGCCGGTGTTTTCCACGCATTTTGGACGAGTCTCTCTTCTTCGATCTTTGCATGAATTGCAGAAAGCCTATGAACATTCGATCGTTCATTATTTGGTTAGTGTTGTTATTTGCATCATGATTGTTGCCTTCCTGATGCACATTGTCCTGATTATTGATCTGTGGAGACTCAACGGTCTCCTGTGCTCCATTGATATTCTCAACATTCTCGGATGCCATTTTCAAATATTGCCACAAAACAAAGGTTAATTGACATGCAATATATTATCCCTATATTCTGACCGACCAATTAAATGCCAAATAAATGTAGGTAGGTCATACTAGCGAAGGAATTCCCCATCTCTCCCCTCCTAGTTCTTGTCTCACATCTCAGTCAGGGATCATATCCCTAAGCTTTGATACCAATTTTGATGCCCCCAAAATAAGTATGCATCACCTATTCTGAGTCACCAAATACATGGTACAAAATACAAATACAAATTTAATTATACAACCGTCGTGTAATATACGACATTACATAAACTGAGAGTTTAATAGGAATATTATCATCTAGACAATATCCACACTCAAAGGATTCCTCATTACATTTATTGTCACACTATTTAACAGAATAGTGAGGACTACTAATACTCTCATCTAGACCGTCACTCCATTCCCCGACTAGTCCCGGCTACGTTCTCATTTCCTGAAGAGAAAAGTGAAAGAAAGGGTGAGCTCAACTAGCCCAGTAAGAAATATTATGACTAAGATAATATAGAATAAATTATCGTTAGCCTTCAACAATGTTAAACTGATAAAATATAACAAACATCAGGTTTAAGAGAACAGTGAAAGAAAGGGTGAGCTCAACTAGCCCAGTAAGAAATATTATGACTAAGATAATGCAGAATAAATTATCGTTAGCCTTCAACCGTGTTAAACTGATAAAATACAACAAATATCAAGTTTAACTGCAGCGGAATAAGCAATCCATTAAAAGAGTCAAGTAGAGAATAAAATCTACTATCTTTTATGATTTAAAAGGTTTTTCATCACTTTTATCATTTGGGACTCGACAATAAATAATCCACATCATCCCCGCACTACGACCAAGGATATTCATTAGTATCACAACCACAAATTATCCATGCACTACGGGCCAAGGATATTCGTGTATTCATCAATGGTCATGATCATGCCAACAACTGTCCATCAACGCACTACGGGCCAATGAGGACTTTTACCACATCATTAGTAACATTGCGGTCATGATTATACCGAATAATCCCTGGTCATAATCATACCAAGTCCATCTATGCACTACAGGCCACAGATGACTTTTAACATAATATAAAAAATGAGGATGATGACAATAATATAAGAATTTAATAAAACAAGTTCAAGAATTAATTTATCTAGGAACTAATAACGTCCAAATTGTCAACATGATACTTCTTTGTAGAGTAAAATTCAAGAATGCTCAAAATAATATTTTCATGAAAAGATACTGGATGAAGCGCAAATATCAAGGATATTCCACTAATTTCATGGAGTATAGAAGTCAAAACTTTAACCAACTGAGTATAATAAAGAATGGAATAACAAAAGAAATCACTAGGCATTCGATAGACCGCACTGACAGGTTATTCCAACAGAATAATAAATAACAGAACCAGGTCATGCGTAAACACACAAACAGGATATTCCAACATAATAATAAATAACAAAATCAGGTCAGGTGAAATTCGTACCGACATGATGTTCCAACAGAATAATAAATAACGGAACCAGGTCATGTGTAAACACACAGACAGGATGTTCTAACAGAATAATAAATAACAGAACCAGGTCAGGCAAAATTCGCACCAACAGGATGTTCCAACAGAATAATAAATAACGGAACTAGGTTATGCGTAAACGCACAGACAGGATGTTCCAATAGAATAATAAAGAATGAAATAACAGAAGAATTTCACAATGTATGCGGTACTTCGCATAGACAGATTATTCCAACATAATAATAAAGAATGGAATAACAGAAGAATTTCACCAAGTATAAGGTAGTCCAAGTATACAGGTTATTCCAACAGAATAATAAAGAATGGAATAACAGAAGTTCTCTTCATGAATACAAAAGAAATAATACCCCTTACCTTAGAAGAAACTGGATATAGGAGTAGTGAAATAGCAGAATACTTTTCTTCTTTCTCTCTATAGTTTCTCTTTCTAGAGTTTCAGTGAATTTGTAAGAAATAATGAAAGAATGAGCTTCTATTTATAGGAGAATGGACTGAATAGTAACTAATTCATGAATGGTCCAGATTGATTTACTTTTAAGCAGACGATCCATATTGATTTACTATAAGATTATTAATAAAATATTCTAATAAAACAAAATCTTTTAAATAAAATATAATATATTCTATTTATAATCTAATAAAATGAATAACTTTATAAAAGTATTACTTTTTATATAAAAAGATTTTACTACTATATTAAACACTATACATAATAGAATATTATATATTCTATTTATTGTCTAATAAAACAAATAACTTTATAAAAGTATTCTGTTTTATATAAAAAGATTTTACTATGCAAATACTATGCAAACACTATGCATAATAGAATATTATATATTCTATTTATAGTCTAATAAAATAAATAACTTTATAAAAATATTATGTTTTATTACATTTATAATAATAATAAAACAAAACTTATCACTTTTATTATAATTCACAATATTAATTAACCAGGTCGTTCCCAGGAAAGAGGGGGCTTTCCAATAAGGAATTTTCCCTATTGGCGCGCAATTAGGTGACCAAACCTCTCCTTGGTAGAACTTCTAGACATTGTTAATATTACAAATAATAATATTAATAACTTTGTCATCTCAATTATTGATTTAATAATATATAAAATATCGACAATAATTGAATCAAATAACGTGAGATACCATGCAACAATTACTGAAGCAATAATTGAACAAAACTAAGTGGCTTCTCACGTAAGCATCAATAATCAATATTGTGTTCTACTATGCAACCACGCGTAATCCTGTACTTTTAACACCGGGTGTTTCAACAGTTAACGGTAAAACTTCCGCCGTTATTTTCATAAAATATTTTTGTCTTTTTTCTCAATCCGACAATAATTCTGTTGTGGGTCCACTAATGATTGTGTCGTCGTATAAATATTCCCTGTTAAAATGAATATTCCCTGACCAATCGAATATTATATAACAACTTGCGTACTTTGCAAAATTTATAAATATTACCCACAACTATAACATTATATCAAATTCATTCCATAATATTTAAAAATGATATTTATAGAAAAATCATCTTTATTAAAAAAAGTTGGGGTCTTACCTTTCACATATTTACGTAACATAGATATGTGGAAAACGTTAAGAACACAAGACATACTTGGCAGTAAGGCGAGTCTATAGGCCACAGTTCCTACTCGTTCGAGGATTATAAATGGGCCAATGAATCGAGGATTGAGCTTTCCTCTCCTTCCAATTCTTGTAAATCCTTTCCATGGAGCAACATGTAACAACACATGATCTCCAATATTGAATTCCACATCTTTTCGATGAAGATCAACATAACTCTTTTGTCGATCTTGTGAGGTTTTTATACGTTGTCGGATCGTTTGAATCTTTTCCGTATTATACATACCAAATTCGGTCCCAACAATGTTGCTTCGCCCACCTCATCCCAGCATACTGGAGAACCACACTTTCTTCCATACAACGCCTCAAATGGAGCCATGCCAATACTTGTTTGATAACTATTATTGTAGGAAAACTCCACCAATGGTAAGAACTTGTCCCAACTTCCCTTGAAGTCAAGGACACAGAGTCTTAATAAATCTTCAAGAGTCTGAATAGTCCTTTCCAACTGCCCATCCGTTTGAGGATGATATGCCGAACTAAATCGTAAATCCGTGCCCATAGCTTTTTGCAAACTAACCCAAAATCTTAAAATGAATCTTGGGTCTCGATCAGAATCTATGGATACTGGCATACCATGCAATCTTACAATCTCGTTTATGTACATACTAGCAAGACGTTCAAGTGTAAAAGTTTTTCGTATCGGTAAGAAATAAGCAGACTTGGTCAATCTATCAAAAATGACCCAAATCGCATCTATGCCTTGAGAAACCTTGGGAAGACCAGTAACTAAATCCATGGTAATGTGCTCCCACTTCCATTCTGGAATTTCAAGTGGTTGCAATAGACCTTTTGGCAATTGATGCTTCCCCTTGACTCGTTGACAAGTTAGACACCTTGAGATAAACCCCGCTATCTCTCTCTTCATATTGCTCCACCAAAATGTATGTCAAAGATCATGATACATTTTGGTACTCCCAGGATGGATTGCAAACGGTGTGTTGTGCGCCTCCATCATGATTTTATACTTCAAGTCAGAATCGTTAGGAACACAAAGTCAGGAGTTGACTCGAAGTATTCCTTCTTCATCGATTCTTGCTTCTGGAATAACAGCTTCTTGCACTTTCTTCTTCATACGCATTAGCTCCAGGTCTGTAGTTTGAGCAGCTTTAACTTTATCGATTAGAGTCGGTTCTACTCATATATTCGCCATCGTCACATGGGTCCCTAGAGTCTTTAACTCTATTTCCATCCTTTTCAAGTCATACAAAATGGGCCTTTGCGTTGACAATATTGCACTCGTACCCGCATATGATCTTCTACTCAATACGTCAGCTACTACGTTCGCTTTTCCAGGATGGTATTGGATGGTATGCTCATAATCTTTCAACAACTCAAGCCATCATCGTTGCCACATGTTGAGTTCCTTTTGAGTGAAGAAATATTTGAGGCTTTTATGATCCGTATAGATCTCCACCTTCTCTCTATACAGGTAATGCCTCCAAATCTTAAGCGCAAAAATGACTGCTGCCAACTCTAGATCATGAGTAGGTTAATTCCTCTCATATTCTTTGAGTTGTCATGAGGCATAGGCTATGACTTTCCCATGTTTTATGAGAACACATCCTAACCCTTTGCCTGAAGCATCACTATAGATGACAAATCCCTGCGAGCCAGATGGTATTATCAGAACAAGTGCTGAAATGAGTCTCCTCTTGAGTTCTGGAAAACTCTTTTTACATTCCTCATTCCAACCGAATTTTGTATCTTTTCGAGTCAGCTGAGTTAATGGAGTAGCGATTCGAGAAAACCCTTCTACGAATCTCCTATAATAACCAACTAAGCCAAGAAAGCTATGTACTTCGACCACTGACTTAGGTTGCTCCCAGCTTTGAATTGCTTCAATCTTAGCCGGGTCAACAGATATTCTATGATTTGATATCACGTGCCCAAGGAATGCAACTTCCTCAAGCCAGAACTCACATTTCTTAAACTTGGCATATAGCTTATTTTCACGAAGCTTTTGGAGTATCAACCTCAAGTGTTACTCATGTTCTTCACGGGTTTTGGAGTATATGAGGATGTCATCAATAAAGACGACCACAAAGTGATCCAAATATTCCTTGAATACTCGGTTCATCATGTCCATGAAGGCAGCAGGAGCATTAGTCAATCCAAAAGATATGACTAGGAATTCATAATGCCCGTACCGAGTTCTGAAAGTAGTCTTTGGAATGTCATCAGTTTTAATCTTCAACTGATGATATTCGGAACAAAGATCAATCTTTGAAAATAATTTTGGCTCCTTGCAACTGGTCAAATAGGTCATCAATGCGAGCCAACGGGTACCTATTTTTGATGGTGACATGATTCAACTTCCGATAATCAATACAAAGTCATATACTTCCATCTTTCTTCTTCACAAATAAAATAGGAGCACCCCAAGGAGACGTACTAGGATGAATGAAACCGATGTCTAATAATTCCTGTAGTTGGGTTTTTAACTCCTGAAGTTCAATAGGACCCATTCGATATGGGGCTTTGGAAATGGGTTTTGTACCGAATTCAAGGTCGATACAAAATTCAATTTCACGCTCTGGGGGTAGGCCAGGAAGTTCTTCAGGGAATACGTCAGGAAATTTATTAAAAATAGAAATATCATTCAAATCTGACGTATTTTAATTTAAATCCGTGACATGGGCTAAGAAAGCTTGACATCCATTTTTCAATAAACGAATAGCTTTATGACTTGATATGATAGTGATTGATTTTAGTGGTTTGGTTGATTGAATTCGCATAATAGGTTGGTTAGGAATATGAAAGCTAACAACCTTACGAAAATAATCGATTTTTGCATGATGAGTAGTTAACCAATCCATCCCTAAAATCACATCAAATGCAAGTATTTTCAAGAAAATAAGATCGATAGGTAACGTGCGGTTACCGATTTGAATCAAACAAGACCTATAAACCGTGGATGTAATGAAGGTTTCTCCCAACGGAGTTTCAATAGATAAGTCAAAGTCTAATTTCTCTGGAGTCAAATTTAAACGTTGAGCGCAAGTAGGAGAAATAAAGGAATGGGTAGAACCGGTATCAAATAAAGTATAAACTTTGCTAGAGTTTATGATTAGCTTACCCGTAATTACCTTGTTCGGATTCCTCGCTTTTTGGGAGGTTACGACAAACGCTCTCCCTTGAACTACCAGTTTTGTCTTGTCTAGGACACCCTTAGATGCCTCAATCCTAGCTGGACTTGACTTTGGTGCATGACAAAATTGGGCTAGGTGACCTTCTTTTCCATAATTGTAACATGCTTTGGACTACATCGTGCAGTTTGGACTTATGTGTCCTTCCCCTCCACATTTGTAACATACGATCTGCGGTCGTTTTCCTTCTTTAACAATAGGTGTTGGTGCTGACGTCTTTCCATCATTATTGAATCTCCTCTTCTTGAAATGTCCACTCTTATTGTCACGGCCATGATTACCATTGAAGTGATTACCATTTCTGGCATGTTGATTCCCTCCACGATTGTTGTCACCGCTTCGATGACTGCTACCACTTGTATTATCGACTTGCCAGCTGCTCTCTCTTGGTTGGGTTGACTCATTATCGCGCTCCAATAACTAAGCTTTATTCACAACATCTGAATACAAACACAGTCTATGAGAGATAAGGTATTGACGTATCTCGGGTTTCAAACTTCTTAGAAACATCCGTGTCATTCTCTCCTCATTATCAACTAAGTGGGACGCAAACCGAGATAACTTGGCAAACTTATCTTCGTACTGCGCCACGGTCATATTGTTTTGCTCAAGCTTGATGAACTCTACCTCCTTCATGTGACGAATACTTTCAGGAAAGTACTTGTTGTTGAACAGCTCTTGAAACTTCTCCCAAGAAATTTTGAGTGCGGCAGGTTGAGTACGAGATTATTAACTCTATTATTATTGATTATGTATCCAATCTTTCTAATCATACAAGTTCTTACATTATCCAATCATTGTATTATTGTATAATTCAGATATTTATTCTGTTCGTTAATTCGTATATAGGGTTAGACAAGTGTCCCCACTTGGATAACCATTGTATTTAATCATATGTTGATACATACTTATTGATTTCAAGTATGTATACGTTGACTTAAAAGCCATCTAAGCTATTTGATTCAGCTAGACATAAAAATATTGTTGAACAAGATAGAACGTTGTTGTATCCAACCAGATTGTTTTGGTTCGGATTCCCGACTAAGTATGAACATCCCGAATATGGGAAAACTTTTGTGCACCTAAGGTGGATAGAGTGAACGATAATATCGTTCTTGCATGTAATATTGATCGTCACAGGCACATTGGGATGATCACCCTCGTGCGTAAGTAAGTTATGACGGTTTTGAGATGAAGTTACGCTAAACCCTAGCGAAAATGAAAAAACAATGTTCATAAAATCGTCGAATGATCTCCGGTTATAGTCTATATCGTAGTTTCAAAGATTACATATGAAAGTGATATGTTGTTATTATTGGTTCAAATTTTACTTCACAACTATCGATTCGTTGTAGAAGTGTCTTTCAAAGAAAATATTTAATTCTTTCAGCTAATATATATTGTTGTTATTACTTGCTGGGCAATCAAATGCTCATTCTTGCTTTAAATTTAAATGTTTTCAGTTCAGTATGATCAACCAGAAGGTTCAGGCAAGAACAAGGGGAAAGGAAAGCTGTTCGAATGAGATTTATATTATGTTGTGTAATAGTTATAGTTTATTAAGACAATGATATTTATTATCTATCATGTAATGTATTGTAGTAAAGGTTACGTACTTGGGATTAAACTTTGATATATGTAAATTAAGTTTGAATTCTATATTATTGTTATTATTATTAGTATTATTCAGCTTATAGAAATGGTATCGTGAAGTATCGAGTTCGGGTTTCAAGTACCCGGATTTTGGGGCGTCACACAGGCACTATGCAAACACTATGCATAATAAAATATAATATATTCTAATTATTGTCTAATAAAATAGATAACTTTATAAAAGTATTATGTATTATAAAAAAATATTTTACTATGCAAAATACTATGCAGACACTATGCACACTATGCAATATCGTTTGCTACTATGCAACCACGCGTATTACTGTACTTTTAACACCGGGTGTTTCAACAGTTAATGGTAAAACTTCCGCCGTTATTTTCATAAAATATTTTTGTCGTTTTCTCAATCCGACAATAATTACATTAATGGGGTCCACCAATGATTGTCTTGGTTGTACGAATATTCCCTGTTAAAACGAATATTCCCCGACCAATCGAATATTATATAACAACTTGCGTAATTTGCAAAATTTATAAATATTACCCACAACTAAAACATTATATCAATTTCACTCCATAATATTCAAAAATAATATTTATAGAAAATTCATCTTTATTCAAAAAGTTGGGGTCTTACACATGTCATTAATTTTAAATCACTATATTGCCATGAATCTTCAATAAGAATTTGTTAACCGATTTATGGTTAGACCTTAATTTCCAGTTGGTTACTTGTAGATGACAACTTTTAATCCACACAATTTATCACGGGGGACCCAACTAGCCAAGTTAATTGCCAAAAAATTAATCAATTTAAAGGAACCTCTATACTGCCACAATCTTCTTCTTTTCTTAATCCTTTTAAACAAATTAATAAAAAAGATTTTTTTAAAAAAAAGGTCAATCACAAAAATAACTAATGAATAGCACAAATAATCTTCAAAAACATGATTGAAGTGAAAAAAAAATCCCAAAAATGTCTAAACTAAATATATCAAAGTTATAAACTACTCCCTCCGTTCCCAAAAAGATGAATAAAATATAATTTGTATACATATTAAGAAAAATAAGAGTAAAGGAAAGAGAATAAAAAAGTTATAAATTTATCCTTAGTGGCTCCACAAGATTACATAAAGTGATGAATACTTTTATTTTTTTTATATTAATAAATCTCACTAAATAACATAAGTACCATTCACTTTATATATTTTATGTCACTTTTTTTAAACAAAAAAAATTATACACTTAGTCATCCTTTATGGGGACGGTGGGAGTAGTACATTTAATCTAAAACTACTTCTTCTCATTGGAACAATAAAATATATTCTCTTCAATTTTAATTTTTTGAAGTTAACTTAAAATATTTTAATATAAATATGTGTTTGATTATCACCTACCTACTTCTTCATCAACAGGCGGAAAGTAGATTAGCAGCTCAAATGAAAGCTACAAAACAGATTCATTTAAATTTTAAAATTAAAAATAAAATATATTTTTTTTGCCTCTTTTAATTAACTACTAGAAAAATAAGAATACGTGACGGAACTTTGTGACAGTTTTTAAAAACAATCACAAAAGATAGTAATTTTTGATGGACTTCTTAAACAATCACAAAATAATAATATATATGATGGCTCTTAGTGATGATTGATTTTGCCATCAATGTATTATAATTGTGATGGTCATGTCAATCACACCAATTTTTTCACGCAAAATAATTTGGGTCCTTTACATAAGTATACAACAAATAGAAAGTAATTACAAGAAAAGTGCATCAACTAAATAATTACAAAAAGAATGTAATTATTACAAAAATAGTACAATTCACATTAATAAGGAAACCTAAAATCAAGGATAACTAATAATTCAAATTCAAATTCAAATCTTGTCTCTAACAACAATTTCAAATCCATGTTTCAAAATTCAAATCAAAATGAGAAAATTAAAAATAAAAAATTATGAAAGAGCTAATGTTCATCATCCTCCTCTCTCGCCCTCACGCCGCCGCCAACATCATCTTTGCTTGCATGCCATAGGAGTTCTTATTCAATTTCTTTTGACGATTTGATTACCCACAAAAATTGAAATGGTTACCTTTATACAATTTTGACTAAGAAGCGCATCACATTTAAAATAAAATTGGTAATCAAATAAAAGCTGAATTGGTTACCTTATCAAATGGTTTGGTAACCAACTATATGAAATTTGGTTACCAAGCGCATCACATCCAAGATAAATTAGTAACCTCATAAACTAAATTGGTTACCTTATCGGAAGGTTTAGTAACCAATTTCGCATAAATTTTGGTTACTAATCGCATCACATTCAAAATATATTAGTAAACTAATAAAATTGAATTGGTTATCTTATCAAATGATTTGGTAACCAACTACATGAAGTTTGATTACCAAGCGCATCACATCCAAAATAAATTAGTAACCTAATAAAACTAAATTGGTTACCTTATCGGAAGATTTCGTTACAGTGAAAATAAAGAATGGACCCAGGTGGCGGTGGGAGGCGGAGGGATCGAGGAGAGGAGGCGGGATGAGGAGGGGGGGGGTGGGGGGGGGGGAGGAGGTGGAGGAGAAAGGGAAGGCGGAAGAGGGGAGGAGAAAGGGAGGCGTGAGGAGGGGGATCTGGGAGGAAGGGAGGCAGAGGAAGGGAGGTGGTGAGGTGGGGCGGGAGGAGGAGGCGGCAGGTGGGAGGAGAAGGGGCGGGAGGAGAGGGAGGGGTGGGGAGGGAGGAAGGGAGGAGAAGTGGGAGGGAGAGGGGAGGAGGGAGAGGGGAGGAGGGAGGAGGAGGAGGGGAGGAGGAGGAGGGGGAGGAGGAGGCGGGGGAGGGAGGAGGGAGGAGGGAGGGGGAGGAGGGAGGAGAGGGGGGGGGTGGGGAGGGAGTGGCGGGAGGAGGTGGAGGCGGGAGTAGGGGAGGCAGGAGGAGGGGAGGAGGGGGAGGCAGAGGAGGTGGAGGCGGGAGGCGGGAGGCGAGGGAGGCGTGAGGGTGGGGAGGGGTTGGACAGGAGGAGGAGGAGGAGGAGGAGGAGGAGGAGGGAGGAGAAGAAGAAGGGAAACAAAAATGGAGTGGGAGAAAATCGTGGGAGAGATGAGGAGAAAATTGTGGGAGAGATGGGGGAGAAAATCGTGTGCATAATTAAAGTGATAAGATTACACTCTTTTTGTAATTAAGTATTGCACTAGTATTGTAAATAAATATGGAAGGGTATTAGTTGTGTAAAATTTTTATGAGGACACTATTGTTGTAATTATTTTTAAAAAATGTAATAGAATATGTAATTATCCCAAATAATTTTTCTTTCTGTGACGCACTAAGTCATCACTTATAGATATACCCTTTTCGTGATTGCATTTAAGCGATCACTAATATTTTAATGTAAGAAATAATCAAAACAATATTTTATGACAACAATGACAATCATTAAAAAAATAGATTTTTGTGACAACTTTTATTTGCAATTACAAAAAGAAGGTATTTTGTGATGGAATTTTCAAATCATCACAAAACAATAAAATATATGATGGCTCTCAGTGATGACTAATTTTACCATCATTATAGAGTATTTGTGACTGTCATTGCAATCACCAAATCTTATATGGAAGTAATTTTGTTTATTAAGTAACTCACATATGTTTCCTTTTATATTTTGTTTTAAAATTATAATCATGATCTGGGCTTTGGTGTAGTGGTAATACTCGTTATTTAGTTTGCAAATGGGGGGAGGGTTCGAATCCTAAAAGTATCATTTCATACAATTAATATAGTGAATTAAATTATCCGTAAATAGAGATTCACGTTCTTACCTTTGATCCTTAAAGTTTTGTTTTTTTGTGATGACTTTAACAATCACAATACATTATGTGTTAATGTGATTGTATTAATCATCACAAAAGCACTAAGCGTTTGTGTGATTGCCAAAACCATCACGTAAAACTTTTCATGATGAGCGTATACAAGACGGCCTTAAAACCATCACGTAAGCCTTTCGTGATGATTTTTCTATTTTTTGTGATGGATTTTGGCCATCATAAATGACCATTTTTTTAGTAGTTACAACTCTTTCATTAATCGGCCCCCTTTAAATTTATTAATTACATATCTACTCCTCCCTATACTTGTATAAAAAATAAAAAATAAAAACTCAGCATAGCATAGGCAGGTGAGCATAGGTCCGCCCCTGGATCTGCATGTTATGGGCAGATACATGAGTACCGGCTGATAAATACATATACTGCTTCAAGTAGGTTTGAATGAGATGAACACACAAATTACTAATTTAGTAGTAACAAAATTACTCAAATAATACTAAATTAGTATTCAAGCATAATATTATATATGGTTGAAACTCAACCCATAATTTAAACACACCTAAACACAATACAATATTCTCTCCCGTACCAAGCACAACAGATGACACATATGCATGACATTATTTTATTTTACTTCATGCATATACGCATGTATATATATATTGTTTAATAAATGTGCTTCCTGCCGGCGCTCAACCGCAATAGCAAACCCCTGGTACTAAAAGACAGCCACAGTTGTGGCAGCAGCTCAAGGGTTCGAACATGCAAAACCCACCACCCGGGATGCAGCCTAAGCCGCCATCCGGGAGGTATTTCTCACGCAGGAAGAACCTTGACAGCGGCAAGTTCTTGTAAACACTTGCCCCGCCGGGCGCATCAATTAAAACTTTGTTGCCACCATCAGAGCGATCGGCCCCACCGTCAGAGTGACCGGCCTTGTCATCGGTTGCCAGAGTCAGATCAGTCAGAACAGCCATTGCTGCCAGAAGCACCACCAGAGCAATCTTCTCCTTCTCCATTTCTGCCAATTTCTCTATCTTTTACAGTTTTAAGTAATGCCTTTTTATTTCTGTCTCAAAATACTCGTAACAATCCTTTTTATAGCCAATGGGCTGGGTTCCTATGTAACAGTTTTGTGTTCCCTTTTGACTCCCAGCAAATTATGTGATGCCACGTACTCAAATTGGAGTTCTACATGCAAGTACATCACTTTATTCTTCTTCTTTTTTTAATCATACGCGCTAAATTAAATGTATTATATTCTTGGTTTAATTTGCATTATTCTTTCCCAAAGTGATAGTAATTTGAATGATCAATAGATTGAGAAACATTGTGACTGAAAAAAATACATAAAACATTTATATTCCGATATATATATATATATATATATATATATATATATATATATATATATATATATATAAATACCGCCGAAATAACTAGAAAGAAATAACTAAAAGCAAACCAAATTTATAGTGATTGATTTTTCAATTCATTTATAGATGAAATTTCGATTTTTTTATGCTATAACGATTGAAAAAACCGTCATTATACCGATTCATTTATTTTCTTTCACTCATTATTAGAATGAGATTTATATATATATATATATATATATATATATATATATATATATATATATATATATATTACTTTTTATTGTGAAGAAATACATAAATAAATTATTCATGTATTCATATTAATTTATAAACTATGTCATTATGTCTAATCGTAAAATTATTGTCTTAATTTATCTATTTGTGATATTTTCGTTCATGGGTTTAAGAATTATAACTTAAACCAAATCATGTATTCATTATATTAAAGCAAATTCTACGCCCACCTGATTAAAGTTATTAGGAGTTCTTTTTCTTTTATATTCTTTTTTTTTTTTTGGATAAAGTGATTTGGAATTCTAATCACATTAATTTTAATGGTTTTCAGTATATGTACCTATGAATATGCAAAATAATAAAAATTTAATAAATTTAAGACGCAAAAGCAAACTCATTCACGAGGAACTTTTATCATTGTATGTGCCAACCATGCAACACTAATAGTACCATCAAGAAAATAATAACAAATAAAAAAGATAAAGAATAAAGAAGAGTTAAAAAGAATTCAAAATTTTTACATAATAAAAAAAGAAGTAAGAGAGTAAAAGAAGAATAAGAAGAAGATAAAAATATAAAAGGAAACATGAAAAACTGTAAACAATAACCTCATTGCCGAGGTTTTTTTTTTTTCTGAAAATAAAATAAATTTCATTTCATTAAAACAAAATTCTTACAAAACCTGGCAATCCAAAAAGGTATAGGTTAGGCCATGAATACACAAATAAATACAGAGTGAACTAATCCAACTAACTCAAAATTCCAATCAAAGATATTACATCAATAACACATCTTAGTCTAAGCTATTTTTAATGTTTATTGCAGGCTGTTCAAATAAACCATATTTTTCTGGTAGGAACTTCAAATAAGCCCTGTTTGCAAATTACTTTTCTTTTCCTTTTTCTTTTAGTTTTTGATACTTCACTAAAAATGTTGTTGATAGAACAAATAACATTTAGTTAGCAATACTTATATAATTGTTATAACAAAACGTTGAACACTTCAAGCTACACTTATCCGCGGCACCCTCATTTTTCACATCAACAATATCAGCTGTTTCTTTTTCTTCTTCCTTTTGCCAATTTGATTCAAATGACTACTGACATTTACTTCAACTCAATTGAGATGTTTGCGATGAAAGGACTCGATTTAATTAAATTGGCCACTTGAAGTACTCAATTGATATTTTTACCACGTAAAGGGCAAAATTAAAATTGGGTGACAACTTGAAGGTACACTTTTTTAATCTGGCTTTATTTTTAAAGGTGAATATGAAATAAAAATATATTTTTTAATATTATAAATTTTAAAAATGAGACTCTGTTTGTGATATGAAATGGATATGATATAAGAAAATACTTTATCGGTTTAACTAGGCGATTATTTTTCTTCACTAAACACTTATCCAGGAACAACGATTGGTTCAACCAAAAATTGTCCTTTAGGTAATGTTGCAGGGAATTTAGTGCTCAACACTTTCTTGTGTCCAATTTTGTTCTTCAACAAGAGGCATGAAATATTGGGTGAACTTATGATCTTGGAGATAGAGCTAATTGTATACGCCACCTTACCCGTCTTTTCTATTACGTGGAAAGGCCCAAAATATTTGGAAGAGAGCTTTAAATTTCTCCGTAAGGCAATTGAGTATTTGAGAAATAATATAATATTGTTATTTCTCTAACAATATTATGTTATTTCTCTAATATTGAGGATTGTCTATAAGGCTACAAGTATATAACTTAAACTCACATTTTAACAAGACTGATAAACGTTGGTATTTTATTATATTTCAAATAAGAGTACATCATCCTAATATATATACATGAGTTTGGAGAGTTCTCAAATAATACAAATACTTGAATAATTATCTCATAATTCAAAATCTAATTTATCCTAATCCTAATGTAACAATAAGATAAAATTATAATTATCTAGAATTAACTGATTGTAGTTATATTCTCTAATACGCCCCCTCAAGCGAAACGGAGGTAAACGGAGCTTGAGCTTGAACTTGGGAAAATAGTCATACGACGGTAAGACTAATGAAATAATAACGCCTCGTAGCAGAGAGAACACGAACAATTTCTATGAGAGATTAAATAAAAACATAAGATGCATGATAAGTACTGCATATAACCAATAAGACTAGAACATGCTTGGTTGTTTGCACACTTGCAACAAATAGAGACTTTCTTGTACTTCTTGTATTAGACTTCTAGGAACACACTTCGAAAATTCCATTAATCCACCAAGATATGAAATGTGGGATGTATCAAGAGAAAATATTCACTCATTTTTTAAATGAGGTGAAGATGATGAACAAACTAAAAATGAATCCTTGAAGATATTTGAGTGAGAATGAGAATAGCCATTAGTTGTAGAGAAAAATGAGGATAATAACTCAGACTTGGGACTAGTACAAATTGTGGGAACTGCTAATATAAGATTATCAATCAACAATGAAGAAGAACCAATTGGACTTATCGTATCCTCGGGATGTGCAACCACGGAAAAATGAATATCATTAGGCTCAACAATAATAGGCTCAATTTTTGAAGTATCAATAGAAGTGAATTGTTGTAACAGTTTTTCATGTCCAAATAGAAGAGCGGACAAATCATTAAAGGAAGGATTCATCAAATAATAATAAACATGAACTCTTTTGAAAAGAGTATCATCAAGGCCTTCAACTAAAAAATCGGTAAACTCTGACTCACTAAGAGAACCGTCCGCACTTTCAAATGCATAAAGAAGCGATGTCGCTTCGGCAAGATAACTTTTGACAGATTGAGTAGGTAATTTTTGTAAACAAAATATTTGATCGAGGAGATCATTCATATACCATGATGGTGAATCATCTAGGAATTTGCAGTCATCTAGGAATTCACAATCATCATTTTCATGGACCAAAGAGTCGTCAAAATTTTGAAATGGACTGTATATTTTATCGGCTATGGAGGCGGGCCAATGTTGGGATTGACAGTATATGATCGGAGATAGGATTCCTGAAATGATTTTGGGTTAAGCCACCTTTCCAAATCATAGGAAGAAGAATGAAAATTAGAAGCCAAGGGAAGCCATTGATAGAAGAAGAATAATTTGAGAATTAGAAGAAAATAGACTGTGTCTCGATCAGACTTGCGCTAGGATGATTTTTAAAGAAAGTTCTTGGAATGCAGAAAGTTTATTAGGTGTCTCGGATTGTAGAAAAGACTATTTGGATAGGAGAAAAGCTGTCTAGATTGGTAGGCGAGTAAGATGCGCAGCAGAAGATAAAAAAATGAATCATAAACCGTTAAGCATAGTGGCTCTGATACCATAACAAGACTGATAAACGTTGGTATTTTATTATATTTCAAATAAGAGTACACCATCCTAATATATATATACATGAGTTTGGAGAGTTCTCAAATAATACAAATACTTGAATAATTATCTCATAATTCAAAATATACTATATCATAATCCTAATGTAACAATAAGATAAAATTACAATTATCAAGAATTAACTAATTGTAGTTATATTCTCTAATACTTTCGATCGGCCATTTGAAGGTCAGCATCTTTCTCATCTCCGCTAGGGTTGGTGCAAGGATTCTTTGAGTAGATTATTCAGCAAGTCCCTCCCTTGAAGAAAAGGTCTCTATTGCAACTACCTTGGAATTACCGGTGTTGGGTACTGTCATTGTTCTCGGTTTAGCTCCATATAATAGAGTGCCTCATAAGGGAACATCTTGATAGAACTATGTAATGAAGTACTGTACCACCATCCAGCTACAGGTAACCATTTGATCCATTGTTGTGGTCAATGGCTGGTCATGGCTCTAAGGTAGTTTTGTTTATATTTTTTTTTGCTACATTAACACACAGTACACACACACCCTTCTGCCATCAAGGATTGAACCTTCGACCCCATTAAAATCATGAGACGAGTCATATTACTGAGCCAAATACTATGTGGTATCTAAGGTAGTTTTCAAGACATCTATTAACTTTCTCTATCTGTCCATCACTCTCGGGATGATAAGACGAACTATAACAGAGTTGAGTACCAAGTAAACTAAAAACTTCATGCCAAAAAGTACCGATGAAAGGCTTGTTTAACTTTAAATTACTTGTCAATTTCTTTTTAAGTTTGCTTGGGTTATGTACCTTGAAATGGTACATCTTTTATTTATTGTTTTATTAACCTATATAAAGGCAGTATCCAATGCACGAGTCTCATGCAAACACACTATTTCTAAGACATGAGTGACATGATAAAAAGGAAGAAGGAAGCATTAAAGAAAGAAAAAATCAAGGCTAGAGCCATTAATCACGTGGTCATTTTCCCACCTTCGAATTTCAATTATAGCCAAAGTTGGTAAAGTTGTGGTCATGGTGCTTGATAGCTACTAGACAATTAATTATTTAATATCCCTATACCAACTATGTTCTTGAACACCTGGCCAAAATTAATAGGATCTTATTTGATATACTCACACGAAGCCAGATTTAATCTTTGGGGGGCCAATATATTTTTTAACAACATATATAATATATATTCAAGAAAAGACTATTTGGAAGAATGCATTGATATGGACCTTAATTGATATAAGCTTGTCGAACTTTATCACACAACGGCATTTTTATATTTCGATACGTTTTTCAGGATCACGCTCCAAATAATTAATATCTTATTTTTTACCTTCAATTCTTGGTGATTTTAGAAAAAGTTGTTCTTGTTCAAGGGTAGGCAGATCTAGATATTTGAACATTAAGCTTAGGAGTAAGCATAGATGTGTCAACATGATTTGATTGCTTTCTCTTGAAAAATGAATCAATAGTATGTGATTTTCCCAATATTCTAAAACAAAAATAAAAAATTCAATTAACTACACTATAAGAATGAGTTGATTAATCAATATTATTTATTGAACTTTTTAATAATAAAATTTTCATAAATTTGCAATCAAATAAGTTAGGGTTTTATTTGGTTACCGAAAAACAAATTGAATATGCAAATGGAATTAACATATGCAATATTATGATCACTCATTAAACTTTTAAAAATTAAAATATAAAGTTTCATAAAATAAACAAAGAATAAAAATAATTAAATAAGGGTTTTAGTTGGTTATCTGGATACAAATGTATCATTCAATTGGAATAACACATATACAATATTATGCTCCAATTATACAAACATATATGCAATTATAATGAATTTACTAATAAAATTAGTTTACAATCAGAAGAGACTTTTTGAATAACTTGATAAATGAACAAGTGAACCTTACACAATTTTCAAACCTTAGGAGGGGGCTTGTCCCCTCCAGTCTTAAGCTAGCGTCGTCCCTGGATATACTGTATATTTCTTTTGTCTGTCAAAAGATGTTAAAAAAAAGTTTGTCCAACAAAATAAATGGCAAAAGTATAAAATTCAAATATAAAAAATACTCTCTCCATTCCGAATTATAAGATCAATACTAACTTTTTAAAAGTCAAATCGAGATATTTTTAAATTTAAAAGTAATATAATTCATTGAGGACGTGAGAGGTGAGGACTACCTCACGTTCCTACATGAGATACCCCTTTATAATAACAATATTTTAAAAAATTACATAAAATATTTTTTTATACATAACACAAGAATGAGTATATTCAAGTATTTAAAACAACGTCATTTTGAAGACTACCTAGCGCGAGGTAGCCCTCGCCTCCCATTTTGCCAAACTCATTTAATTTTTGAAAATTTTAAATCTCATTAGTAATAGTTGTTTTTAAATAATTTATGATATTCACATATTTGTATGGACATAAACTAAATAAATTAATTAATCTAAATTTTGATTTTGAAATTAATTTAAAAAGTCAATATTAATTTTATAATTTAAATTCAATATGAAATTTTAAGAAATCACTACTTAGGAGTGGTGTATTCAATTAAGACTTTAAAAGTTTAGTTGTATTCAATCAAGACATTTAAAGAGTATAAAAGTTTGGTATTCAATTACAACTTTTGTAATGTCTTTTAAAAGTTAAAATAGTATTGAATTGAGACTTTTATAAAGTCTATAAAAGTATTTTAGTATTCAAATTAGATTTACATCAAATAGTAGAGAGTTTATGAGACTTTAGAAGAAGAGATACTATATCTAAAAAGTCTGAACTCATCTCTAAAGACTTCCAAATATTTGAGAAAGGGAAAAGATGAACAAAAGAGAAAGAGATAGAGGAGATCAAACAAAGAAGAGAATATATATATATATATATATATATATATATATATGTATGTATATATGTCTCACTTTCTCTCTCTACCTCATTCATCTCAAAAAACAAACTCCAAAAAGGATGAGAGCTATTATAGTAGGTGAGGGGAGATAAAAAGGAGGATGGGTTAAAAAGAGGTAGTAACGTTAAGGGTTCCAAATAGAACCAATGGTATAAATGGAGATAACAAATATTTTAATATCATTTTATATTTCTTCTCTCCCATAAAAAAATCTCATTTAATATATTTGTAGTATTAAGAAGGTATTTTTGTTTTATTTTTATTTTTAAAAGTAATAAATTTGTTAATTTTTTTATTTGTTGAAAATTATAAATTGTTATTTTAGTAATAATGACTTGATAGGAAAACAATAATGAACAATTTTAAAATTGAAATTGTTATTTTAATTACTGTTAGCTAGTAGAAAATGACTTTTTTTATGAAATATTAAAATTATGTAATAAGACATTTTCTTGTAATAGATGGGGTATGATTTAATAAAACAATGCGTTTTATTTCAAATTAGCTTGTGACATGGTCAAAATATTTTAATATTAATATTTAATACCATAATCATTTCATCTAAAATATAAGATCTTTGTTGACTTTTTAATAATTAATATAAACTTCAAGATATATTAGAAGTATACAAATGTGTGAGACCCCAGATTTTATCAATAAAGATTTAAATTTTGTTGAAATAATTTTTAATATTATGGTGTGAATTTAAGATAATATTATAGTTGTGGGTAGTATTTATAAATTTTGCAAAAGTATGCAAGTGGTTATATTATATTCGATTGGTGGGGAATATTCGGTTTAGCGAGGGAATATTAAATACAACTACTCAATCATTGGTGGACCCTAATGTAATTATTGTCGGATTGAGAAAGCGACAAAAATATTTTATTGAAATAATGGCGGAAGTTTTACTAGTGGATCTTGTTGAACTACTCGTAGTAGTAAAAATGCGATGTAGTGTGGTTGCATAGTAAGACTGCGGTATTGATTATTGATGCTTATGTGAGAAGTCACTCGGTTTGATTCCATTATTGTCGATTAATAATATGAATTATTATAGCGATAATGGACGTTTTATTTTATTCGTATTATTAACGTAATAAAAGCGAAACATCTTTTATATAAAATAGAATACTTTATTAAAGTTATTACATAAATAGAATATATTATATTTTATTATGCATAGTGTTGCATAGTATTTTGCATAGTATTGCATAGTGTTTGCATAGTAAAATGTTTTTATATAAATAGAATATATTATATTTTATTTAAAAGATTTTTCTTTAAATATGGACCGTCAGATTAAAGTAAATCAATCTGGACCGTTCATGGATTAATTCTTATGCATTCCATTTTCCTATAAATAGAAACTCATTCCTTCATTATTTTCTTACGAATTCTTTGAAACTCTAGAGAGAAATTATAGAGAGAAGTTATAGAGAGAAAATTATAGAAAGAAGAAGAGTATCTCGCTTACTTCACTACTTCATATTAGGTTCTTTTTACGGTAAGGGTGTTATTCTTTCTTCTTGAAGAGAACTTACATTATTCCATTCATTATTATTACATTGGAATAACTTTGTAAAAGTGGCATACCCTATACATAACTCAGATGTATCTGTGGCATACCTATACTTGGTGAAATCCTTATGTTATTCCATTGCTTATTATTACATTGGAATAACTCGTGTATCTGTGATTTACCTATACTTGGTGACATTCTTCTATTATTACATTTGGAACATCACATGCGTGTGTTTTACAGGACTGGTTAAAATCTTTATCATTCTCGTTGGAATATCCTATCTCATGTGTTTTACAGGATCTGGTTCCATCTTTATTATTACATTGGAACATCCGCATCGGTGTGAATTTCACGACTGGTTCCGTTATTATTATTACATTGGAATAAACGCATACATCTGAAATACCGCATGCATGGTGATTTCTTTTGTTATTCCATTCTTTATTATACCCAGGTTGGTTAAAACTTTGACTTCTATACTCCATGAAATTAGTAGAATATCCTTGATATTTGCGTTTCATCCGAGATCTTTTCATGGAAATATTCTTCCGATCATTCTTGAATTTTACTCTCTAAAACAAAGATGTCGTGTTGACAATTTGGACGTTAATAATTCATGGATTAAATAATTCTTGAACTTGTTTTATTGAATTATTATGTCATTGTCATCATCCTCATGTTATATTATGTTATCTTTGGCTTACGTGCATAGATGAACTTAGTATGATTATGACGAGGATCATTCGGTATAATCGTGACTTGATATAAATGATGTGACAAAAGTCCTCGGTGGCACTGTAATGCGTTGATGGATAGTTTTTGGTATGATTATGACCGGGGTGATTCGGGTATAGTCATGACCATTGATAATTTGATGAAAATCCTTGACCGCAGTATGCAGGGATGATTAGATATTGTGGTTTATTCATTAAAGCTGAGTCTTAATGATAAAATTGATGAAAACCTTTTAAAACCTAAAAGATAGTAGAATCGTATTCTCTACTTGACTCTTTTAATGGATTGCTTATTCACCGCTATGATTAAAGCTGGTTGTCTATTGTATTTTATTAGTTTAACCTTTGTTGAAGGCTAATGATAATTTATTACGCATTATCTTAGTCATAATATTTCTTCTTTGGGCTAGTTGAGCTCACCCTTTCTTTCACTTTATTCTCTTCGGAAATGAGAACATATTTGGGACGAGTCGGGGAACAAAGTAATGGTCCGGAGGATAGCATTAGTAGTCCTCACTATTCTGTGAAATAGTGTGATAATAGTTGTAATGAGGACTCCTTTTGAGTTTGTATAATATCTAGTAGACAATATTTGTATTCAAACTCACAGTTTATGTCGTATTGTACACGACAGTTATATTAGTAAGTTGTATTTGAATTAATGTACCATGTAAGTGGCGACTCAAGATGGGTGACGTATACCTAATTTTGGGGGCGTCACAGTTGGTATCAGAGCTTAGGGATATGATCCCTGGCTAAGATGCGAGATAAGAACTAAGAGGGGAGAGACGGGGAATTCCTTCGCTAGTATGACCTTCCTAAGTTTATTTGTTATTTAAATTGGTCGGTCAGAGTATAGGGATAATATGTGATATGTTAATTAACCCTTGTTTTGTGACAGTGTTTGAGAATGACATCTGAAAATGCTGAGATAAGCAATGAAGCACATGAGAGTGTTGATTTAGCTCAAACAAAAGGTAACGACCAACAACACGATAATAATCATACTGGTGGCAACGGCTATCAGAACAATGATAACCATCGTGGGGGAAATTATCATGCTAAGAATGGTAACCACTTCGGTGGTAATCATGGCAAAGATAATTGAAGTGGAAATTGCAAGAAGAGAAGGTCATTTAGCTCAATTTTGTTGTGCACCAAAGTTAAGTCTAGCTGGGACGATGGCACCAAAGGTGGATATGGACAAAACAAAGTCGTTGGTTTTAGGAAGTGCATTTTTCATGACTTCTCAAAAAGCGAGTAAACCGAACGAAGTTAGCACGGGTTAGTTAATTATAAATTGCGAAGTTTATACCTTATTAGATACCGGTTCTACCCATTCTTTTATCTCTCTTGCTTGCGTTCAACGTTTAAATTTGACTCCGGAGAAATTAGACTTTGATTTATCTATTGAAACTTCGTTGGGAGAAACCTTCGTTACCTCCATCATTTATTAATCTTGTTGTTTCAAATAAACACTTTCACGTTACTGTCGATCTTATCTCTTTGAAAATACTTGCCTTTGAGGTAATTTTTAAAAGCGATTGATTAACTACTTATTATTCTTTTTGTAAGGTTGTTAGCTTTCATATTCCTAACCAACTTTGTTATACTGAATTCAAAGTAACCAAACCCGAAAGTTAATCACTTTGTTATATCAAGCCATAAGTAAAGAGCCCCGATCCTTTCGTTGTTGACTTCCTTGTGTGGAATGCACCGAAAAGTTGGACTTTTCAGAGGCGACATCGTGAATGAAGATGGCAAGTTTATAGGTATCATTGTGAGGTGCTATCTAGGTTAAGGGATAGAAGTCACAGTTGGTATCAATGTAACGTCTTATCCAAGTCTTGGATAAAGAGTAGCGTTTTGAATGATATTTCTATCATTAATAAATTTCTTGACGTATTCTTGAAGATTTCCTAGCCTACCCTAGAGCGTGAAATCGAATTTTGTATTGACCCAAAGACAAAAACCCATTTCTTAAACCCTCAAATATTTCTTCAACTAAAATGAAGCAGTTTACGTGGTTTATGATGAAAGTCATAATAAAAGCATTGGACTAATGAAAATCATGGGTATATGAAGTATTAGTAAATGTTATGATGAGTTATGTGGTTATTATGTGAAAACATGAAAGTTTCTTAGAAATCACAAAGGGTTGAAAAATTAGATTTTGGTGAAAAACGTAACATGAAATTCAATTAACCATATCTCTTATTATATTTTGAATTTTTGAATGTGGTCAAGTCCTAAAGTTAGATCTATGAGTTACCTAACTAATCCAAGTGGAATTACTGGAAAAGGTGTTGTAGATTTTTGTGTGGACTGATTTTAGCAAAAGAGGCCAAAGCTGTAAATTTCAAAAATGCTACTGCCCAGAAACTTTAAGGGGCTGTTTCGGCCACTTAAATTATGAGAAAAATTCTAGCCTTTTGGGACATGAAGGTATATGGTATAAAGTATCTCCTGTCCAAAAATGAGCTCATTCTGACTTAAAATGAGCAAGTTATGACTATTTCAATATTTAGGTTTTCCGAATGAAAAAATGCTATAACAGGAGTTCTATAACTCCGATGACCATGAAATTTAAACTGGAAGCTCACGTTAACATGTGTAAGGTCCTGTCAAGATTTGGGAATTTTGGAGTTAACCTTGAGGTAGCTAATTTCTTAAGGAATTAATTAGAAATTGATTTTTGAAAAATAGTAAATGAATTTTAAAAATTCGAGAAAAATATATTTTCATTATGAGACTATATTATGCTAAATCCCAGAAAAGAAATATTTTTGGGACTGATTTGGTATTTTTCATGAAAATAGTTTAGTTACTGAACATATGAGTTAAATGTGTTATGTGAAGTAACAAAGTTGAAAATAAGATTTTATGGCTAGAGAATCCTATATAGAGTATATGCATATTTTTGAGGATTTGATAATTGGTGATGATATCTTATGAGTATGGCATTTTGAATGATTAAATGCATTATATGGTAAAGCGTAAACAATTGAGATAAATTGTTTATAAATTTAAGAAGTGATTAAAAATTGTTATAATATTAATGATATTAGATTATAAGATTATTAAGTGATTGATAACATGGGGATATTCTTGAATCTGGATAAATTATATTATAAATGTTTAATATTTATCCTTTATCTCATTTGATTGATTCTTTATATCATTATCCTCACGCTTATATTATGTTGAAAAGTAAATCGTGGCATTTTGTAGTGCATAGATGGACTTGGTATGATTATGAATGAGGGATTGTTCGGTATAATCATAACCGTAATTGAATACACGATTATCTTTGGTAGTAGTGGATGGATAATTGTGGTCGTGATACTAATGAATACACAATTATCTTTGGTAGTAGTGCATGGATAATTTGTGGTCGTGATACTAATGAATACACAATTATCTTTGGTAGTAGTGCATGGATAATTTGTGGTCGTGATACTAATGAATACACAATTATCTTTGGTAGTAGTGCATGGATAATTTGTGGTCGTGATACTAATGAATACACGATTATCTTTGGTAGTAGTGCATGGATAATTTGTGGTCGTGATCTTAATGAATACACGATTATCTTCGCCGTCATTGCATGGATAATTGTGGTGCGTGATACTAATGAATACACAATTATCTTTGGTAGTAGTGCATGGATAATTTGTGGTCGTGATACTAATGAATACACAATTATCTTTGGTAGTAGTGCATGGATAATTTGTGGTCGTGATCTTAATGAATACACAATTATCTTTGGTAGTAGTGCATGGATAATTTGTGGTCGTGATACTAATGAATACACGATTATCTTTGGTAGTAGTGCATGGATAATTTGTGGTCGTGATACTAATGAATACACAATTATCTTTGGTAGTAGTGCTTGGATAATTTATGGTCGTGATATCTAATGAATACACAATTATCTTTGGTAGTAGTGCATGGATAATTTGTGGTCGTGATACTAATGAATATCCTTGGCCTAGTAGTAAGGGGATGATTCGATGATATGGATTAATTATTGAAAGTGAGTCTCGTGAATGAAATATTAATTCATGGATGTGGTAAAAGTCATCTTTGGTAGTAGTGCATTGATAGACTTGGTATGATTATGACGAGGATTATTCGGTATAATCATGATCGTAATTGAAAACACGAATATCCTTGGCGATTGGTGCATGGATAATTCGTGGTCGTGATACTATTGTGCGTCTCGGCATTATTGGTTTTCTGGTTGTATATCTTTAGCTTTGTAGTGCAAAGATGAATTGTTAATGAATAGCTTTGGCAGATTTCAAAGATGAATTTAATATTTTTAAGCGATATAGGTATTCAAGGTATCCTCATCTCTTTATCATACCAGTGCACGTACCCTAATTTCGGGAGAAATTCCATAAGGAGGGAGATTGTGAGACCCCAGATTTTATCAATAAAGATTTAAATTTTGTTGAAATAATTTTTAATATTATGGTGTGAATTTAAGATAATATTATAGTTGTGGGTAGTATTTATAAATTTTGCAAAGTATGCAAGTGGTTATATTATATTCGATTGGTGGGGAATATTAGGTTTTAGCGGGGAATATTCGTACAACTACTCAATCATTGGTGGACCCATAATGTAATTATTGTCGGATCGAGAAAACGACAAAAAATATTTTATTGAAATAATGGCGGAAGTTTTACACTAGTGGATCTTGTTGAACTACTCCGTAGTAAAAAGTACAAGAATACGTGTGGTTGCATAGTAGCTTTACGCGGTATTGATTATTGATGCTTATGTGAGAAGTCACTCGGTTTGATTCCATTATTGTCGATTAATAATATGAATTATTATAGCGATAATGACGTTTTTTGTTTTATTCAGTATTATTAACGTAATAAAAAGCGAAACATCTTTTATATAAAATAGAATACTTTATTAAAGTTATTCTATAAATAGAATATATTATATTTTATTATGCATAGTGTTGCATAGTATATTTTTGCATAGTATTGCATAGTGTTTTGCATAGTAAAATGTTTTTATATAAATAGAATATATTATATTTTATTTAAAAGATTTTTCTTTAAATATGGACCGTCAGATTAAAGTAAATCAATCGGACCGTTTCATGGATTAATTCTTATGCATTCCATTTTCTATAAATAGAAACTCATTCCTTCATTATTTTCTTACGAATTCATCGAAACTACAGAGAGAGAAATTATAGAGAGAAGTTATAGAGAAAATTATAGAAAGAAGAAGAGTATATTCGCTACTTCACTACTTCTATATTAGGTTCTTTTTTACGGTAAAGGGTGTTATTCTTTCTTCTTGAAGAGAACTTCATTATTCCATTCATTATTATTCATTGGAATAACTTTGTAAAAGTGGCATACCCTATACATAACCTTGTGACATATCATGGCATACCCTATACTTGGTGAAATCCTTATGTTATTCCATTGCTTATTATTACATTGGAATAACTTTGATATCGCTGTGTTTACCTATACTTGGTGACATTCTTCTATTATTACATTGGAACATCACATGCATGTGTGTGTTTTACAGGACTGGTTAAAATCTTTATCATTACATTGGAATATCCTATCGTGTGTTTTACACCCGGATCTGGTTCCATCTTTATTATTACATTGGAACATCACCGCCGATTGTGAATTTCACGACTGGTTCCGTTATTATTATTACATTGGAATAACTCATACATCGCAATCCGCATGCATGGTGATTTCTTTTGTTATTCCATTCTTTATTATACCCGGTTGGTTAAAACTTTGACTTCTATACTCCATGAAATTAGTAGAATATCCTTGATATTTGCGTTTCATCCGATATCTCTTTCATGGAAATATTCTTACGATCATTCTTGAATTTTACTCTACTAAAGCAAGATCGTGTTGACAATTTGGACGTTAATAATTCATGGATTAAATAATTCTTGAACTTGTTTTATTGAATTATTATGTCATTGTCATCATCCTCATGTTATATTATGTTATCTTTGGCTTACGTGCGTAGATGAACTTAGTATGATTATGACGGGGATCATTCGGTATAATCGTGACTTGATATAAATGATGTGACAAAAGTCCTCGATGGCACTGTAATGCGATTGATGGATAGTTTTTGGTATGATTATGACTGGGGGTGATTCGGTATAGTCATGACCATTGATAATTTGATGAAAATCCTTGACGTGGTATACGGGATGATTAGATATTGTGGTTTATTCATTAAACCGAGTCTTAATGATAAAATTGATGAAAACCTTTTAAAACCTAAAAAGATAGTAGATCGTATTCTCTACTTGACTCTTTTAATGGATTGCTTATTCATTGCAGATTAAAAGCTGGTTGTCTATTGTATTTTATCGGTTTAACTTTGTTGAAGGCTAATGATAATTTATTACGCATTATCTTAGTCATAATATTTCTTCTTGGGCTAGTTGAGCTCACCCTTTCTTTAATTTATTTCTCTTGAAATGAGAACATAGCTAAGACAGTCGGGGAGCGAAGTAATGGTCCGAGAGGATAGCATTAGTAGTCCTCACTATTACGTGAAATAGTGTGATAATAGTTGTAATGAGGACTCCTTTTGAGTTTGTATAATATCTAGTAGACAATATTTGTATTCAAACTCACGATTTATGTCGTATTATATACTTACGAGTTATATTAGTAAGTTGTATTTGAATTAATGTACCATGTAAGTGGCGACTCAAGATGGGTGACGTATACCTAATTTTGGGAGCGTCACAAAATGTCTATCAAAGTCTTGGTAAAAAGTCTATAAAAGTTTGTCACTTATTTCATGCGTAGTCTTTAAAAGTAATTTTAAAAATTTTTATAATCCACAAACTCTACAAAAGTCTGCCACTTAAAAAAGTATATTTAAAAGTCATTATTAAATACATCCTCCTTAAATTTAATATTATCAAGTTACTGTATTCCGTAATATATAGTATTATTTAATATATATAAATATAATAAAACAGAACATAATTATATATATATGTATATCACAGGAAAATATAAACATATAAATTGAGTCGTTTGAATTCAAAAAGTCTCCTTAAAAGAAATTTATTTTCCTCATTTGGTGTTAAGGATTAAATGAATAATTGCTTCCCAAGATAAAACGGATTTCCAGTTCTTAATTAGAAGCACTTCAAAATTAAGAACACATCGAACACAACATTATGTTATGTACTGAACTGTATGAACTATAATGATGCATGCAAGCTGAAAACTTGGAAAAACTCACTCCATAGTGTTATTTTTTCAGACAAGGGGAATACTGCAATGGGAATGAGCAGAACGGAACGGGAAACCTCTACACCTACTGCAACAGAAAGAAGCAGAACGAAAACGGAAAACCCTCTGCAAGCGGGAAGAAGCGAAGCGAAAAGCCAGAATACGCAGAAAGCAGGAGAGCAGGAAAAATATATGCGAGCAGAGAAAAAAAAATTGATTTCTCGTAGGCAAAACTGTACGTAGTATTACGATAACAAAATCTGATAAAACATTAAATAAATTTTGTCCAAAAAATATATCATCACCTACCAACCACGACCACGACTAACCCTACTAACCGGACGGCGTGTGTGGGTTTTCAACCATGCCTTGGTTAGGTCCTCCCTCCATTAAAGTGGGGTGCCTTTGCATACTTCCTTCCTATGAAAAAACATCTCATATATATGTTATTCATTTTTCCTTTAATCTTGCATGTAGGACTTTTGTAATTTACAACTTCAGTAGGTGATTTTGGGTCGATTTTTCATTCAATTTTAATGGATTTGAACATATAAATATATCACGTTATACTCCTCACGGAGGAGAACGCATTAGTGCATGGATCCGACATTTCCGAAGTATGGATCCCACATTAAATTAAGCCTCAAAATGCTTTAATATTTATTTTGTCAAACCCATTTCCAACACTCTTTCAGTAATTGTTAGGAATATATTCTTTGAAGAAAAAAAATAATCTTCTTTTGAAATCATGTTTTAAAGACGTATCAGTAGTTTTGAATGAATGTGATATTTGTGGTATTGGAAACATATGCAGAAAATGATGAAAAAATAGTTTACCGTATGTAGTTAATACCTAAATGCATCTCCAGATATTGCATTATTTGGACTTGTTTTTTAAAACGACAATTAAAAAAATAATGGGGGAGTATAATTCACCCTATAAAATTTACATTTCAGCTCTCAACTAAGAACATGTGAGTCACTTGCATCAATTTACAAGTTCATACTATTTTTGCTTGAATTGATGTGCACGTAGTGTCCACATGTATATAGGTCCACTTTGACAGAAAAAGAAGATAAGAAAGCTGAATATAGAGCGATACGACATTATGCAAATTATTAGGAGGAGAAAGTATTTTAAATAATTATATCAAGATCAAAAGAGGACACAATATAGTCCCCCACCCCCAAAATAATGTTGCTGTGTCCCCATTGACAACATAGTCGACATAAATATGATATATATCACATGCTCCAACAATTTCTAGAGCTAAGCTTGAATTGTTTGGAGTGATATTCAATAATTATTTTCACCACCTTAGAATAAGTGAACCCGAGGCACGCCATATCTTTTTTAGATGGGGTTTATTTTACTTTGGGATTGAAATTTATTTGGCAAAATTAATGAAATACTCATTGTAGTTGGCAGATATTATTGATTACACCATGAACTTTTAATTTTTTAAATTACCCCACTAAATTAATTATTATTTTGAAATTAGGTCATTCCGTTAAAAAATATTAAAAGGACGTTAATTTTTTATCGACAAAATTAATGAATTACTTACTGTAGTTGGCACATTTTACTGATTACACCATTGTACTTTTAATTTTTTAAATTATCCTATTAAATTAATTAATATTTTGAAATTGGGTCATTCTGTTTTAAAAATTAAGCAGACATTAATTTTTTACCTATGTGGCTCTGGAAAAGAAATTCAAAAATAAAAAATATTACTTATGTGGCAAAAAATAATTAAAAACTTGAAAATGAAAGCAAAATAAATCTAAATATTTTGGGTATTTTAATCTCAGATGTTTATCAATAGAAAAACTTTTCATGAATGAAAAATAATGTATCAGCAGTAGAAATGAAAACGCAGTAATTGGCAGCAAAACAACATTTTGCATCTGCCTGAATTATCTCCACATTCATCAAGTAAAACTCGAGCTCCTATTAAATCATAAATGCAATCCCAACTAAAATTAATTTAACTAAATATTACTACCACATGTATGTATGTGTGTGTGTGTGTATATATATATATGTTTTGGTTCCTATCCGGACTCCCGCATTTTCTTAAGTTACAGATTTTTTTTTGTTTTTTTTAAAAACAATTAAAAAATAAGTTTAATATTTTTAGGCTGGAGTTTTTACATAATCTGATGTTTTTAGTGTGATTTGGATACATATAACAAAAATAGTCTGCATGCATCGTATGCATACATATTTTGTTATATGTATCCAAATCACACCCAAAACATCATATTATGTAAAAATTCAGCCCATAAAATATTAAACTTTTTTAAGTTATTTTTAAAAAACAAAATAATAAAAAAAGGTAAATTTTACTCTCCGCACGGAGTCCAGACTGATCGCTTTTTTATATATATATATATATATATATATATATAGATAGAGAGAGAGAGAGAGAGAGAGAGAGATTGGGGAAGGAGTGGATCTTGTGGAGGCGATCGAGATTGAATGAGAGGAGTTCGTAGACATAAGTCTGCTGATAGTCGGAGGTGAAAGAGAGGAAACCTACTGGAACACCATTTACTTCATCTGTTATTATTGTTGGGGATTCATACTCCATTGTTATATCTAATGTTGAACTTTAAAGCTCAATTCAATGTTTTGGGTTTCAAATCTAAGAATTTTCATAAAATTTAGAGAGAAAAAAATATGTAGATTTGTTTAATTTGGAAGAAGGGGGAGAAAAGAGAGATTAAAGCAAGGAAGAGAGAATAAATTAAATTTTTTTATTTTTTTTTTCTTTTTCACATCCACGTAGAATAAAAACTGAAACGATTTAACACTCGTGAGGTCTGTAACAGAATGACCCAATATCAAAATATTAATTAGTTTAATGGGGTCATTTAAAAAATTAAAAGTTCAATGGCGTTATCAATAAAACGTGCCAACTACAGTGGGTAGTTCATTAGTTTTATCGATAAAAAATTAGCGCTTGTTTATTTTTTTAAAAGAATGACTCAATTTCAAAATAATAATTAGTTTAGTGGGGTAATTTAAAAAATTAAAAATTTAATGGTGTAATCAGTAAAATGTGCCAATTACGGTGGATATTTCATTAGTTTTGCCAAATTTATTTCAATTTAAATTCGTTATTTTTTATAATTATCTATCAATTTAATGATCACTCAAGTTAATTTAATTGTAGGTTCTTCTTTTAGATATTAGTTTTATGTGTGTGTAGATAGATAGATAGATAGATAGATGCAGATAGATATACAAATTTTATTGATATAATTGTAGTATATATACATGAATATGAAAAGGTAGTATGATTGATACATTGTTCAAGAGAACTAAATATAAATATATTTATTATATTTAAACATATATTTCTACAATGTACTTTGCATTTAAAAATTATAAGTTGATGACCAAATTATCTTGACCAACCAAATTAATTTATCTCATCTTGACATGTTATGTATTAGTATTAATTATTTGAATGTCCTTACCCAGTGCATGTGACTCTTGGCTTCCTTTCATAATCTTAATATGCTTATCTTTATTAATTATTAATATTGTTAATGTTGTAAATCGAACCACATGGTTCATATTAGCTCGATTCGGGCACGTCTTGAAAAAATACAAACGAAACTCAGATGTTCTAATAATATGATCCAAATCTAAACACAAAAAATAAGTCAAACAAAAATACGAGTAGAATTTGAGCAAGGTTATACTCGATTCGTTTATGATTCAAATGATTTGAATTCTCAATTATGATTCAAAACATATTCGATTGATGCATATTCATTACGAAAAACTAGTCATAGCCAACGGACAGGTCCGTCGGGAATGACCCCATGTCCGTCGACATTGAGGTCATTCTCGATGGACAAGTCCGTCACCTATGAGTCCCTTGACATTGAGGTCATTCTCAAATCTTAGCAATAATGCAAGAAATGATGTGTAACAACTCAGATTTTTTAGAAATTTGATGAGTATGAAATATTTATATTTTTATTCCTTAATGCTTAATCTTTTGTATTTATTTTGTGCTTAAATATACTCATTATTTTTCTATTTTTATTTTAGGTATAATTGAAGGGGTTCCATGATTTTGAAAATAAATTGGAGGAAAAATTGAGCATTATTTGACTAAAGGAATTAAACAAGCTATTCAGCTCATGTGGGCCTGCTAACAAATTCCTACATCAATGCAAGCATGTGGCAACTAAAGTAAATCATATTCATCAAACATGCATGGATTATATTTGGTTATTCACGTTAAAAGGAGGTGGGCTTTATAAATTGACATATTCATAAAGTGACGAACGGGATTTTTGTATTTAATTTTTAAATATTTATTGAATTAAATAAATATTTTGTTAATTTATTTATGGAGCTAAATAAATATTTGATGGAATTGTGGTAGATTAATTTAATTAAATGTGTTACATTGATTAAATTAATGTGAGAAATAATGTTATAATTCAAAGTGTGAATTTAATTGAGATAACTAAATTAAATGAGTTGTTAAATAATTTTAATGTTATTCTAATTAATTAGAGATTTATTGATTTGTCATAATTAATAAATGAGAATTTTAATTATGTGATGATTTGATTTAATAAGTAACATTGTCTTTTATTTAATTGAGTTTAAATAATATTATTTGATTAATTAAAGTATGACAAATAAACTATATAATAAATAAGTTAATTAAAATAATGGGAAATGAATTAATTTGAAACAAACCAAACATGGTCTTCAGGACATGGAAGTAGTTAAGGCCATATTGCGCCTAACCGCTACCCATGTACGCACCGATTAATTTATACACCTTTATTCATTTATTCTTTTAGTCTGGAGAGCGCTAACTCAGAAAGAAAAGAGAGGGAATTGAGAGAAAATTTTTACCGAGGAAGAAGTTTTGTAGAATCAAGAAGGAAGTTCCTATCATGTTTGTGTATCTAAGCAAAGAAATCAAGGATAATCCCTTAATCTCAAATTTTAATTTACGTTCTTAAAGTTCTTCATGAAAATCAATTTTAACTCTCTATAATTGAATTTTATGGTCAATTGTTGAATATATGATGTTGTATATGTTTATAACATGTTATATAAATATGATTTATATGTGTTTTAGAGTAATCAAATCCATGTAACAGTGTTTAATTGGAGTTTTGTAGTTTCTGAGAGAAGTATGTATGAATGTGCTTTAAAAGTCTAAAATTTATGTTTAAATTTCATATTAATCGGTAAATTGATGAATGATTAGGTTTATACATGTAAAAACAAAAAAAACGAAACTTGATGGATCGATGTAACACCCCTTTCTAGAAATAGAAAGAGAGGTTACTCAAAACATAACAAAACTGATGAATTTAATAGTAAGGCTCTAATCCACAAAAGAATAGTCTTAAAATAATTAAATGTCTTAAGACAAACCATAATAAATGCCACACTGGCTCAAACCACAATCTGAAATAACTATTACAACTCCAAGTAAACTGACACATCAATTCTAAACATAATATTTCTAAATCATTGGAATGAATGGAGCTCTCATCACACTTGCCCTTGATTCCCCTGATTACATGCCGGAAGAAAAATACAGCATGAGCCAAATGCCCAGTACGGATATATAATACAAATAATGAACCGAAATAACTAACTCAATTAAATGAAAAGAGGCGAAACGAATTGAAACGAAACGAACAAATCTAACACAACGAAATAATAGGCTGAAACAAATGGCTGGGTGTTATTTCATACCGAGCTCAGAATAAAACAGAAATATACTTTGCCACACAGGCAAGTCAAATAATGCCACATAGGCAAGTCAAATAATGCCACACAGGCAAGTCACACACACTGGACCGTGAATCCAATGCATGTAAAATCGGAAGGCGTGTTTGACACAAACATCACCAATCCGCAGAACAGAACAGAACAGAAAAACTAGGGTCAACCCATACGCCTCCCACAACAAAACACCAAATGACCAACTCCCACCGGAGCACAAAACAGAGACGCCGTGGACTGATCACACCGCCACAGAAGGTGTCATGCCTCGGTGCCAAGAGGACATGCCTATGGTACCCCCACAGGTGGTTATAGCTCAGGTATACCCTACGGCATTCTAACAAAAATATAATATCACAACACATGCGACAAAATATCAACACAAAGGGGTTCTAACGTGTACATGTTAAATCGAACAAATCATCAACACAAATCTCTAAAATAATAACATGTACATCACTATAAATATCAAAATAAAATTTAGACATGATGCCCTAGTCTAAAGAATACAAATATGAGTTCTAATACAACGCCAAAATAAATTTATCACAATAAATTGACAAGGAACAATTATGAGAGACAATACTAAATTTCGAAACGAATAACGAAACGAACAAATCAAAAACAAAAGAGTCTCATTTGAAAAGAGTATGTAATCCGTACTGGATTAAGCAATGTAATACCCAAAATTATATTCCCAAAAACTCGTTTAGACTCCCTCCGTTCAGTCTAAATTAATTTAATAAGATTTTATTACAATCCAATCATTAATAACATAATACTATTAAATTTATTATTAAAAATTTTTTATAACTATGTAAACAAAATTAATTAATTCAAATTAATATACATAACTTTCAATTTAATTTATCAATTAGATTTATAAGTTTCATGACCAAATACTTATTAAAATATATATATATATATATATATATATATATATATAATAATAATAATAAATAAAAACTGTAAGCCATAAAGATATATTTTGCAAGCTCTAAACCACTTGATATATAAATAATCCTTATATATATATATATATATATATATATATATTTTATTAATTAATAAAATATTGTTAATAGATAACCTAATTTATATATATATATATATATATATATATATATATATATATATATATATAACTCTCTAAATTTTAATAGGATTTTAAAATTACACAATTATAAATTAGACCCATTTAGTTTAAAGCCCAATTTTACCAATTAATTTATCCACACTTATTAATATTTATTAGCCCATATAAATTAAATACTAGTTTGACCCAAATAAATGACAAAGTCCAATTAATATGTTTGTAAAACAAAATAATCTTTTATTATTTAATATTTATTTATTAATTTTTACCGGGTATTACATCTGGTTGAAAAACGAGTTCGTAGTAGTTGATTTCGTTAAGAATGTCAAAAATGGAGTTTTTCATAAAATATCAAAATTATGACTTCAAATCTTGTTTTTTATGTGACTTAAGTTGTTAAAAGCATGCTAAGAATGTTATAAAATATTTCTGTTAAGTTTATAGTATATGGGTAATATTAAATTCTGTCAGGAATAAGCATGTGAATGATATTCCTATTTACATATGATTTGATTATGATATATATATATATATATATATATATATATATATATATATATATATGAATGAATGAATATGCAAGTATACTTGCATTAAGAAAAGATGTAAAGTCCTTTGATAGATAATAGAAACAGGTGTACAAGGACTTAAAATGAATTGATCAAGTATGTTAGGTTGATTATACATAAGCAAAACAGCTTTGTAAAGTCCTTAAAAAGAAATGATGTACAAGGACTATAAATATAGAAAGATCAAGCATGTTAAGTTGATTGTATGACCCCAACTTATTATAAATAAAATCGAATTTCCTCTAATTATATTTGTGAATAATAAGGTATTAATTTGATATAATTCTCTGGTTATGGGTGAAATGTGTAAATTTTGCAAAGTATGCAAGTGGTTATAAAATAATCATTGTGTCGGGGAATATTCGTTTGGTCGTGGAATATTCTTGTGGTCGGGGAATATTAAATTTACTGACAGTAGCGATAATTTGTGGGCCCCATATGAGAATAAGCATGGGAAAGAAAGCGACAAGTTTGAGTTTTTATAAATAAACGGCGTAGTTATTACTGGTTAACACTTTGTTGGAATACCCGTTGGTTAAAATACGTGATGTCGCGTGGATGCACAGTATTGATGAATTATTGATCCTTACGTAAGAAAGCACTACTCAATAATTGTTACAGTAGTTACTGTTCAATATTTTATTTTATTGATTCAATAATTGTTGCGTTGATATTTTATATTATTGTTGTTTCAATAATTGTCACTGCACAGTATTTCCCATTATCAGATCAATAATTCATATTATTAGATAGCATTATTGGCAATGTCTAGAAAGTTCTGTCAAGGAGAGGTTTGGTCACCTAATAATTCTTGGCCATGATAAGGAGAAATTCTTATTGAAAAGCCCCCTTTTCAGGAACGGCACTGGTTGTCATAAATGTGATTCTGTAATATTATTTGTGAATAATTAATTATTGATTTATATGATAAGGAAATATTTATTTTATGTGAATATAAATGTTGGATATATTTATTGTGGTTAAAAATGAAGGAGTTAATGTTGAGGTGTTTTATCAAGTATATTTTTGCCGGAATGAAGGTATTAAAAATTAAACCGGTGTTTTTTGAGATATATTGTGTGAGTTATAATTTTTAATCCGATAGTTGGATCGTTGTAATTTTTGGATATGTTATACATATATAAGTTGAGTATATGTCCACAAATTTTGAACCGTTAAAATGAACGTATGATTTGTTATGAATTTTAAGAGGTGGTGATTTGAAATTAGGTTTATAAATGATGTTGGTGGAAAATTCTAGAATTGAGTGGGACCCACTTGTGGTTGGTGAAGAAATGTGCTGAATTTATTTCAAATGTGGTGGGTGGGAATAGTAGTAGGTAAAAGCCATCGGGTTGCTTGGTCAAGTCTGCTAACATTTTCCTATAAATAGAGGGCTAAGTTAGAATTGAAAATCACACGAAACAAAGTTTTCTCTTTCTCTCTAGATTATTGAGTGTATTTTGTGAGTATTTAGATACTTTGTGAGTTTCTATTCATCGATTGCAAGTTTTCTTGACTTTATACTGGATATTAGATCGGAAATCTTGATATTTTGAGGTAAGGGATGTTATTTTTTTCATATATGATATTATTTCTTCAATATCATTATGCCGAAGTATTGATCTAAATTTTTATTAAATTTGGAACTTTTTGTGTCTGGGTTACTATTCACGTTTACGGCACTATTCACGAATACGACACTATTCACCGAAAAATGAAATTTTCTTCTTTTTGTCCAAGATGTCTATTATGGTTACTATCTTTGATTGTATCCATGTTTTGATCTTTATTTTTGAATTCTGCTTCAAAATTGGTATTTATGAAGTATTATTGATCTTGGATAAACTGTTATACGAATCCCTACTATTTGTTCTTCTGTTTCACTGGATTCATTTTCTTTAAAATATTTTTCATCATCCTCAGGCCTAAATGATGATATTACTAAATATCTTCTACTTTTGTGTGCAAAAGATAAATGATTAAGCGATGAATATCTTTGGTCCAGTAGTGCAAAGATGAGCAGTGTTGAGATGAACATGACTAGCTGGTGATACAAATGAATATCTTTGGCTGTAGTGCAAAGATGAATATTTGATTAAAGATGTATATTGATTATTATTCTGAGGATAAAATATTGATGATGGACTTTTAAATCTTAGAAGATAGTAGAACTCATTCTCTCTTGACTCTTCTAATGGATTCTTTATTTCATTGCGAGTTGTTGATCTAAAACTTGTTGGCTATTATGTTTTATCAGATTTTTCCTGTTGAAGACTAACGATAATTTGTTGTATATTATCTTAGTCATAATATTTTCTTGGGCTAGTTGAGCTCACCCTTTTCCTTTTTGTTCCATTTTTCTCAAAGAGGTGAGAACATAGCGAGGAACTAGTCGAGTGCGGAGTGATGGTTCTAGAAAGATGTTTTAGCAGATCCTCACCATTTCTGTAAAATAGTGTTTGAATAATTGTAACGAGGACTTATTTGAGTGTGGATATTGTCTAGAAGACAATATTTGTATTTAAACTTACAGTATGTGTTGTCGTATTTTGCACGACAATTGTATTATTGAAGTTGTAGTTTGCTTTCTGTACCATGTATTTGGCGACTCAGAATGGGTGTTGTATACCTATTTTGGGGGCGTCACATTGATCTTATGATGTAATAGATAGGCTTGTCTAATCGTCGAGCACTGCACCAGAAATCGTAGTCTGCCAGGAGAGTCAAGGAAAACTCGAGAGTTATCAAGGCAGAATCGTAGTCTGCAAGATAGTTGTCTTGGAGTTCGTAGACTGTCAGGAGAGACAAGGAGAGGATCATAGTGTGTCGAGGAGAACTTCCTCAGGGCCGTAGTCTGCTGAGGAAGTCATGTTCGAATCGAGAGGCGATGCGCCACTGGCCGACCGAGTATCTGCCAAAGCCAAGTCAAGAATTGTAGACTACAGTCAGAGTCATAGAGTCTACGGATCATACCAGAGGCAGAGATCGTAGTCGAGCAAGATCATATGAAGACAACAAGCATAACAACAAAAATCGTAGAGTGTCAAGATCCGATCTCGGAGTCGTAGTGTCTGCACAGCCAAAACTGAATCGTAGAGTGCAGAACTAAGACCTCAACAGATGTGCTCACAATGCCAAGGCAGAATCGTGGAGCAAATATGATTCTCAACAAATGAGCACTCCCAGAGTATCCAAAGGAATGAAGCCTCTGGTTAGCATTGTATAGATACATCCTACCTGAAGGAAACTAGAAAGCACTCAACGAATGGCATGTAAGCTAACTGAAGATCTAAGCACCAACCCAATTAGCATCAAGATTGAGTTGTGAAGCCATTTGAGATGAAGTATTCCACAAGGAGATCAGAAGAAGACTTCAGTAACTGACTAAGGAAAGTCAGCAAGTGCAGTAGCTGTTGTAAGACCCCAACTTTTTTTTAAAATAAAGAATAATTTTTCTTGAAATATATTTTTGAATATTATGGTGTCGATATGATATAATGTTATAGTTGTGGGTAATATTTGGAAAATTTTGCAAAGTAAGCAAGTTGATATAAAATATTCGATTGGTCGGGGAATATTCATTTTAATAGGGAATATTCGTGCGAAGGTACAATCATTGGTGGACCCCACAACGAAAGTATTGTCGTAGTTAGAAAACGACAGAAATGTCTTTTTATAAAAATAACGGCGAAAGTTTTACTGTTAATTGTTGAACTACCCGGTGGTAAAAGTACAGTAATACACGTGGTTGCATAGTAGCACACGGTATTGATTATTGATGCTTACATAAGAAGCCACTCAGTTTACTCAATTATTGCTACAGTAATTGTTGTATAGTATCTCACGTTATTTGATTCAATTATTGTCACAGTATCATCTGTGTAACGCCCCCAAAATAGGTCCAATCCAACAAACCTATTTTGAGTTATGAAAAATATGGTACAAAAAACAACTACAACTTTATTACTACAATTGTCGTGCAAAATACAACAACACATATGTTGTGAGTTTTGATACAAATATATACCAACTGTGACTCATGTCCCAACCTTGGATAGTAAATCACAATAGCACCTTACATAAAGGTACAGTTAATAACTGTTTTAGAAATTAAAATCTTTGGAAAGTGATCAAGGAAACCTTCGTACATGGGAGGCCATGCGTATAGGTTATGATTGATATCATATGCCCACAGAATTATCCTTGGTTGACCCAATAAACCCCAAAGAAAAATGAGAAGATTACTATCATATTCTTTTCAATGGTGAGTCTTTTCTTGACATATCATTATCTCCACCATCTCTAATTGAGAATTATACTTCAACCAAACTCCAAGATCATATAGGTAGTGCTTGTAGATATACTCAGCAAGTGGATGTGCACAACCTTGTCTTATGATAACACGAAGTCGCATGTCATTAGACATCTTGTATGATAGTGGCAAAACACCCTTCCAAACGTTGGGTTCGCCTCACCCTATTTGGTTCACCAAATATAACTACTAAATGATGTATAAAATATAACCCACTTTTCTATACTGTTTAGGGAGAACCTCCACAGCTAGAGACCACCGTTCTATTCCCCTGTTACCCTCGCTCGACCCAGCTACACTCTTATTACCTGAAAGGAATTGTGAAACAAAAGGGTGAGCACAACTAGCTCAGTAAAGAATATTATGACTAAAGATAATTAAAATTTCAATAGCCTTCATCAATAATAAATCAGAGATTTAGAACATATAGTAGATGATAAAACTTTTCAACCATAGTTGCAGCAGAACGAGCAATCCATTAGAAGAGTCAGATAGACCATAAAGTATATTATCTTCTCCATGTTAAAAGTCCACCAACAATATTTTAACCATGTAACATCAATCAATAGTTCCTGTCCACAATCATGTGAATAACTCATAATCATAATTGTAGTTCTAAATTCGCATTCAGGACGAAGATAATTTTCATCACCTGTCTTTACCTGAAACATCAAAGATCATGGTTATACCAAATCACAGTTCCTGTTCATAATCATACTAATAAATTCATCTTTGCACTATGGGCCAAAGATATTCATCAACAATTCATCTTTGCACTACAGGCCAAAGATATTCAACAACAGGTCATCTTTTCATTACAGGCCAAAGACATTCATATCTCAAAGAAATACATAATCATTTCAGAATTTATATAAACCATAATTATAACCATGTTGATCAATTCACCTTGCACTTAAGCTAAAAATATTCTATTGTAAATTCAATGGTCATGATCATACTAGTCAACAATTCAACTTTCCACTACTGGCCAAAGAGAACCCATAGTCACGATCATACCAATACTTTACCCATCTTTACACTCAAGTTAAAGAGAAATTCCATCACCAGGGTTATAAAAATGTTATATATGATAATAAAAACAATAGGATCAACAACTACATTTAATTTCAAGAGTAAGATTCATAAATCAATGATTTCATAACACCTTAATCCAAATGTTATAAATCACTTAATAATCTCATAATCTAATATTATTAATATTACCACAATATGTTAATCATTTCTTAAACTTATAAAAAATTTATTTTAATTGTTTATACTTTACTAATTAATGCAAAACTTTGTAGCTGATGAACCAAATGAAGATCCATAGTCAGTAGGAACGTCTCAAAATGCACTACTGATAACCCTTCAGCCACCTAACCCAACATCGTGAAGTGCCTACGATCAAACATGTGATCGTAGTGTAAGAACAGGAGGATACCACGATTTCAGCAAGCAATTATCTAAAGTTGGTAGAGGATCTCCCCACCAGAAAAGGTCGAATGAGATGTCATTGCAAATCACTTCTATAGCATTTCATCTGGAAAGCGCCTCAGGGACAAACCTCACCCTTAGCTCACTCTAAGAGGTTGGCCCTTCCTGAGCTACCTTGTCCCAGAAGAATTGCTTGATCAAATTTATCTCAAGGACCAAGTCAGTCAATGATCGTAGAGTCGAGGTTGAAGAGAACTCCACGATCGCAGTGCAACCTCAACGATCGTAGAAGACAACTCAACGATCGTAGTTCTACCAAAGGGTACTCCAGTTCACAAGAAGCTTGGAAAATGAGACAATTGCTCAACCATTCAAAATGAGGAGATAAGTTTGAGTATATCAGTGATCAAACTATCCTGCATCAAAATGAGGATAGAAGTTAAAGCCATCCTTTGCAGCATCTCTCAAAAGTTGATCGTTGAGTCAACAAAGGAAATCGTAGAGTCCATAGCTGCCTTACCATGCTACTCTATGAATCAAAAGGTCAACGGTCAAAGCCACGTCGTCTAAACGTCTACTCTTCTAAAGAAAATATCTAACTGAAAAGTTATGGGGAGTTACAGCTCATTACTGGGCATCGTGCAACCAATGGTCGGTTGACACATCACTGGTTATGCAGAGTTAGAAGGAACTGCCATAAAGACTATTTCAAATCTGCAGAAAGTTATCAAAAGCTATCGAACCTTTCTCCCTCCCATTTTTAAACCCTAAAATCCTCTCAAGAGCCAGAACAGATTAACACTCCAGAGCTTTATCATATCACAATCAGCCATCTCTTATAAACCTCTACAAATCAAATACCCACATTCTTCGAACTGATCAAATGGAAAACTGGCGAGTAATCACTGACATTCAGCTCGGAACCAAGTCATTTGAGAAATCCAAAAAGAAGTTCAGAGACATTCTCGAACTTGTGAAGAAAGCTAGATTCTCAGAATGCCTTGAGGCGAGCACTCGAGTATATGTTGATCTGGTTAAGGAGTTCTACTCAAATGCCTCCATAAACTCCGGAACCCTTTCTACCAAGGTCAAAGGTCAGTCTCTGAAGTTGAAGTCTTCTGACCTCAATCAATGCCTAGGTTTTCCTAACCAAGGGCTGAAGAACCTTGATGATGTCAACACTGAACAAGCAAAGGAGATCATGGGATACCAAAGAAACCCTAGTCTGAAAGACATGAAGAAGAAGGAGTTTCGTGAAGAGTACGAGTTCCTTGCTGAAATAGTTAGAAAATGCATCTTGTGCGAGGACACACACACATGACACGATCTTGACCAACAGATGAAGATAATGTCAGCAATAGTTCTGAAGAAACAAATCAACTTTGGAGCTATCTTGTTCGATCAAATCTCCAAGTGGGTAGAAAAAGATGAGATGAAGAAGTCCCACAGAAAAACCCCCGACTAAGGTGTTTTCATAGGATCGCGAAAGTATTATGATGAAGAAGAAGCTAGGAGGGAAGATCAAGGATGATGAGGGAGAGCCTTTGAATGTTCACAAAGTGATGTCTCCACAATTATTTGTGAATTGGAAGAAGAACCCCAAGGAAAACCAACGGTGACATTTGGGGAGCAAAGCAGTAGGGCTCTACAAAGAAGAGGAAGACAGAAGAGGCAGAGAGCTTTGAGTCTGAAGACTCTGTACCAGCAGAAATCACACCAGCCAGGAAGAAATCCAGAGGTGTGAAGAAAGTTGGTGATGTGAAGAAAGCCCAAACCTCATCAAGAAGAGTCTCCACCAAAGATAAAGATGAAGAAGAAAAGGGCCTAACTGCTGAAACAACAAAGAGGAGAAGTAACATGATACTTCAAGGCCCATTCAGCAAGAAAGCTAAGGTGGAAAACAAACCAGTCTCAGCTTCCCAAAATAGTACATCTGATGAAGAGAATGACGTAGAGTTAGCAGCGAAGAAAAGGAGCAGATGTCATTTGAGTTCTCATGAGACCAAATCCAAAGAATGAAGGTGAAATTTGGATTGATGAATGAAAATTCAGCATCTGCTGATGAAGAGGAATGCTCAAGCCCTGTGGCTAATCCTCAAAGCATTCACTCTGATGATGAAGAAGAAATTCAAGATGACCCAACTAAATCCCAAAATGCAACTGCCCCAACAATCCCGGAGAATGGGTCAAACAATCTTTCTCTCAAAGTAGAAGACATATACCCCCGCTCTGCTTGCGAACTCAAGGAAGTTCTTCTGATAAACCAAAGGCTTCCAAGTATGAAGAAGAAGAGGAGTCTGACTCTCCCATAGCTGAACCTCCAAGAAGAAGGAAGAGCTATAGACTGCAAGCCAAATTTTCCCCCAAAAGAAGCAGTGATCAATCAAATGCTATCATTGAACTAAGTGATGATGAGATTATATCAAAGGATGAAAGTGCTGAAGATAGGACCAATAATGAAGAAGATGAATCAGAGAAAGATCTTGCTGAAGAAGGTTCTGGAAATGAAATGCAGCAAGAAGGATTCTCTGCTGGAAATGATCAGGATGGTTCAGGCTCCGAGAGAGAAGAGATTGAAAAAGATTCTGGTTCTACACCACAGGAAGCATACGAACACGAAGATTATCCATTTCTCTCTCCTACAAAATTTAGCAGAAGAATAGTAGTGGAAGTTTCAAATGAACTACCAGAGGCACCTCTTGAAAGATGGGCGAACTATGGAGATGAGTAGCTCAAGGTAGTAAGAATGACTACCTTTGACATAGCTAAAAACTGGAACAACATGGAGCTAGACTGCTCGACCATTCTCTACAATCCTGATGACTTGTTGATGAGATGGTTCTTCCAGTGGATGCCATGGCTAAAGGCTCATACTGAAGGAGATGGAAGCTATCTCAGCTGGTGCTTCTCTCACTTTCCAAGCATGGAGCTGGTGGCTCAGAACTTCCCAAGGGTGAAGAAGTTTGCAACCAAAATGATCAAAGACCAGCCCCACTTCAAAGTCTATCGACAATCTGGCAATCACTATATCCCCTACGATCGTAGAGTGGACTCTGAAGGAAGAAGGAACATGATCAAGGAGATGATCGTAGAGTCTGGTCACTCTACTGCTGAGACTGTTCAAATTCAAAATCAGAAGCTTCCAACAGCCCAAACACTGCTCTCTGACATTCCCTTATCCTCAACTAGCAATTGGTACTCAAAGATTGTTCAGATTCTCCAAGCTTTCGAAAATCTGTCCAAGAATGAAAATCGTAGAGTCCAATCCAATGCTCAACCCGAAGCTGCCCAACAAGAGGATCAAACTATTTTGGAGCAGGAACTACTAAAGAGTTCTGATGAACTAAGTGAGAAAATATCTCTACTCACTGAAAAGTCACAGAAGCTGACAACAGCAGGAGATAATTCATTATAGAACAAACATCAAGCTACTATGTCTGATGTATCTCTGAAACTCCAAGAGAGAGATAACATCTATCAAAAGGCCATACAAGATCAAAAGGCAGAAGCTCTACGAGTTCAGAAGGCAAATGAAGAGCAGATCCAAGCCCTCTTTGACAAGATTGACGACCTGAAGCAGTCTTTCTCAGTGCAACTTGAGCTAGGCCAACAGGAACTCATGTTTGAAGTTGCCAACTCCTCCTACCTAATGGAGCAGTTTATGTCCAACATGGAGCAGCTCTCACAAATGATTAATTACAAAAAGGGGGAGAAAAAGAGGCATATAAAGAGGAAGAGCAAGAGGAGAAAGAGGCACTCAAAGAAGAGCTGAGGGATAGGAGAGAAGAAGTCAAATAAGCTAACAGCAGAAGAAGAGGCAAAGTCATCATCTGAGGGGGAGCCAAAAGATGATGATCACATGATCAGAGTCTAAGGGGAGTATGTTCGGAAAGATCTTTAAAGGGGAGCAAAGCAAAGATGAAGGTTATCATCCGTGGGGAGAAAGAGCAAGAAGAACAAATAAATGAATAATTGATCAATAGACATCCCGGAAACATACATGGAGCCAAAAAGGTACATCTCTAACTAGTTAGGAATGTTACGGATCCGAGGATGTAAAAAGTGTCTTAATGTATAATTTGACATATCTATATAAATGACATTCATGATTATCTTTTTAGAAATACAATTGCTCCATTGTATATAAGATTCATTCATAATATGCATATGCACTTATTATTTTAAATCATAATCAAATAGGGGAGATTATGGGGAATAAACATATGAATGATATTCTATTTACATATGATTTGATTATGATATATATGAATGAATATGCAAGTATGCTTGCATTAAGAAAAGTTGTTAAGTCCTTTGATAGATAATAGAAACATGTGTATAAGGACTTAGATTGAATTGATTAAGTATGTTAGGTTGATCCTACATAAAAAAAAATGACTTTGTAAAGTCCTTATAAAGAAATGATGTACAAGGACTATAAATAAAGAAAGATCAAACATGTTAGGTTGATCTTATGATGTAATAGATAGGCTGTATCGATCGTCGAACCTTCGCACAAAAAATCGTGAGTTTGCCGGAGAGTCGAGGAAAACTCGAGAGTCGTCGAGGCGTAATCGTAGTCTGCAAGATAGTAGAACTCGGTGTTCGTAGACTGCCAGGAGAGACGAGGAAGGATCGTAGTGTATCGAGTAGAACTTCCTCAGGACGAAGTATGCTGAGGAAGTCATGTTCAGAATCATAGAGGCAATGACGCCGCCACGGCCGAAGCCAAGTTAGAAACGTAGACTACACTCGAAGTCGTAAAGTCTACCGATGCTGAAGCCAAGTCAAGGATCGTAGACTACACTCGAGGTCATAGAGTCTACTGATGCCGAAGCCATGTCAAGGATCGTAGACTACACTTTGAGTTCGTAGAGTCTATTGATTACATGCAGAGATCGTAGTCGAGCTATATCAGATGAAGACATCGAGCACAAAGACAGAAATCGTAGAGTATCAAGATCTGATCCCGAAGTCGTAGTGTTTCGCTGATGGTAGAAAGTTGAATCGTAGAAGTCTTTGAACTACGACCTCAGCAGATGTGCTCATAATGCCGAGGCCGAATCGTAGAGCAAATATGATTCTCAACTAATGAGCACTCCCAGAATATCCAAAGGAATAAAGCCTCTGGTTGGCACTGCAAAGATACATCTCACCTGAAGAGAACTAGAGAGCACTCAATGAATGACATACAAGCTAATAGAAGATCTAAGTACCAACCCAATCAGCATCAAGATTGAGTTGTAAAGCTATTTGAGATGAAGTCTTCCACAAGATGATCATAAGAAGACTTCAGTAACTGACTAAGGAAAGTCAGCAAGTGCAGTAGTTGTCAAGTGAACAGAAGACAACGATCTTGGAAGCAACCGAGATCGTAGTGTTTACCAAACAAAGAAAGAACTGATGGAAAGTGAACCGAGATACTGGTTAGTCTCTGAAGAACAAGGCTAAAGTGATTAAGCGTAGGGTCAGTCCATTGATGATAACTGAACGAGAGATCACAAGGAGAAAGCGAGCTGGACGCGCCACAAATCTGAGGTGTCTTACTATTAAAAGGGGACTAGAGCAAGGAGTTAGGCCATCAGTCTCTGAGAACAGTCGAAGCAAACATAAGTGTTGAAGCATTGCACAAAAGAAGGAAGAGGTGTACTACATTAGAGATCCAATCAACACTCTTCAAGATCGTAGTGTTAACTCTATCAGTCAATGAGAAACACTTCAACAAGACACTACGATCAGGTCCAAGAAGACAAGCATCAGAGTCCTAGAGTTCGAACACCCGAAGATTGAAGCATTGGAAACAGTTCAAACTGAAGGATGGGAGTTGGATAAAAGCTTATTGAGAGCATCGATGAAAAAGGACAACCTCTGATCGAGAAATCAGAAGGAGGAAATAAAGTCTTCGACCTTACCAAGACATTAAAGTGACAACTCTAATGTGGTAGGTAAAACAGTAGACTGCAATGCCAGATATAGTATGACATGTAACATCAGCAGTCTACCTCCATCAACTCGAGATCTGTGAAGATATTTGAATAGCCTTCAATGGCTACTTTCCAACGGAAGGATTGGGAAGGAGTATAAATCATGAAGAGCTTCAAAGATCAAAGGATGCTGGAGTTGTCGAGTTTGGAGTAATGGTGGACTGTTCTAAACCATGAGAAATAGTGAGTCCGAAGGCTCACTCTACGATCCACCAAGAACACTCAGATATATGCAAAGGAAGAAGTAAAAGTGAGAGTTCTACTATGTAGAAGTGAGAGTTCTACTACAAGAAGAGTGTTCTGAACTGCCGAGAGAAAGAAGAGCATCATGTCATCTTTGTGTCCATCATGAGAAGACTCTAGTACAATTGAGAAGAGCTCACAGTCATCTTAGCAAGTCCATCACGAGAAGACATCAAATATTAAGAAGGGAGATCGCAAACGTTATGATGGTGGCAAGCATGAGAAAGTTTCTAAGTACCTAGCAGAAGAGCTTACTGACATCTTAGAAACCCCATCGTATGCGACCATCGTATCAAGAGGAACGATCTTCAAAGGTAGTCATCAAGGGGTCATTCAAGTGGTTAAAGTAATCGAAGAAGCCGAGCATCATGCAACACTCAAGCGCACTTCAAGGATGATCACGCTAAGTCGCGCTAATCTGAAGATGTTGAGAGCATGAAGACATCTTAGCAGTTCAGCACCAACTCCAACATAGAAACAACTCAACAGAAGCCAAGGCCTGAGGGGTCCTTATCCGAAGGGACTAAATGAAGCCAGGGCCTGAGGGGTTCTTGTCGGAGAGACTAAATGAAGTTCCAAGCCCACTGGGCTTGAAGAGTTCCTAGGGAACTAGAGAGTCCCAAGGGGCCTCTGGCCTTGAAGGAATCTTAGTGATTCAGGGTGCTGCCCTTCCTTAGCGAAAATCCTGCTAGTTGAAAGCAGAAGAGTGGATTAAGAGCTTGAGTCTCTAAACCACATAAAATTCCTTGTGTCTTTTACATTATGTCATTTACATTATGTACTATAACTGCTATAAGCCCCCTTTAGTGTCATTTAATTTCAGAAATTAATATTTTTATTAAATAATTAGAGACAATTAGTTTTTAATTATTAAAAATACATAATAAATTCCTAAAAATTATTTTAAAGTCCAAAAATGGGGTTTTAATTATTTTTAATATATTTCATTAATATTTGATATTTTTGGAATATTAATGGTATTTAATTTAATTAATTATAATATTAAATAAATTATTTAAAAGGATTTTAATACTGAAAAATCATAAAAAATTATATTATGGTATAAGAAAATATTTTAAGTTATTTTTAATGACTTTTGATATTTTTTGTGATGAATTTCATTAATAAATTAATATTAATGGTAATTAATTTATTTAATAAATGTATTAAATAAATTGTGGAAAAATAGAATTAATGATTTATAAATCATATAAAAATGATTTAAGTGTTATAAAAATATTTTAAGTTATAAAATTTAACTTTTGATATTTTATCATGAAAAACATTAATATTTAATATTAATAGCAATTATCGGATAATAAATTTAAATGATTTTAAGGTATTAAAAAACTTTGATATATTATAAATATATTATAATGTTATGTTATGATTTTTGTTAATATTTAGTATTAAATAAATATTAATGATAAAGGAATTATGTGGTATTTAATTCTTGTAAATATGTTATTAATGATTGAAAAATCGTAATAAATAATAATAACTATTTAAAAATTATTATGAGCTTATGAAAAATATTTTGACTGATAATAAAATTATCTAAGATATTTGTTAAGTGTTTAGGCAGAGTTTAATTAAACTTAAAATCGAGAATTGTTCGACTAGGCCGTCGGGATATCATAATTCTGCCAGATTCAACTCAGGATGCAATAGTCTAACTTGATACTAGGTCTTATGTGTTATATAAACCGATAGGGTTATGTGTTATGTGTTTAGGTTATTTTAAATATTGTGATGATTTTATTCTAATTTTTAGATAAATTATTATTTATATTAGGTATTGAATGCAAAGCTAAATAAATCAGGTTATATGAATCAATAGAACATGTAAGTTTTTCTTTTACTCGACCTCGAGTTGTTTATTCGAATATGCTTATGGTTAATCATTGCTGATTACCATGTCTATGAAATATTGAATCGCACTCTGTGTATATTTCATGTATTCATCAGGTATGAAAGGCTGATCACCTTCATTACCATTCGGTCCAGATATATTTATTCATGTTTAATGTTCGTTCAGCTATGAAAATTTGTTCATGCTAGTTCATAACTATATTGTTGAATGTTAGCCATCTATTATTCAAATTCTTTCAATCATGATATATTCTTAATTGAACTTAAACTTGCTGGGCAAACTTGTTGCTCACCCTTGCTATATCATGATAAACATTGCAGATTAAGGCGAATACGTCGGATACAGGAAAAGGCAAAGACAGTTCAAACTTTAGTTTAAATGTGCAACTAAATTGTAATAGTAATGTATCATAATAAACATTGTATGTTAGATATGTTATGAATTGTGTATACGTTGAGGTTATTCGACCTTGGGGATAGTGTGTAAAGTTTACTGTATAAACTATTTATGTTTATAACTTCCGCAATAGAATTGGAATGTTAGTATACCAGATCCGTGGTGATTAGGACCCGAATTTGGGACTACTACAGTTGGTATTGATGAGTGGGATTTATACCTACGAATCAGATCCTTTGTGGCTTAAGATGTTGCATGTTTTCTGTGATTTACTAAGCTTTTATTTATATTTTGTTGTTATTATGTTTAATTTCTATGATGCAGGGCTTTACAGGCTTCTAGGGACATTTTTGCTTTACTACCGCAGCGCCAGAGTTATACTTAGAGCTCGGCGCCCCAGCACCATACTCGGGCGCCTAGCACCATTTCTCATGCCCCAACGCTATGTCAAGAGGAGAGCTACTATAAACTCACACCTAATCATCGAGTTCTTTGCTGCGTCGGTCCCTGTCTTGGGCTAACGCCAGCCTCGCGCCGTAGCACCAAAGTCCTTTCATGGAGTCGCGCCGCATCACGACCTCCGATGTTTTTAACCTTAAATAACCTAAAGAGAGAGAATGATATATACTTAATACTCAGCAGCCGCCTGCGATAGACATCAGAGAGAGAAAATAGCTTAGACTAGGATATTTATTATAGTATTCTTAGAAGAGGAAGAAGCTGTGCGTCAAAGGAGGAAGAGTTATTGCATTTGATAAGAGCTCAGTAGCTACACGGAGAAGAGAAGATTTGGAGACAGAACACTTCCAAACATGAGTTTTCTTATTCAAAATCTCCCATTTATTTGTGTATTATTGAGAACGTGGAATGTATTAAAAATGAGTATTAGTACCATGTTAATGAACTAATTCCATTTTTAGGATTGTAATGTAACCTTTTGTTTAGCTTAATTAACTTTCTCTCCTATTTTATATAATGAATCATTTTGGAATGGGTTGTATTTCTTGTTTATTGACTGATTTCTTGATATAGATATTGGTATTGATATTAATGGATATTGAAAAATGAATGTTATTATCTAACCTTTAAAAACAACAACACCTGTTATGACCATGCCAATGGAATGTGTGCATAAACTGCTAATAGGATAGACATATCTCTATTTGCCTTATGTAGCCTTTAGACTTAGCTTAATGACCTTAGCCTAGCACAACTACTTCTCTTATTCTTGTAGTTTTAACCACATAGCTTAACCAACCATCTTATTTCACTTGTTTAGATAAGATAAAACGACTTTACCTTAATATTTGTTTATCTTTTAAGACTTTGTCCTCATGGGTTTGACACTCAACTTATCATATATTACTTGTGGACCGCGTATGATTGCGCGCGATTTAGCAATAGCAAAATCAACCAACAAGTTTTTGGCGCCGCTGCCGGGGACTTAGTATTATTTGTTTTTCAATATTAACACCAAGTCAACAATAGCTTAATTTAAACTAATTTATCTATTTAACTCTCTTTTCAGGTAGTCTTTACTATTTATACCACCTCGAAGGGGACGGAATATAATACCTCTCGATCCTGAGGTTGATAGAACATACTGACGATTGCGAAGAAAAAATTCTCGGGAAAGACCTACTCCTATTAGAATGGCTGAGGGACTTCAAAAATCTCCAAGGGAGTATGCCATGCCTCAAATCGACGATCTCCAGGCAAGCATTCTCAAGACCGCAATCCAAGCAAATAACTTTGAGATAAGCCGGGCACCATTCAAATATGCACTAACATTCAATTCGGGGGATTGCAAAACGATGACCCGAGTGATCATTTGATAAACTTCGTGGAGATCTGTGATACTTTTAAGTGCAACAGAGTAACTGACGATACCATCAAACTCCGATTGTTTCCTTTCACCTTGAGGGACAAAGCCAAGAGTTGGCTACTTTCATTTCCGCCAGGCTCCATCACCACATGGGCTGAGTTAGTTCAAAAGTTCGTGGTGAAGTTCTTTCTGCCCGCCAAAACCGCCAGACTCAGGCATGAAATTACCTCATTTATCCATTTTGATTCAAAATCTTTGTATGACTCATAGGAGCGATTCAAAGATATTCTGAGAAAATGCCCCCACCATGGACTACCAGAATGGCTGCCCATCTAGACATTTTATAATGGTTTATCCGGATCTATTCGTTCGAGTATAGATGCCATTTCTGGAGGGGCCTTCATGTCTAAACATCACACATCGGGGTACGAATTGGTGGAAATAATGGCGACCAATAATTATCAATGGCCAAATGATAGGCAAGCCCCTAGTAGATCAACATGGGTATATGAGATTTACTCAATCACACAACTAGCGACTCAAGTTGCAGCGCTAACTAAAAGACTAGACACTATGGGAGGCAAGCTGTGAAAAATGTTCAAAGTGTCAAAGTGTCGTGTGAATTATGTCAAGTAAGCCACCCGACTGATCAATGCGCCATAAGCTCCGAGTTAGTTCAATTTGTTTCCAACTATGGGCGACAACAAAATGATAATCTCCGCACTCATTACCACCCGAGCTTGAGGAATCATCCAAACTTCTCCTGGGGCAACAATAATAGAAGTCAAGCATAACTTTCTACCACCTGGATAAACTTCTCAAACCCTTCGGGGTTCCAAGCTCAAAACCACTATCCTCAACAGGAAAGAAAACCTAGTTTGGAGGATCTCCTGTCTAGATATATTGCCCAAAATAAAACAAGGAGTAATAATTAAGAAGCTTCCATTCGGAATATTAAAGTCCAAATGGGATAATTGGCCACTACTTTTAAACCATCGTCCACAAGGCACGTTGCTTAGTGACACTGATGTCAACCCAAAACGGGAAGGCAAAGAACAATGCAAAGCAGTGACACTCAGGAGTGGGAGAACTACAAATGAACAAGGTGGATAGAGTTCTTCAGTAGAAGAAGAAGTTACTGAAGAGGAACCTATAGTAGAGAAGAATAATGATGAATCTGGGGGTGGGGAAAGTATTCAAGTTAACTCTATAACACCAACTCCTCCAATGAATGAAGCCAATCCTCCTCTCCTTCATTTTCCTTTCCCCTAGCGTTTGCAAAAACAAAAGCTGAATAAACAATTTTCTAAATTCCTGGAAGTATTCAAGAGGCTTCACATAAACATCCCATTTACGGAGGAATTAGAGCAAATGCCAAGTTATGTCAAGTTTATGAAAGACATACTATCTAAGAAGAGGAAAATGGGGGACTATGAAATGGTGGCTCTGACAGAGGAGTACAGTGCCATCTTGTAAAACAAGCTCTCGCTGAAGCTAAAAGATCCTGGGAGTTTCACGATTCCTTGCACTATCGGGGACCTATTCATTGGCAAGGCCTAGTGTGATCTAGGGGCTATCATTAACTTGATTCCGTTGTCTATCTATAATAAGCTAGGGCTAAATAAAGCCAAACCCACAAGTGTCACTTTACAATTGGCAGATAGATCTCTCATATACCTGAAGGGGATAGTAGAGGATGTGCTTGTAAAAGTGGACAAGTTCATCTTCCCGGCAGACTTCATTATCCTAGATTTTGAGGAAGACAAGGAGGTTCCTATAATTTTGGGTAGACCATTCTTAGCAACTGGGAGGACCTTGATAGATGTACAGAAAGAGGAGGCGGCGATGATGATAGTACAGGATCAGGAAGTAACCTTCAATGTGTTCAGCTCAATGAAATATCCGAACACCCCTGAAGACTGCTTTCAGATTAAGGTTATTGATAATACAGTCAGGGAAGTATTCTCAGAAACATGCACGACAGACCCTTTAGAATCTAAACTAACAGGTGCCAGTACTATGGAAGTGCCTACTCATGTTGAATACGCCAAGTGGTTGGATGTACCTCAGAGATCTCAGCAGTTCCAAAGACAGTTCAAATCTCTGAATGATAACGAAGCATCCACTTCCAAAGCCCTGCCATCGATCATAGAACCTCTTGTCCTCGATTTAAAGCCCTTGCCTAATCACCTGAGGTATGCATACTTAGGGGAATCATCTACCTTACCTGTTATAATCTCTACATCTTTAAATGAGTCTCGGGAAGAGAAGTTACTGCAAGTGCTCAAGCAATACAAAACGACCCTGGGGTGGTCAATTGCTGATATAAAAGGGATCAGTCCGACTCTTTGCATGCACAAAATCTTATTGGAGGAAGGGTCTAAACCGTACATTGAGCATCAGAGGCGGTTGAATCCCATCATGAAAGAGGTGGTCTGGAAGGAGATCATTAAATTGCTAGATACGGGTATTATCTACCCCATCTCTAATAGTCCTTGGGTCAGTCCTATTCAGTGCGTGCCAAAGAAAGGCGGCATGACTGTAGTGCCAAATGAAAACAATGAGCTGATTCTTACCAGAATGGTGACTGGGTGGAGGGTATATATGGATGACAGGAAATTGAATAAATCCACCTGTAAGGATCATTTCCCTCTTCTATTTATTGATCAGATGCTTGATATTCTTGATGGGCATGAATTTTACTGTCCGTTGGATGGTTACTCTGGGTATAATCAGATCTCAATTGCTCCCAAAGATCAAAAGAAAAATACTTTCACATGCCAATATGGGACGTTTGTATTTGAAAAATGTCTTTCGGGTTGTGGAACGCTCTTGCTACATTTCAGCGACGCAATATGTCTATTTTCTCCGACATGGTTGAAAAGTCCCTCGAGGTCTTCATGGATGACTTTTCGGTGTTCGGGAGCTCATTTGATAATTTCCTGAGAAATTTGACTACCGTTCTCCACAGATGTGTGGAGACTAATCTTGCTTTGAATTGCGAGAAATGCGACTTCATGGTTAAGTAGGGCATTATTCCGGGCCACCGGGTTTCTGTTAGTGACATTGAGGTTGACAAGGTGAAGATTGATGTCATTAATAAATTCCCACCGCCTACCTCAGTAAAAGGGGTAAGGAGTTTCCTTGGGCATGCGGGGTTCTACATGTGGTTTATCCAGGATTTCTCACGGACAACCAAACCGCTGTATACACTATTGGAAAAGGACATGCCTTTTCAATTTGATGAAGCCTGTCTGAGAGCCTTTGATCTATTAAAAGAAAAACTTATTTCGGTTCCTATTGTGGTAGCCCCTGATTGGACGTTCACTTTTGAACTAATGTGTGACGCCATCGATTTTGTAATCGGGGCATTGTTAGGCCAGAGAAGGGATAAGGTATTCCATACAATATACTATGCCAGCAAAACTTTAACTGATGCTCAGCTGAATTATACTACAACTGAGAAGGAACTGCTGGCAGTGGTCTATGCATTTGATAAGTTCCGTTCCTACCTCATTGGAATGAAGGTAATCATATACATCGAGCAATCAAGTATTTGATTGAAAAGAAAGATCCGGCGAGAGATTAATAAGGTGGGACTTCTTCGAGGAGTTCGATGTAGAGATCCGTGACAAAAAGGGGACATAAAATCAGGTAGCGGATCACTTATCAAGGTTGGAAACCCCCCCCCCCCCCATTCGGGAGATACTGAAAAAGCCATCAATGATTTTTTCCCGGATTAACAACTGTTTGTCATCCAAAGAAAAGCCCCGTGGTATGTGAACTTTACTAACTTTATCGCTTGCCATGTGATTCCTCCCAACCTGAGTTATCAACAGAGGAAGAAATTCCTAAAGGACGCCAAACCATATTTGTGGGATGAGCCCTTCTTATTCATGCAATGTTCAGATCAGATTCTATGAAGATCCTTGCCAGAGGAGGAAATTGAAGGTGTGCTCCATCACTGCCATTCCTCAAATTATGGAGGTCATTTTGGGGCCAAAGAACAGCGACAAAGGTGTTCCAATCGGGATTTTATTGGCCTACCCTTTTTAAAGATGCACACATATATGTCATGCACTGCGATAGATGCCAAAGGGTAGGAACAATCTCTAGAAGGCATGCATTGCCACTGCAGAACATACTTGAGGTTGAATTATTTGATGTATGGGGTATCGACTTCATGGGTCCATTCCCATCTTTCTACAACAATCTTTATATTCTTGTGGCGGTTGATTATGTCTCTAAATGGGTTGAAGAAGTTGCCTTGCAGATAAATGATGCGAAGGTGGTGCTTAATTTCCTAAAAAAGAATATTATCACTCGTTTTGGTATGCCTCGGGCGATAATCAGTGATGAAGGGTCTCACTTTTGTAACAAATATTTTGAAGCCCTTCTACCTAAGTATGGGGTGACCCATAAGATAGCCACTGCTTATCATCCGTAGACTAGTGGCCAGGTGGAGATTTTAAATCGGGAAGTAAAACACATCTTGGAGAAGATAGTTAACCCCAATCGGAAGGACTGGGCAAAGAAGCTGGATGATGCCTTGTGGGCATACCGTACAGCCTATAAAATGCCTATCGAAATGTCTCTGTATAGGCTTGTTTATGGAAAGGCTTGTCATCTTCCGGTGGAGTACAACGCGTATTGGGCCATCAAAAAGCTAAATTTTGATTTAGAAGTAGCCGGTGAACATAGACTTTTACAACTAAATGAATCAGGCGAGTTTCGTCTACAAGCGTATGAAAACGCTAAGTTGTACAAGGAGAAGATGAAGAGGTGGCACGACAAGAAGATAGTTGAAAGAAATTTCGAGCCGGGCCAGAATGTTCCTTTTTTCAACTCCCGTCTGAAATTATTTCTCGGGAAGTTGAAGTCCTGATGGTCGGGGCCATTCACGGTTGCTAAGGTCTATCCATATGGGGCTATTGAGGTTAAGGACCCTCATTCAGAAAAAACCTTCAAGGTTAATGGGCAGAGATTAAAGCACTATTGGGGCGGCGAAGTCGACCGGCAAAACACTTCCATCACATTAAAAGACTCGGTGTAAGGCGAGGTATAAGTCAAGCCGACGAATCTAAATCAAGCGCTTGATGGGGAGGCACCCCCATCTCAGAATCACAAATCTTCTTTTTTTTCATGCATTTCTGTTTTCTTCCAGTTTTCATTGATTGCTCTTTTTATTTCTTAGTATAGTTGATAGTTTCTGTATAGTGCATTAACTAGTATGTTTATCCTCTATGTGTTTAGTTGGAATCTGTTATTACATTATTTTCAGTCATTGTGTTGTGTTGTTGTTCGATGTGAGCCGTGGTGCATGCAGCAGAAATTGGTTAAGTATATGAAGTCAGAGAGTCGCGCATATGCAAGTCGCCCTCAATTCTAAGTGCAGCGCCACAACGCCAATGTTAGGCAAGATCCTTTCGTTAGTTGGCGCCATCACACACCTATCTATCGCGCATTTTGGCCAAGCCAACGCCATTCTTGATACCACAATGCCATATTCAGGACCCAACGCCATCTTTCACGTCGCAGCGTCGAGTTCCTCAAGGAAAGTCACGCCGCGACGCCATGAATAAGCACTGCATTACCATTCGCACCGCGGCACCATCCATTGCATTACCATTCACGCCGCAGCACGAGAATGTGTTAGAGTTCGCGCCCTGACACCATTATCTGTGCCCCAACGCTGATGAGTGAGTTTTATACACATGAATTGGATACATTCGGGCTTAATTTATTGTTGTTCTCAAGTCTTTTAGAATATTTTTTAAGTGTTTGTGTCCATTCATGCATGTTTTATGTTGTTTTGTAGGAATTGGGACAAAAGTTACTTGGATCGACGTTTGGGGTGGCTAGATGCGCGTTTTCGGCTTGCCATTTACACAGCAGTTACTTCAGAGCCAATTTGAGTATTTCTCGGAACCTTATTTCGGAAAACTCAGAGAATGAAAGTTGTAGATCTACTTCTCTTCTTTTCGGATCATCTTGAATCATCAAAATCAGAGTTTGGATAAATCTCGGTAGAGCTACCTCATATGCCACTTCACTTAATTTCTTTAATATCTCAAATGATCCTATAAATCTCGGACTCAATTTTCTCTTCTTACCAAATCTTATTTTCCCTTTCCAGGGAGATACTTTTAGAAATGCGAAGCTTCCTACTTCGAAATCTCTTTTCTTATGAAGCACATTCGCATACTTCTTTTGTCGATCTTGAGCTATTACTAGGCGGGCTCTTATCTCTTTGATGATCTCTACAGTTTGCTGCACCAATTCTGGCCCCAACAGTCTTTGTTCACCTACCTTGTCCCAACATAAGGCTTTTCTACATTTTCTCCCATACTATGCTTCGTACAGTGGCATACTAATGCTCGGATGATAACTTTTATTATATACGAACTCTACTAACGGTAGATGGTCCTCCCAAATACCCTAGAAGTCCATCATAGGCTCTGAGCATGTCTTCCCATGTCTGAATCATTCGTTCGCTTTGCCCATCGGTTTGTGGATGATACTTGATACTTAACCTTAATTGTGTCCCCATTTTTTCTTGAAGACTCCTCCAAATATTTGTCGTGAAGCGCGGATCCCTATCAGATACAATTGATATCGGCACTCCATGTCTTGAAACTGTTTCTTTGATATACAATTTGGCCAGTTGATCTAGATTGTACCTAATCTTGATCGGAAAAAAGTGGCGATACTTTGTTAGATGATCCACAATCACCCATATCACATCGTAACCTTTTTATGTTGTTGAAAGTCTTACCACAAAATCCATCATGATATGCTCCCATTTCCATTCTAGAATCTCTAACGGCTGCAATAATCCGCTTGGTCATTGATGTTCTGCCTTGACTCGTTGACAAGTTAGGCACCGGCTGACACATTCTACAACCTCTCTTCATGTTCGACCACTAAAAATGTTGACGTGGGTCTTGATACATCTTCGTACTTCATGGGTGTATCGAGTATCTCATACTATGGGCCTCTTACAAAATCTCTTCTCTTATTTTCGATACTGAAGGTACCCAAACTCGTTCTTCGAACCTCAACAATCTGGTGCTATCGATTTTATGCTTTAACTCTTCACATTCAACTAACCATTTCTTAATGTTACCATTATCTCATCATATTCTTGAGCCACTTCCACCCTATCTAATAAGGTTGGATTTGCCTCCATCTCCATTATTTTCTCTTATGAGTCATTCAAAATTTTCACCTCCAACTCCATTCTCACCATTTATTTTACGAGTTCTTCCTGATCTATCAGTGCAAATAACTTCTCTCTAATCTTCCTACTTAAAGCATCTTCCACTACGTGGGCCTTTCCTGGATGGTATAAAATCTCACAGTCATAATCCTTGATTAATTCTATCCATCTCCTTTGTCTCATGTTCAACTCCTTTTGTGTAAAGATATACTTCAAACTTTTATGATCCGTAAATATCTCATACTTTTCTCCATAAAGATAATGTCTCCAAATCTTGAAGGCAAACACTACCGCTGTCATGTATAGGTCATGGGTAGGTATCCCTTTTCATAGTCCTTTAACTGGCGTGATGCGTACGCAATGACTTTACTATTTTGCATTAGAACGTAACCTAGTCCTTTGTGTGACATTTTACTGTACACCGTAAAACATCCTGCATTATCTGGTAAGGATAATACAGGTGCTTCACTTAGTCGCTTCTTCAACTCCTGAAAACTCTGCTCATATTTCTCCGTCCATACGTACTTAACCGTCTACTTTGTCAAATTAGTCAATGACATTTCTATCTTTGAGAAATCTTGAATAAACATCCGATAATAACCTTCTAATCCTAAGAAACTCCTAACCTCCGTCGGCATCTTTGGTTGTCCCAAAATTTTCACCGCTTCTACCTTTGCAGGATCTAAAAAAATTCCCTCCTTGTCAATAATGTGTCCTAAAAAGTGCACTCTCTTCAACCAGAACTCCTTCCTTAATGTCTCAAGTACTATCCTTAAATGCTCGACGTGCTCCCATTTTCTTTTTAAATACACCACAATATCTTCAATGAACACAACCATAAACTTGTCTAAGTATTGCTTGAACATTTTGTTCATCAAGTATATAAATGCAGTTGACGCATTCGTCAGTCCAAACGACATCACTAGAAACTTATAATGGCCGTAACGAGTTTTAAATGTTGTCTTTAGTACATCCTCCTTCCTCACCTTTAATTGAGGATAATCAGTCCTCAAATCAATCTTCGAAAAATATCTCGCTCCTATAAGTTGATCAAAAAGATCGTTTATTTTTGGTAACAGGTACTTATTCTGATTGTCACCTTATTCAATTTCCTATAATCCATGCAAAGTCTCATCAATCCGTCCTTCTTTACAAACAACACAGGTGCTCCCCATTGAGATATACTCGACTGAATGTACTTCTTATCCAATAATTCCTACAGTTAGACCATTAAATCTCTCATTTCTATCGGAGCCATCCTATACGGTGCTTTCAATATTGGCGTTGTCCCCAAATCTAAATCAATCACGTACTCTAACACTCGGTCTGGTGGAAGTCCTGGAGATTCCTCTAGAAAGACGTCCACGAACTCATTAACTATAGTTATCTATCCCATTTTAGAACTCACCATCTGAGTATCCATTACATGAGTCAAATACCCCTCACACCTTTTCTTTAATAATTTCTTGGCCTGCATCATCGTTAGACAACACGATTGTCTTGGCGACATGCTACCATAAAATACAACTTTAGACTTATTTGGTGTATAAAGGCGTATGCTATTCTTTTGATAATCGATAATTACCTCATAGTTAAATAACCAATCCATTCCTAGGATCACATCAAATTCTCTAAGCGTATCAGAATTAAATTCACACTTAACTTATGTCCCCTTATTTCCACACAACAGTTTCTATGGATATACTTAATGAGGATTACTTTTTTTATTTGTAAGCTCTATATTCATTAGGTTTTCTAACTTTTCAAGAGGTAAATTTAATCTTTTAGAAAAATCATCAAACACAAATGAACAGGTAGCTCCTGAATCAAATAATACATAGGCATTTATAGTATTGATCAGAATTGTAGTAGACCCAAATCCGGTTCCTAATCATTACGGATATGGTATACTAACATTCTAATTCTATTGTGGAAGATATAAACATAAATTGTTTATACAGTAAACTTTACACACTATCCCCAAGGTCGAATAACCTTAACTTATACACAATTCATAACTTATCTAACATACAATGTTTATTATGATACATTACTGTTATAATTTAGCTGCACATGTAAACTAAAGCTGGAACTGTCATTGCCTTTTCCTGTATCCGACGTATTAACATTAATCTGCAATGCTTATCATGATATAGCAAGGGTGATCAACAAGTTTGCCCAGCAAGTTTAAGTTCAATTGAGAATATATCATGATTGAAAGAATTTGAATAATAGATGGCTAACATTCAACAATATAGTTATGAACTAGCATGAACAAATTTTCATAGCTGAACGAACATTGAACATGAATAAATATATTTCGACCGAATGGTAATGAAGGTGATCAACCTTTCATACCTGATGAATACATGCAATATACACAGAGTGCGATTCAATATTTCATAGACATGGTAATCAGCAATGATTAACCATAAGCATATTCGAATAAACAACTCGAGGTAGAGTTAAAGAAAAACTTGCATGTTCGGTCGATTACTGTTACACAATTTATTTAGCTTTGCCTGAATACCTAATATAAATAACATCGATCTAAAAATTAAAATAATATCATCACAATATTTAAAATAACCTAAACACATAACCATGTCAGTCTATACAACACATGAGACCTAGTATCAAGTCAGAATATTGCAGTCGAGTTGAATCCGCAATACAATTTCGACATCCCGACTGACTACTTAGTCGGACAATTCTCGAGTTTAAGTTTAATTAAACTCTGCCTAAACACTTAACAATTATCTTAGATAATTTTATTATCAATCAAAATATTTTTCATAAGCTCATAATAATTTTTAAATAATTATTATTATTTATTACGATTTTCAATCATTAATAACATATTTACAATAATTAAATACCACATAATTCCTTTATCATTAATATTTATTTAATACTAAATATTAACAAAAATCATAACATAACATTATAATATATTTATAATATATCAAAGTATTTTTAATACCTTAAAATCATATTTATATGATTTTTAAACAATTAAATTCATTATCCAATAATTTCCATTAATATTAAATATTAATGTTTTTCATGATAAAATATCAAAAGTTAAATTTTATAACTTAAAATATTTTTATAACACTTAAATCATTTTTATATGATTTATAAATCATTAATTCTATTTTTCCATAATTTGTTTAATACATTTATTAAATTAATTAATTACCATTAATATAAATTTATTAATGAAATTCATCACAAAATATCAAAAGTCATTAAAAATAACTTAAAATATTTTCTTATACCATAATATAATTTTTCATGATTTTTCAATTATTAAAATCATTTTAAATAATTTAGTTAATATTATAATTAAATAAATTAAATACCATTAATGTTCCAAAAATATCAAATATTAATGAAATATATTCAAGATAATTAAAAACCCCATTTTTGGACTTTAAAATAATTTTTAGGAATTTATTATGTATTTTTAATAATTAAAAACTATTTTTTTCTAATTATTTAATAAAAATATTAATTTTCGAAATTAAATGTCACTAAAGGGGGCCTATAATGATGCATCTGTCCGCTATAGGTGTTCTTCGTGTTCTTAAGCCAAAACCTAGAAATTCATGTCAGTGTTCAAGGTAGGTAGTTTGACCGCATGCAATTCTTTGATCCTATGATTTCTAGGTTTGACATTGATTTAATATTGCAAGATCGATGTAGTACTATAACTCTAAACAAGTTCCAATGCCAAATCATTACATAATAGAAAGATCCGAGCTTTTAAAAATGTTGAGAGTTGTTCTTCATTTCGGTTTTTCGAAATGAAGAACAAATTTGTGGTACCACATTTGATGCTCCTCAGTATCTTTGATTCTAGGGCTTGTTTGTGTGATATAAGAGTTCACACATAAGATACATGTCAGCTACAACAACATATCACTAGATCAACATAACAACATCACTAGATGAAGATTTGAGTCGGTCAAACGTTGTCAAAAAAGACGGCTCTTGAAGATTCTGGGTTGCCCAGATTTGTTCTTCAGACAGTTTGGTCAACCCTATTTTGACCTTGATTATTTTCGTTCTTGATCATGATCTGGGTAATATAAAGGTATGAATGTGGAGTTCTTATGTCATATTACAAGATCAAAACAACTACATGATCTAAACCACAAACATAAGCAATATCAAGGCCTTGCAAAATGGTTGTCAGATTTTCTGGGCAAAATCTGGGTTTTCCAGAATAGCTAGTCAATGCCGGTCAACGCCCTTTGAACCTTCATATCTTACAATCTACACATGATCTGACCATATTTCCAGTTCCAAATCACAGTCCACATGACATAGAACAAATATATAACATAAAATAACACAAAGTAAAAATAGAGAAGTATCTAGGGCCTCTAACATATGGTTGTCAAACCACTTTTTAGGGTTCAAAGTCAGTTGATAAAAACTTAATTTTGTGCCTCTAGATGTTATGGATCTAGGATGTAACAATCCAGATCACTTAATAACACCCTCTAGCACCAATCTAAACAACAACTAACATAAAATCACATGATTTACAAAATTTAGGGTTTCTACCTCATTCATGCTTTGATCTTGAATCTGATCTTTGTGATTTGTTCATGGCTTGCTAGTGATCATACTAGTGACTGATTCACTTAATATTTTCGTGGCTAAGGAGAGAGAAAAGTTTGGTTGACTATAAGGATGCAAATGAGCTTTGTTTGTTGACTTTCTCTCTCTTTAATCTATATATCTTACACTTGCAATGTATATGGCTGATTGCAGGAGTTCTTAGCATGTGGCTGATCTAGGGTTGATGACTTGCCAATATATTGCAAGATCTATAAGCAACATCCAATAATGCAACAAGGGCAATAAGGTAATTTGATTTCCATTTTAAGGGCATTCTAGTAACTTGTGCAAACCTTAGGGTTTGACATTTCAGGTTTAACCCTAAGGTTTTAAGAATTAATTTTATTTATTTTTTATTTTAGAATTAGAAAATTAAGATTTCTAAATTATAATTAGGGTTTCCTAATTATATTAAAGATTCCCTAATCACATTAGGGCTTGTTAATTAGGATCAATGTTTTCTAATTAACATTAAAATTATTAGATTAATAATTAGGTTTTTCCTAATTATAGATTAGGGTTTCTAATCCAGAAATTAGGGTTTTCTAACTAATCAATTACGGTTATCCCTAATTAGGTTTGTAATTAATACACTTAAGCCTTTAAGCCCCTAAATAAGGATTTTCATATTCCAAATTACGGTTTCAAATTCCCGAAATTGAAATTAGGGTTTGCAGAGCTAATATTAGGGTTTCTTATCAATCGCTAGGGTTTTTAAACTGAACGTCGATGCTCTTAATATAATATTAGGGTTTGCCACTGATATAGATTATCTGGTCAACCCTTGACCCTTAACCACATACTGTACACATATACAACCATATACACCAAACATATACACTTATTCACTTAATCCTGAATAATTCACCAAAAGATTTTGAAATCCTTAAAATTCATTCTCAAAAATGTCAAATCCATTCACTAATTTTATATCTAGGTTTATTATTCAACCTCTAATCCATCATTTAAGATTTAAATAATTTTCTAAATTCTCGGGTTGTCAAATTCACCCATTCTTCTAAGAATTTCGTCCCTGAAATTCAACTTACACCTTTTACCTTTCATACACAGTATCACATGTTACCCAATACATCTCTCACAAGAGTTAAATTTTTGAAATTGTGCTGAAGAGTTATATAGACTATTTATCTATCATTTTCGCAAAGGTTTATACAAAAATTCATCCAAAACCGTCTTATCCAACAGACATAGTGGGTAATTAGCCTGGTATGCCTGTCTTCGCCAATCATCGTTGGTCTCGATGCTTTCTCACATCATATAGCAAAAATTTTTTACCTCAGTCTTATCGGATTCCGCACAAAAACAATTTTGTTCGGGAAAATTTTCAAAGAACGCTTAGAGTTTTCATAAAAGTTGGTCTAGCCAAATCAAATAGCTTAGACTCATATCAATAATCAATTTCAATCGAAATACGAATGTGTATAGCCAAACGCCGTTGGCAAATTAAATCTTTTGAAAATTGTTTAAAAATGACGCCATGATGTCGTACTGTATTAACAGCCTGTTTGAGGATGCCGTCATCGAGTGACTTTGTCATAACACATCATACAATAGTGGAACAACGATTTTAGATCAAATTCAACACTAAGTATTCATGTATTTACAACTCCATCAACTTTTTTTCATCTCTGCACCAGGTTACATGGTACATAAGTGATATATAAAAAAATATATTTTGATATTTCAAATCATTATTGTCTAGCCGAAACAAGTAGCATAGACTATACTTTAAACCGTTCAAAAATCATTGCAATTCAATTTTATTATCTCAACAGGTAACGATGTGTAGGTGTGCCAAAGTCCACTCATACACAATGGTCACCCAGAGTTGAGAATAAAATTCATTTTCAAAAGCAGATAGTGCGCATTTAGCTTGATGTCAAAAATTTTGAAGTCTAGCATTGCTAGGAGATTTGGAAAACCTATGTCTCCACTAATAATCAATTGCTTAATAATGTTATCTATTCCTATTATCCTCAATACTCCTTTCACACATAACTATTCCCAGTTCATCAAACTTACCACACTTACGAGTTCAGGAACTTGCCACAATCATATGAGTTTAAGAACTTGTCCTAGTCAGACCTTTGGCGTCCATTCGCTGAGGGGTTCATAAACGTTTCATATAATTATGAGTCATTTAACGCGTACCATAAGTATGAGTTTTAAGAACTCGTACTTAACCTTATATTCTCTAACTATACCCTACCTATCTCATTATACACCGAAAAGAGAATCACCGCTCTCACGGGTATATATAAAAATAATAGCGACATAGACATTCCAATAATTATCCTCACTCCTTTCTCAAAACGAATTTCATTTAATCTGTATTCATAATTCCTGAATCTGTACAAATTCATAGACACACAACAATCTTTGATGTAAACTTTTCAATCATTCATTTGATTCTCCTCCATACTATAACCTTATTAGATCACGGGGTGATCACATCGTATATATTACGATTCATTTCTATGTCTTGATCGATTTGTTTTACGATCTCCTATCTCTGAACTTTTAGTCTTTTAGACTCAATCTATTCGTCACTACGTTAGTGAACTCTGTATCTTTATAACTCGCCGAGATTCGTCTTTGAATCCTACCGACTCACTAACTCTATTTGAGTTAGTACTTATCCTAACCACTGCGGTTATTAGTCTAAGGTATCACTACCCTAGTTTTATAACCAACAACTTTGATACTTGTTGGTCGATTTTGCTATTGCTAAATCGCGCGCAAGCATACGAGGTCCACAAGTAATATATGATAAGTTGAGTGTCAAACCCACAAGGACAAAGTCTTAAAAGATAAACAAATACTAAGGTAAAGTCGTTATTAATTATCTAAACAAGTGAAATAAGATGGTTGGTTGTTATGTGATTAAACTACAAGAATAAGAGAAGTAGTTGTCTTAGGAAGTCAAGATAGGATTATAATTCCCTTAATGTGTCGCCTAATATCCTAACACTCCACATTACAAACGAATCAAGGAATGGTTAACCGAGAATAGTAAATACGCATAAGCTTCTGTCGAAGGTCAAATGCACATTCCTAGCCAGATAAATCACAATATGTCTATTGGTAAAAATAACTAGGCTAAGGTCATTAAGCTAAGTCTCAAGGCTACACAAGGCAAATAGAGAAATGTCTATCCTATTAGTAGTTTATGCACACATTCCATTGGCATGGTCATAACAAGTGTTGTTGTATTTAAAGGTTAGATAATAACATTCATTTTTTAATATCCATTAATATCAATACCAATAACTATATCAAGAAATCAGTCAATAAGCAAGAAATACAACAACCCATTCCAAAATGATTCATTATATAAAATAGGAGAGAAAGTTAATTAAGATAAACAAAAGGTTACATTGCAATCCTAAAAATGGAAATAGTTCATTAACATGGTACTAATACACATTTTTAATACATTCCACATTCTCAGTAATACACAAATAAATTGGAGATTTGGAATAAGAAAACTCCTGTTTGGAAGTATTTTGTCTCCAAATCTTCTCTTCTCCGTGTAGTTGTTGAGCTCTTGTCGAATGCAATAACTCTTCCTCCTTTGACGCACAGCTTCTTTCTCTTCTAACAATACTGTAATAAATATCCTAGTCAAAGCTATTTTCTCTCTGTGATGTATATCACAGGCGGCTGCTGAGTATTAAGTATATTTCATCCTCTCTCTCTTTAGGTCATTTAGAGCCCTTTATCGCTGGATTTCGAGAGCTCGGCTGCCATGAAAGCACTAAACTAGGAAATGGTCTTTGCGGTATGCGTAAAGTTAAAAACATCGAGGTCGTCGCATGCTGTGCGACTCCATGAAAGGACTTTCATGTCATACATGAGGCTTACGTTAGCCCAAGATAGGGACCGGCACTGCAGCGCTAAGATCTGCAAGGAACTCGGCGCTTAGGCGCGAGTTTACAGTAGCTCTCCTCTTGACATGGCGCTGGGGCGTGAGAAATGGCGTACAAGCATAGAGTATGGTTTCAGCACCGAGCTCTATATAACTCAGGTGCTTGGCGCCAAGAAGCAAAAATGTCCCTGGAAGCCTATAAAGCCCTGCATCATAGATATTAAACATAATAACAACAAAATATAAATAAAAGCTAATTAAATCATAGAAAACAGGCAACATCTTAAGCCACAAAGGATCTAATTTGTAGGTATAAATCCCACTCATCAGATACCCCCAAACTTAAGCTTTTGTTTTTCCTCAAGCAAACTATCGACATCCATACCCCATTACTGCAAGATACGAATGAAAACAAATCCTATAGACTAATATCGTGGCCTCTAAGAACAATCATAAACACCCTCATAAAATAGGACAAACACGCATACGAACGAGGACTTAATGTCTATTAATAATAAAGAGACTGTAATCGATCCATTCTTTGTGTGTGTGTGTGCACTCAAACATCTTAACTCGCTATAACCTAAATTAAGATCACACACAGCGATCGTGATAACCAATAAGCTTACTATGAAACCCACATAATTAACAAGCATTAAGAACAAGACGCATAAAAACAAGAAAAGATAAAAGGTTCTACTAATATGAAGTAAATTCACTCGGATAATTACTTGATTATTACTTTTTAGGCTAAGCAGTACCCATTAGAAAGCTTTCGATCAATGACTCCAAGTCGGATGACTTTAGGGCACTAGGTGTAGAACACCCCTAAGAATCTAATAACTCAAGCACAAAGGCCACGTAATCAACATAAATCCAAAATAGAGTTTACGACCTTCGCGTTTATGGGTGAAAGACGTTTCACGCTCCATCTCAACCCACTATAGGACTATGTTTTTTTAATTTTTTTTATATAATAGAACTATAGACCCAAACTGTAAAAGCCTCTAAGTCTTTTATTCTTGAAATCAACAGAGTTTTAACAGCGTGCAAATTTTCAACATAATAAATAGACAACCTAAATCTGGACAAATAACTAGAAAAGACAAATGGTCAAGGTTTCGCTAAAAGGATGGCTCCAAAACAGGTCTCGACTTATCTAATTAACACGCCCTAGTTCACATTAATTTGACACTACTCTAAGAAAACGATATAATACTCTAGCGCTTGTCATAAGCCACAACCAAAAACTTAAGCACTAAAATACCCTAACCCAGGATATAAACAGTTATAGATCGGGGGTTAGAGTTAATCAAAATGTAATAGGCACAAACTATAAAATATAAAGTACCATTGTTAAAAAATGGCAAAGCCATAACATATGACATTAAGTATACCAATAATCGGTGTAAACCAAAAAAAAATATGGTTATCCACAAAATAATGCCGGACTTAATCAAGATATCCCCAAATTTCACCCGCAACGACACAAACCCAAAAGATATACAACAAAAACATGCAAACATATATAAAAAAAAACTACCATGCAAAACATGCATCCAAAATAAAACATTCACCATAAGTAAAAACTTAACCATAATAATAATCACATAGATAAAACATAATTAATAGTAGTGCAGGGCTATCCAAACCCCAAATGATTCACTCAAACCTCACACAATAAACATAATTAAACTTAAACATCGTAGCAGTTCAAATAATACTAGATTAACACAATTCATATAATTAAAATAAAAGAAATTCTCCCCCCAACTTGAAATATGGCCAGTGTCCTCAATGGCCTTTGAACTTCAGCATCAAGCATCCTGAGCATTGCCACCTTCATCACCCTCATCATCCTCCATATTGATAGGTTCTTCCTCGTGGGCCTTCTCCCGAGGTGGAAATTGTGACGGATAAGGCGCGTAGACTAGAGGCATGGGAAATTGGAAAGGCATAAAGTCTGTGTCATCACCTCCCTGTGCAGCATGGATGTTGGAAAGTGTGCTCGCGAACTCGGTGTGATAATAGTTGAATTAATTCTGCCATTGGGCCACAGTGTCCACCTTGCAGTGAAGGAAGTTCAGGCTCTTCAAAATCTCCGTGAGGACCCTAGGCGGAATGGCCTCAGATGTTGGGGGCTTATGCACTTATGTGGAAGTCCCAGCTTCATCAGATGGCGACGGCTGTGGCGCTGGCAAAAAGCCCTCTCCTCGAGGATGCGACTATGTGCCCTCCAAATTCCATAACGGGAAATGATGTTATGATCAATGACAGCCATAGGTGGCTGGGTGACATCTTCCTTTTCCCACTTCACACCTCTCTTTCGAATAGATGTGTAATTAGAGACGGGTGAGGAAGCCCTGGCATAACATTGCTCTGTATGGCCTTCTTTATAGATTCCTGAATAAGCACCCCGATATCGACCTTTAAGCCCGTGACAATTGCAAAGAGCAGAACTACCCTCTCCCTGGTCACGTCGCTGATGTGACGTGTTGGCATGATGTTGGCACAAATGAAAGAATACCACGCCTTACCATAACCACTCAAGGCCAGCTGGCGGAAGGACATCTTTTCACCATGGTATTCATTGGCTTTCCATGCAGTCCCAGGCTTACAGAGTTTAGCCAGAATCTCATCAGTGGTGTAACTCCGCAACCCAAGCTCCCGGTAGTCGTGACCATCGAAGCTGGGAGTCCCACAGACTACATTAATAGCCAGGCTATGAATTAATGAATTAAAATCTTAACAAAAGATTTAGTTCATAATTAATGAATTAAAACCAAGAATCCACATTGAATAGACATTAAAAGATAAAAGTATGATAAGGGAAGAGAATAGAATCTGTTGTCAGCAAATCTGATGCTCCCCTCTTGCTCCTGCTCTTGATCTTCAGTGTTCTTCAATTTGCTTCAATCTCCAATGGCTAATTAAGAACTAGGGTTTATATTCTAATCTAATGGAGTGTTTTATCAAAGATAAGCTATGCAATTCCTCCTTATTTTATGCCTTACATCATGTATTTATAGGTTACAAGTCCAATTTTTAGCTTAGGAACAAACCCAATCCTATTTGGAGTAAAAAAGGTGTCAAAATTCGCCCAAAAATGCGTCCAAGCCTTCCCAGTCTCTTCCCCAGCGCCCCAACACTGGGCACGGCGCTAAAACTTTGCTCCCCGGCGCCCCGGCACTACCACTTTTTTTGACTTTTTCTGCTCTGACGTCCTTTGGAAAAATGGCCATAACTTCTTCGTCCGAACTCTGATTTCTATGATTCAAGATGATCCGGAAAGGAGGAGAAGTAGATCTACAACTTTCATTCTTTGAGTTTTTCGAAATAAGGTTCCGAGAAATACTCAAATTTGCTCAAGGATTGTTGTTGTGTAAATGGTGTCGAAACGCGTGCATCTAGCCACCCCAAATGTCGATCCAAGTAACTTTTGTCCCAATTCCTACAAAACAACATAAAACATGCATGAATGGACACAAACACTTAAAAACTATTCTAAAAGACTTGAAAACAATAATAAATTAAGCCCGAATGTACCAATTCATGTGAATAAAACTCACTCATCAAATACCCCCAAACTTAAACATTTGCTTGTCCTCAAGCAAAAACACAAAAGAACTAAAAATAAACAAACTAACTCAACTACATGAATGCATATGCATGATCTACTTTATAATATACCTACGAACCCAGTAATAAATCAGTATGATATATAGCAACAGGCCTCAAAGATACCATTGGTACTCAAATAATATATCCAATCAAGTCAAAATCTATAACTCTAACCAATTAGTCAATCCAAACCTGTCATCACCCATGTTGTGTGTGTGTGCTTGTTAACCATTCTAACCAACCACAATTCAAGATAATCACATAACAAACTTCTTATAAGGAAAATTTCAGTTCCAATTCAATTACTTTTGTGAACATGACAACTCCAGTTAAAACTAAGCAAATACCAAGTCTAAGAGTAAATAAAGGATTTATTTATACTTTTATTCAACCACGAGGGCATTTTTGCTCTTTCTCGTGTTTTTTTTTTCTTCATTTTTTTTATTTCATAACTGTGCAATGTCTTACTCCATTAGGCGCACTGCTACCCCTTAGCGAGCTTTCGACCAACGACTCCCAGACCATGAAAGACCTTAGGGCGCTAGGTGTGAGAGACAATCCCCTCAAGTATTTTTACTCAAAGTAGCAAGGCCCCGAAATAAGACTAGCCATGTTATTTCTACTTTTCTTTCTTTTTCTTTCTTATTTTTTTTCTCTTTTTTCATAATTTCTTTTTTTTTCTTTTTGTATATATATTCCCCATAGATTCTCCCAAACTCAAGCTTTTACGTCATTCCAACCTTTACCGCTAGTTCACTAATTTCCTTAAATTTTAACAAATATTTTCCCTCAAAAACAAATTATGAAACCCTTGAACCAAGTGGATTAAAACAGTTAAACTTTACGTGCTAACCGGTTACATAAGTTTCAGACAGGCTTAGATTATCATCATGATTAAAATTAGAACTCATCATCAATTATCAACACGTTTCAAGTTAACATTTAATACCAATCTTATCATAGGCCGAGCTAAGACCACACCAACCTATCACACAGATTCATGCAAAAATAAAAAAAAAATAAAAAATGCAATTATACTACATGAACACATAGTAATGCAACACATATATGAATATGCAAATAACTACCATGTATTATATGCAACCTAAATAAACACAATGCTAACACATAAAAAATGACTACTATGCAGATAACTAACTATATGCAATACGACACTAAAATGTCCCCAAACTTAAACTAGACATTGTCCTCAATGGATGAAATATAAAAACGTAAAGCGAGAGGACTTCTTGAAAATATGGCAATCTTCTTCCTTGTCCACTAAGTTTGGAGAATAAAGCTAAGCACATGGAACAAATTGGGCACCACACTTGAATTTGACTTGAATAACTTTTGTAAAACCATGATAGAAGCACTTTTATTAAATCCTAAATAAATGAAAATTCAAAACTACTAATATAAAACCTAATAAAAACTAAAAATTAAAATTAAACTTGGGTTGCCTCCCAATAAGCACTTGTTTTAAAGTCTCAGCTTGACTTCTTCAATTCTCTATCCAATTCCCTCATTTAAAATTGAGGAACCCTCCATCCATCAGAAGCAATGTCTCTTTTGGGAGGTTCCCATTCACAACAACCCTTGAATTGAAGTCACCTAGCATGCTCTTTGTAGATAGGTTCCCTATTAATAACGTCCAACAACTAGGTGTTTTCTCCATTATGTCTATGATTAGATTGGGGCATTGAAGTTTAATAAACATAATGGAGTCTTCCTCTATCTTCTCCTTTTCATCCCACCGTGACTACACAACTGTACTAGCTCTTATGTCACAAAGAACTTTGCCGACGACATGACTGCCAATTGGGCATGGTTTTGCAAAACTGCCCGGATTCTTGAACTTTGGTGGAGAAGGTACATGGGACACTATCAAAATTGGCTCATCTTCGTTGGTACTCAAAGTTAGATCTCTGTCAATCTCCTCTCCCCTTGGCTGAGTCATTCTTGCCATCCTTCGACTCTATATGGCTACGCAAACCTCTAACGTCTTTGAAGTTGCCTCTATAGAAGATGTATTAAGTCCATCAATCCTCGCTTTCCTTGGTTGAGCCAAGCGTGTATAGCCATTGATACTCAAACTCATCCATGGTACCTGAAAAGAGAGAAATATAGGAATAGAATTAAAAATAAAAATAAAAAATGTTTAAATTAAGACTAATTCGATTAAAATTAATATTGGTAACTAATTATTAAATTAATTCCCCGACAGCGGCGCCAAAAACTTGTTGATCGATTTCGCAATCAATGAATACGTGCAAGTATACACGGTCAACAAGTAATAAAGTGAAAGTAGAGTATCATTCCCATGAGGAATTATTTAATAAAGATCACCAAGTACTAATTCTTAACCAAACTATTTTTATTTAAACAATCTCAAATCGTGATTTTTCTAATTAAGAAAAGTAAATTAACTAATTAAACTGAATTGCTTAATGACTAAATTCAGATAAATAAAGATTAAGACTACAATATCCCCAATTATGAACTATAAATCAATTATCCAATTATCCCAATTATTATGTCTACTGAATTGTTAACAGGATTTCTCAAGTATCAAAAGTCTTTTTCCAAGTGATCAATTGCCTTCTATTTAACCCAGATTAATTTTGTTATATTCCTATGCAAAACAATTGAATTAAATTCTTTTCAATCCCAATTTCTTATGTGTTACATGCGGTGAAGAGATATTTCCATTCCATTCACAAACCTAATTATTCACTATACAAATAACTAAGTCACATGTCATCATGCCCAATTCTAACCCTGGAATTCTTTTCCCAAATTCTTCTAGAGTAACAAGGTAATTACTGATCAGATAATTAATCAATAAGCATAAGGCAAGATAAACAACTCAATTTGACACAAATAATTGGAATATAATGAATAACTAATTCATAGCCATAAAAGGTTCAATTAAAATCTTAACAAAAGAGATAGTTCATAATTAATGAATTAAAACCAAGAATCCACAATTGAATTAACATTAAAAGATAAAAGTATGATAAGAGAAGAGAATAGAATCTGTTGTCAGCAAATCTGATGCTCCCCTCTTGCTCCTGCTCTTGATCTTCAGTGTTCTTCAATTTGCTTCAATCTCTAATGGCTAATTAAGAACTAGGGTTTATATTCTAATCTATTGGAGTGTTTTATCTAAGCTAAGCTATGTAATCCCTCCTTATTTTATGCCTTACATCATGTATTTATAGGTTACAAGTCCAATTTTTAGCTTAGGAACAAACCCAATCCTATTTGTAGTCAAAAAGGTGTCAAAATTAGCCCAAAAACGCGTCCAAGCCTTCCCAGTCTCTCCCCCCAGCGCCCCAACGCTGGGCACGGCGCTCAAACTCTGCTCCCCAGTGCCCCGGCTCTGGGCATAGGCCTAAAATGGGCGCCCCAACGCTGCCACTTTTTCTGACATTTTCTGCTCCGATGTCCTTTGGAAAAATGGCCAAGCATGTTATATCTTATGAGCCGATTCAAGTCGAGAAGGAATTATCATACAAAGAAATTCCTATAGAAATTTTAGATAGAAAAGAGCAAAAGTTAAGGAATAAAGTTATACATTTTGTCAAAGTTCTTTGGAGGAACCACAATGCTGAAGAAGTTACATGGGAACTCGAGGAAAGGATGAAGAAGAATTATCTAAATCTTTTTGTCGACGTCGGGATTTTTATTTGTCCCTTTCTGTTCTTGTTCTTTGGCGTTCTCATGTTAGGTGAGATTTGTTTGAAAAAACAAGTTGTGAAAAGGTCATACATTTATATGTCGACGATTTGACTGTGAGAGTCGCTAGTTGGTTTTTTATATGGTTGTACCAACACAACCGAGAAAAGATTTGCAAATTGACCCAGTGATATGATACCGCCAAACGGGTCTGTGAAATCGAGATTCATTAGGGTCCGGGGGCTTGATTATGCGGAGGGAAGGTGTTAGGCACCCCCCGACATTCGTGTTACCACGGTGACCGCCACTTTTCAAGAAACTATTATATGAATGTGTGTGTGTGTGTGGATCAACGTGCTTTTTTTATATGGAAGTAGTGCGAGGCCTCGTTCACACCTATATACACAGGGTTTTAATTTGTGTAAAAATTCAGTTTTAAACAAGATATGGCAGTGATGTTTTGTGTAAAAAAAAGGTTTTTCAAACCCTTGTGGTCAATAGTAATTGAGACCTTTTACACTTCCATTTTTTATTTAGTATTCGGCTTAATTGCTTTTAATTTTCGAGATGCGAAGCATCTTTGAGAAAATAATGTACAAAGCAGTGTCGAACTCCTCGTGGGCATGAAAACCATATGAGGAAGTCCAGACACCGTGAATAAATTTACAAGCTGCTTACAGTTGAAAATGTCATCACGGGAACCGAATCTAGATCTAGTAGACTAAATCTGTGATCACATGATTCCTAGGTTCACATGATGCCGCAATTGATATGAAAGCAGTAAGCAATTATATATATAAAAGCTGTATATATATATATACAGACATGATCAGCCACCCTGAAGAACCTCCATGGGGGATCAGAAATGTAAATAATGCTGTAAAAGCAATCAACCGCCATGAAGTAAACTCCAAACGGGATGAAAAGTATATATATATATATATATATATATATATATATATATAAAAGCATTAAACGCACCGGATGTAAAATCCAGGCTCATCAAACAAAGTTCGACAACAGTTGATATATATATATAAATATATATTAAAGCAGTAAACACACCGGATGTAAAATCCAGGCTCATCGAATTGAGTTCGACACACAGTTCATATATATATATATATATATATATATATATATATATATATATATATATATATATATATATATATATAAAAGCGAATAAACGCTCCAGATGTAAGTATAGGCTCATCGAACAGAGTTCGACACACAGTTCATATATATAAGTATATATATATACGGAAGCAAATAAACGCTCCAGACGTAAGTCTAGGCTTAATCGAGGCATAACTCGATAATGTTAGTCCATATATATATATACAAACTAAAATGAAACCACGGACCGAAGTCCGGGCATACACACGTAACACGACTCTCAACGTGAAGAATGGTGTGTGCAAAGATGAAGAGAAATGATTTAAAGTGTGTAAGAAGGCTTACAGTGGACCGCCAAAGAAGACTTCAATAACTTTAAATGGATGAACACTCGGCTCCCGTCGGTAAAAAATATGACAGAATATAAGCTCAAAAGTGTTTGAAATAAGAAAGCACTTAGTTTATAGTGTGCACAAAGCAAATTGGACAGGATTTCCTCGCTATTTTTTCTTCCAAATAAGGCCACCCCAAGGGGGTACCGCAGGTCTACCTGTGGCTTCCCAGGATGCCCAGGGAAATGTGGGTCCTACCATGTTGAAGTGCGTACACTCGGATAACGCGTTGTTCGCTCGGACCTTCATAACTTTCAATCTGGGAGTCCGATGGAAGCGTGACATACCATTCAAGATAGAATTTTCTGAGAGCTACAAAATGACTTAGGATTTCCGCTTTTTTGATTTCGGGAAGATGGGTTCATGACCGAAATAACATTTCTGGATTTCCGTCAGGCAATCAGGTGAGCTATTTTGCATAGTTTGCTCTCCGAAGTTAGGATATGGTTCTTGTGGGACTTCTTTTGAAGTAATTTGAGTTGAAATGAGTTTATTTGATTTGAAGTGAAGTTGAGTTGGCAAAATGACCATTTTGCCCTTCCCAGGGTTATCTTCGGTGTTCGCGCAGTTGTAGCAGTCTTTTCTCAGGGTTATCTTTGAGGTTGTCATGCTGTTGACTCTAAATGTCCTCAGGGTTATCTCTGAGGTTGGCTTGACCTCTCAGGGTTGACTCCAGGCATTAGACTTGATCTCTCAGGGTTATCTCCAGGGTTGGGACCGACTCTCCCCGGGTTATCTCCGGGATTGGAAACTGGATATCCTGGGGCTATATTCGGGGTTGGAATTGATGTTGTGGTCCTCCAAGGTTACCTCTGGAGTGTGAAAAAGATGTTTTTGCCCTCCTGCATAGTTAGTAACAGGAAAAGAAAATTTTAAGTGTCTACAGATGCCCCTATTTATCATATTTATGCAATGCAATGGAATGGACATGATAAAGATTAGTAGACACTTGAAATATGACATGGTATTTTCAATGATGCAGATCACAATGTAATAAACGTTATGATGAATGTTAAAATGTTTTCACGAATCGTAGTTTACAAATCGCACATCACATTTCGCACTTCGCTTTTCTCATTTGGCCAATTGCACTTCGCGAATCACACATCGCACATCGCATTTCACATATCGCAAATCGCAAATCACAATGTAATGAATGTTATGATGAATGTTAAAATGTTTTTGCAAATAGCTTTAACTTTACCGGGGATTACTGATGCCTATGCTGATGTTGACTACAATGGTTTGGCTTTTTGTCGGTGTCCCTGAGGCTTGTTTGATGAAGAGAAATTAAGATGTTTTTCTAAAGCTCTACTGGGGATGACGTTCTAAAATCACCAGACCTTCCCGATGTATACGCTTGGTAGTTTACAATGGTGCCTACCCTGATGGTAGTTTGGCAATGGATCCTACCCTACTGGGAGTTGAATACGCTGACATCGCTATACTATTTTGGTTCCCACTAGAACGGTGGTATACAAACCTTTCATCGCTGAACTGTCTTGATGTTGCGCTAAATCTATGTTAATGGTTTTAAATACCGGATCTTCTGATATCTTTGTTAAAATACTATTCAAAGGTTTGTTTCACCAGACTCTGCCTCATCCTTTTTGACGTCATTTGTAGTTTCCTTTTGTTGTTGGGTACTTGTGCCCCATTTCCTTAAACATTTGATTCGTAACCCAGCTGAATTGTTGACCTGAATGCTGCTGACATCCCTGGAGGGTGCATCTCATTCTTTCGCTGCCCAAATTTGAACTCCGGTGTAGAGGTCTCGACTTGTGAGAATTTGACGCCGGTTGGCACATTGGATGATGAGGATTTCATTTTCTAGACCTTTTGGCATTGGGCTTCTGCTTTTGAGTTAAGGACTTTCTTAAGAATTTTCCCCTTCTTTTGTAGGGGCAAGCTTATATTGCAATGATTTCTTTCAGGAGTTCTCCTTCTTTTGCTGAGAGGCTTGATCCCGCCTTAAGCTCCTTCCATTTCTTGGAATTGGACAATGCCCAGTCCTTTCGCATGTTTATGCCGAGTGTTCATATGAGAAACTCTCTTTGTTGATGAAGTCACAATTGAGTAATATCCAAATCGCTAGTAAGATGATGTGATGGAAGCTTTGATGATGATGTACCATACTGATGGTGCTGACTAGCACATTTTTCTTTTTAGGATGGTTGATAAATACCCCAGTATTGAGTTGTCACTGTTCTTGAGATTGCCCTAGTCTTGTTGTACAAGTTCCAATATCGGGTTATCGCTAATTTTGAAATTTCCCCAGCCTTGCTTGTTATCTGGGATAGTTTCTTTAACAAATGAGTTGATAAGACGCCGAGATTACAAGAGGATTTTACTTCTGCTCCAGATGGTGAACAAGTAGTTTTCACAATCGGCGTTGATGGCTTCCTTTTAATTTGATGAAGACTTGTGATTGAGGGTGTCGACTCTTTGAAGGTCCTTGTTGCTGATTGTCTTAGTGTAACGTTGTTTCTTCCTTTTTGGGATTTGTGCTAGATTCGATGGAATGACATTGAAGTGTTGTTGGGTCTTCTCGACACGGGTCACTGACTTGGAGGCTTATTCTTGGGCGTAGACTTAGGATTGATGTTTGTGTTTAGATGTTTCTTTTGAGGGTCAGACCACATCAATGATGGCTGCCTACGTACTCCTGTGTATGTGGGAGATCAGGTCGACATAGTTCCTGCTTGATAAGTTGAAACCCGACTGATTTGATTTTTGATTTTTGATTTTTTTTCTTTATTTTTTTTCTTTATTTACATGCATGAAAAATAAAAGGCATACTATGAAGGAAGAGATACCGTCCCAACATCTTCTGGAACTCACAACTTTATCCCCTAGATCTACATCTTCTTGGCTAGCTGAGGTCCGATAGTCCAATTATCAGTTGTTATGTTGCCTTCGAGGCTCGCGATAGAGGTTACTTCTTGGTTCTGAATGTCTTCACTTATGACCATAACTTGATCGCTTCCTGATTCAGTACATTCCTCAAGGACGCTTGAACTGGACACATCGCAAAAAGGGATGAACTCCTGATTCTTTGATGAGCTGGTTTCCTCGATATCCTCTCAACCTTTTCCTTCATTTGTTCCTTCACCTTTTTCTTGGGCTTGAGAGGATTCTACCATGAAATCTCCGTCAAACTATTGTCGTATTTCTTGCAAGGAACTTTCCTTTTTAGCTTTTTCTTCCTTGGAAAGGATTAGTATTTCCTCCGCGTCATCCAAGGTGATAAAATTAGGAACGTGGTTGTTATCTTTGGACCACCGGATGTTTAATGTTGGTGGAGGAAACTCCTTTGATGATTCCCTTGTCTCCTCTTTCATTCCTTGCATTGGGATTAGTCCACCTTGTGTTCTGCCAGAATTAGTGCTCATAGCCTTCACCTCCTCTGAACTGCCTATCTCGAGTGGACAACTTAGGCTTTTTATTTCCTTTTTGCCTTTTTTGGTAATGGGAAATTCTATCTTTAGCTCCCCATTTTCAATGAGATCTTGGATTTTATGTCGCAAAGACCAGCATTCCTCAGTCTTATGCCCAAGTGAGTTAGAATGGTAGAGACATATCTTGGTGGAATCATAACGCGTCATCTTGGGATTTATAGGAGGCAGCAAATCAGTAATCCTTCCTTCGCTTATCAGAAAGTGTAGCATTTCTTCATTAGATTTTCTTAGAGGGATGAATTTTTGAACTCTTATGGAGGTTGTTTGATCTTTCTTCTTTGATAATTCGCATTCCCCCGAGCGATTTTTCCATTGGCGAGATCTTCTAGCAATTTTATCATCCCCCTTTTCTTAGCCTTCTGATAGTTGAGTGAAAAACTGCCTCGGATCCTGATGTTGGCGCACTATTAGCTTGGCTAGCAGATTTACTTGATTCTGGATCATCTCAAATTTTTGCATTACTATCATACCCTCCTCCGAGTTTTCACACTTTAGGATATTTGATCTATGCCTTTGGGGGTATTCTTCTATCCTTCGTATGCACTTAGGAATTGGATATATTTTAGCGCTTCCTGACCCGATCATGTTTACTTCCCTCGTATCATGCTGCAACGGAGGGTTGGTGTTGACATTTTGTTGATCAGGTTGTTGGACCACAATACTGCCACTTTCGATCAGATTTTGAATTTTATGCTTTAAAGACCAACAATCTTGTGTATTGTGTCTTGGAGACCCTGAGTGGTAAGCACATCTTTGGCTTGGATTATATCTTTTGCTCCCTGGTTCCAGAGGTGGGGCCAATTCGGTAATTTTTTTGTGATCCATTAATATTGCCAATACATTTTCAAGGGAATTGCCAAGTGGAGTGAACACCTAATTTTTCGTTCTTTCAAATTTTCTTTTCCTGTCTGGGCATTGGTTTAATGCAGCCTGTTGTTGAGATGGCAGATTGTAATACCCAATAAAATAATAATAAAATATTTACGTGAGCTTTAAAATAATTAATTTGGGCTTTCCTTATGTTTGGGTCAGATTCTATTTAATTAATGTGGACCATAATAAGTAAAGGATTGTATTAATTGGATCTTTTAATTAATTGAGTCTAAATTATATTCGTCTAATTTTAAATCCTATTTAAATTAGGAGTATTAATAAAACATATTAATTAATAATAAATAAGTAAAACCTAGCTTACCTTATTACGTCTGATGAGTTGTGGGAATAACGTGAAAATAAAAGAAAGAGGCGGAAGAAGAACGAGGAGGAGATTGAGATAACGTGGCTGGAATTACAAAAGGGTTTGAAAGCAAAATCTTAAAATTTTATTCATCATATTCTTCTTCTCAAAGGTAATTATTAAACTATTTTTTAATACAAAACAATTATTTTGCTATTGTAATTGCAATCTATTTTCTTATTGTATTTGCAATCTATTTTAAAATTTTATTATACCGTTTGATTAGTGGAATTTGTTAATGAAATTTTGATTTATAATTTAGATATATATATATATATATATATATATATATATATATGCATTCATTATATATATATGTTACCTGCAAGCATTATGTTTCTATATATATCATATATCAATATATATATTATATATATATATTAAAAAATCTGTAATTTATATATATATATATATATATATATATATATATATTTCTGAGAAATTTAACAAAGGAAAAGTGATAAATAATATTATAATATTGTTATCGCAATTAAAATATATCTTTTGACTACAAAGTGAATATAGTATATTAAAATTTTTTAAATTTATGAAAATATAATTTGTATGAGTTCATAATTTAATTATATGTGTTATATTTTACTTTGATAATTAGATCGGATTGAGGGAGTTTAGCGGGTGATATTATGATTTGGCGAATTATTTTGGTACTGTATTAAGGTACGGATTCCGTACTTTTTTCGCGATATTCCTTTAAATTTAATTCGTTCGTTTTGTACTCGTTTAGAAATTTGGTATTGCCAGTTGGGATTATTCCTTGTTGTCAAAATTATTGAGATAGTTTCTTTTTGGCGTTGATATTTGAATTCGTATTTGTACTCTTTGAACTAGTTAATCGAGTCAATATGTTTTGGAGACTTTATTCGTTTGTACCATTGTTCGTATATTTTCGTTCAAACTCGGAGTTGTTTTGATCATTGATATCTTGTAATAATTGGGTATATTTGTATTTGATAATTCGATTTCATTTAAATATGGTCATGTAAGCCCTGTGATTTAAACCCCTTTTGGCTTACATTTTATAGTTTGATCCTTAGGGTATACTTGAGCTAACCACCTGTGGGGGTACCACAGGCATGTCCTCTTGACACAAGGTCATGACACCTTCCGTGGCGATGTGATTAGTCCATGGCGTATCCTTTTGTATGCTCTGGGTATGAGCTTTGGCCATTTGATATATTTGTTCAGGATACGTATGGGTCGACCCAGTATTTGATTTAATTCGATTTGTTTGGTGGATTAGTGACGTATGTGTCTTGCGTACTATCCGATTTGATTAGTATACATCATGGTACCGATGTATTTTGTTAGCCTTTGGCTATTTGTATTTGAGCTCAGTATGAAATTGTTACCTTATAACCATTTGATTCAGCCTTATTTTGTTCGGAATTCTTTTGACTATAGTTGTCGGTTCGACAGTGTTAATCATTCGTACATTATCTCACCAATTTCGATATATTCATGTTTAGTTAGTAGTTATAATTATTCGTTCATTTAGTTCTTTCGGTACATATATATATTGTTTATATATATGCATTTTTGTATCCGTACGGGGCAATTGGCTCACACTGTGTTCTTTTTCCTGCAGGTAATTAGGGGTGATCAGGATATGTTGGATGAGAGCTACCTTTGATCCAAATGAGTAGATTAGTTTTTGAGACTTATTATTAGACTTGGTTTTCTTAATATTTGGTAGATGGATGTTTGGGCCATTTTGACATTTATTTATTATCAGTAGAGATTATGTAAATGTGGAGTTTCTTCTAGATAAATTGGAGTATGTGGTAATTTGGTGTTCAATTTAATTGGAGATATTTTGAGATTTATTCGGGGTTTGTATTTATTATGCTTGTGCGTGACATTCCTTTTCCTTTTTGGGAAAGGGGGTGCTACAGAGTTGGTATCAAAGCTTAGGTTATGATCTTGTAGATTGCCTTTTAGGCTTGACCTGTGAGTTATGGGTAGACCACTGGGTAGTTATAAGATTTATATTGCGTTAGATTTTCATTCTGCATAAATTTGGCCTTGATTATTTGTTTTGATCTGTTTGTTCTCGTCTGTATGATTTTGTATAGTAGATGGCTCGTAATTCTTCGAGAATTGCTGGGAGGCAGGGTAATAATGGTAGGAGGGGTCAGAGGCAGCCCCAGGTTGAGGATGTTAACCAGCGTAGAAATGATGGAAATCAGGGTAATACAATAATAACCCTATTTGTGGTAGCAAAGAATGGTGAATGAGGAAAGCGATTCGCAGCCGTAGGCACAAAGCTATGCTGAGGTATTCCGCAGATGCAAGGTAATCAGCAGGCAAATGGCATGGGGGATGATGCAGAGATACCACAACATGAAAGCGAATATTCCTCCCGAGGATCAAGTGGGGCGCCAAAGTGCGGTAGCCAGTATGTGTTATTAGAGAGGTTCATTAAGCAGAAGCCCAATTCTTTTCGTTTTGCTTCGACTCCAATTGATGCGGAGAACTGGATTGCTCACTTGGAGAAGATTTTTGATGTGATTGTGTGTTTAGAAAATCAGAAGGTGAGATTAGCAGTTTATAAGCTAGAGGATGATGCTCAGCGATGGTGGAAATCGTTGAAGGCTACACAGGGAGATGGATTTATGGATGGGCTCATATGGAGCGGTTTTGTGACCTTTTCTATCAGCAGTACTTCCCAAATGCTGATAGGGATGCATACATCAGGGAATTTGTGTCCATTCGGCAGAAGGATGGTGAGACTATTACTGATTTTATAGCGAGGTTTACGAGATTGGCTGGTTTTGCGAGTTCAATAGCCGGGACAGCTGCACAACAGGCAAAAAAGTTCAAATGGGCCTTGAAATATGAGTATAGGCGATCGATCATCCACACCATATTTACAGATGTATCACAGGTGGCTAATGCAGCTAAGAGTGTGGAAATGGAACACAAGGACTTTCGAGCTTCCAAAACAAAAGGAGTCGAAAGAGAGATAGAGATGACCATCAAGGACAAGGAATGGGACAGTTTGGTAGAAATCAGAATAGAAGGCAAAATAATTGGAATGAGCCTCCATCAGGTCAACGATTTAATCCTTAAAGGGATTTTGCTTACCCAATGCAGCAGGGTGGTCGTGGAGGTCAGCAGCAGGGTCAGTGGCAAGCTGGAGGGCAGTATCAAAATAGTGGATTTCAACAGAACAGAGGTTTTCAGCAAAATCAGAATCAGGGTCAGCATCGCCAACAGGGTCAAATTCAAGGGCGGTATCCAAGACTGGTAGGTGGGGGCAATCCGAACCTTTTTCCACTTCCACCTGCTCCATGTACTACTTGTGGTGGGTATCATGATGGTAGGGCATGCTATAGAAATATAGGGGCTTGTTTCTTATGTGGACAAATGGGACATAGAGCAAGGGACTGCACAATTCAGCGTGGTAATGGGGGAGGCGGTAATGCTGGAAATGGCGGTCAGCGCAACGCCGGTGGGAGACTATTTGCATTGACAGCTAATCAGGCGGCCCAAGCACTAGATACTATTTCAGGCATCCTTTATGTAGGAAATTGCGAGGCATCAGTTTTGTTGGACACTGGATCTACACACTCTATTGTTGCACTTTCATTTATTCATCATCTTGGAGTACCTTCTCATATATTAGATCCTCATTTATCTATTGCTACCCCGATGGGGAATTCTGTGATTATTTCTGAGCAATTTCGCGAGTGTCCTTTGAAGTTAGGGAGGAGGGTGTACGCAGCTAACTTACTTCCGATGGTGATGCATGATTTCGATATCATCTTGGGTATGGATTGGCTGAGTAAGCATCGAGCCACTATTGATTGTCAGGCGAGGAAGGTTATTTTTAGAACCTTAGAGGCTACTGAATTCGAGTTTCTATGTTCCAAGCTGAATGGTGTTGTAAAGTTGATCTCAGCTTTGAAGGTGAGCAAAATGATTGCTAAGGGGCGTGATTATTATTTGGCTTATATGAAGGATACCTCGAGGGATGAGCCCCAACTTGATGACTATCCAATTGTGCGAGAATTTCCTGAGGTATTTCCTAAGGATCTGCCAGGATTGCCACCGCCAAGGGAAGTTGAGTTTACTATTGAGCTCATTCCTGGAGCGGAACCTATCTCTAAGGCACCCTATAGAATGGCTCCATTAGAGTTACAGGAGTTGAAGGAACAACTGCAAGAGTTGTTAGATCGTGGATTCATTAGACCGAGCGTATCGCCATGGGCTGCTCCAGTGTTGTTTGTGAAGAAGAAGGATGAATCTATGAGATTGTGTATAGATTATAGGGAGCTAAATCGGATCACTATCAGGAATAAATATCCATTGCCATGGATAGATGACCTTTTCGATCAGCTCCAAGGGGCGAAGTTCTTCTCAAAGATAGATTTGAGTTCGGGGTACCATCAGTTGAGGGTGAGGGAAGAAGACATTCCAAAAATAGCTTTTCGTACTCGGTATGGGCACTATGAGTTTTTGGTGATGTCATTTGGGTTGACTAATGCTCCCGCAGTGTTTATGGGTATGATGAATCGGGTTTTTAGCGAGTATTTGGACCAATTTGTCATTGTCTTCATTGATGACATTTTGGTGTATTCCAAGTCTAAGGAGGAGAATAAAGAGCATCTTCGTACTGTTTTGGGGGTTCTACAAAAGAATAAGTTATATGCTAAGTTCTCCAAATGTGAGTTTTGGTTAGAACAGGTAGCATTTTTGGGACATGTCGTGTCTGCTGAAGGTATTAAGGTGGATCCTGCGAAGTTTGAGGCTATCACTAATTGACCAAGACCTACCACGGTAATTAAAGTAAGGAGTTTCTTGGGTTTGGCAGGGTACTACAGGCGATTTATGGAAGGTTTCTCTTTGTTAGCTTTGCCATTAACTCAGTAGATGAAAAAGGGCATAAATTTTGTGTGGAATGAGGAACGTGAGAAAAGTTTTGAGGAGCTTAAGAAGAGGCTTGTGTCGGCTCCAATGCTTACATTACTGTCGGGGATAGGAGGTTATCAGATTTATAGTGATGCTTCTAAGAAGGGATTAGGGTGTGTTTTGATGCAACATGGTAAGGTAATTGCTTACGCCTCCAGACAACTTAAACCTTATGAGGTGAATTATCCTACCCACGATTTGGAGTTAGCAACAGTTATTTTTGCCCTAAAGATTTGGAGGCACTATTTATATGGAGAGACTTGTGACATTTTCACCGACCATAAGAGCCTTAAATATATTTTTACTCAGAAGGAGCTTAACATGAGACAGAGGCATTGGTTGGATCTTCTCAAGGATTATGATGCTAGGATTCAGTATCACCTCGGTAAGGCTAATGTGGTTGTAGATGCTCTTAGCCAAAAAAGTTCAGGGAGTGTAGCTGCCTTGGTTACACAACCTCAACGTATCTCGGATACGAAGCGTGTGGGTTTGGAGTTATATGCTAGTTGTTCTGATGGGTTGGTAGCAGGTATGAGGCTAGAATTTTCTCTTATTTTGCGTATCAAAGAAGCCCAAAAGGAGGATGGCGAGTTACAGACTGTAGCGCATAATATGAATGAGGGTAGGCAACCAGAGTTTTGTATTGATGAGCAAGGTGTGATATGGTTTGGTAAACGGTTATGTGTTCCAGTGGATGCAATGATTCGTGAGGCAGTGTTGACTGAAGCTCATAGTTCGCCATTTTCTATTCATTCGGGATCTACAAAGATGTATAAGGATCTGAAGGAGAATTTTTGGTGGAGTAGAATGAAAAGGGATGTAGCTAAATTTGTGAGTAAATGTCTTACTTGTCAGCAAGTGAAAATAGAGCATCAGCGGCCTGGTGGTTTGTTGCAACAGTTAGAGATTCCTGTGTGGAAATGGGATGACATTTCGATGGACTTTGTGACTGGGTTGCCAAGGACTCTTAAAAAGAATGATACTATTTGGGTGGTAGTTAATCGTTTGACTAAATCGGCTCATTTTCTGGCTATTCGTGAGGATTTTTCGGTAAATAAGTTAGCAGATATTTTTCAACGTGAGATTGTTAGGCTTCATGGGACTCCAGTTTCTATTGTTTCGGATCGGGATCCGCGGTTTACTTCTCGATTTTGGAAAGGATTTCAACGAGCTTGGGGAACGCGACTCAACTTTAGTCTGACTTTTCACCCATGAAGACGGATGGACAATCGAGAGAGAACTATTTAGACATTAGAAGACATGTTGCGATCTTGTGCTTTAGAGTGGACAGAAGCGGGATGATTATTTGAGTTTGGTGGTGTTCGCATATAATAATAGTTGGCAAGCTAGTATTGGTATGGCCCCTTTTGAAGCATTATATGGTAAGAAGTGTCGAGCTCCGACTTGTTGGGATGAGGTTGGTGAAAGGGAAATAGAAGGACCCGATTTGGTTAGGATTACTACGGAGAAGGTAGCAGTGGCTAAAGAGAAATTGAAAGAAGCTAGATCGCGGCAAAAGAGTTATGCTGATATTCATAGAAGGGCTCTTGAATTCACACATGGTGAACATATGTTTTTAAAAGTTTCTCCATGGAAAGGTGTTCGAAGGTTTAGTTTGAAAGGGAAGATTAGTCTGCGTTTCATTGGCCCTTTTGAAGTCCTTGAGAGAGTTGGAGAAGTGGCATATCGGGTAGCTTTGCCTCCACAGTTATCTCATGTACATAATATATTTCATGTTTCGGTGTTAAGGAAATATAACTATCATCCGTTTCATGTTGTGCAATACCCATTATATAAAATTCAAGAAGATCTTACTGAGTGAGGAAAAGCGAGGCGATTCTAGCTCGTCAAGAACGGATTATGAGGAGGAAGACAATTCCTTTTGTTAAAGTCTTGTGGAAAAATCATTCGGAGCGGGAAGCTACTTGGGAGATGGAGGAGTCTATTCGAGCGGAGTATTCGCATCTTTTTGAAAATTAGGTACGTTTTATTCTTTGATTCCGGGGACGTAATCCTTTTTAAGGGGAAGGTGATGTAATGTCCAATAAAATAATAATAAAATATTTATGTGAGCTTTAAAATAATTAATTTGGGCTTTCCTTATGTTTGGGTCAGATTCTATTTAATTAATGTGGACCATAATAAGTAAAGGATTGTATTAATTGGATCTTTTAATTAATTGAGTCTAAATTATATTTTTCTAATTTTAAATCCTATTTAAATTAGGAGTATAAATAAAACATATTAATTAATAATAAATAAGTAAAACATAGCTTACCTTATTACGTCTAATGAGTTGTGGGAATAACGTGAAAATAAAAGAAAGAGGCGGAAGAAGAACGAAGAGGAGATTGAGAGAACGTGGCTGGAATTACAAAAGGGTTTGAAAGAAAAATCTTAAAATTTTATTCATCATATTCTTCTTCTCAAAGGTAATTATTGAACTATTTTTTAATACAAAACAATTATTTTGCTATTGTAATTGCAATCTATTTTCTTATTGTATTTGCAATCTATTTTTAAAATTTTATTATACCGTTTGATTAGTGGAATTTGTTAATGAAATTTTGATTTATAATTTAGATATATATATATATATATATATATATAATTGCGTTTATATATATATATATATATATGTTATGCAAGCATTATGTTTTATATATATATCAGATATATATATATATATATATATATATATATATTTATAAGATCCTCGTAATTTTATATATATATACAACCTAATCTGTAATAAGTTAATTATATATATATAATGAAAGTTGCTAATCTTTAATAATCTTTATATATATATATATATATATATATATATATATATATATATATATATATATATATATATATATATTATATATTTATTTGATTTATTTGATATATATATATATATATATAAATAATTTACAGAAATTTAATAAAGGGAAAGTGATAAATAATATTATAATATTGTTATTACAATTAAAATATATCTTTTGACTACAAAGTGAATATATTATATTAAAATTTTTTGAATTTATAAAAATATAATTTGTATGAGTTCGTAATTTAATTATATGTGTTATATTTTACTTTGATAATTAGATCAGATTGAGGGAGTTTAGCGGGTGATATTTGGATTCGGCGAATTATTTTGGTACTGTATTAAGGTACGGATTCCGTAGTTTTTCCGCGATATTCCTTTAAATTTAATTCGTTCGTTTTGTACTCGTTTAGAAATTTGGTATTGCCACTCGGGATTATTCCTTGTTGTCAAAATTATTGAGATAGTTTCGTTTTAGCGTTGATATTTGAATTCGTATTTGTACTCTTTGAACTAGTTAATCGAGTCAATATGTTTTGGAGACTTTTTTCGTTTGTACCATTGTTCGTATATTTTTGTTCAAACTCGGAGTTGTTTTGATCATTGATATCTTGTAATAATTGGGTATGTTTGTATTTGATAATTCGATTTCATTTGAATATGGTCATGTAAGCCTTGTGATTTGAACCCCTTTTGGCTTACATTTTGTAGTTTGATCCTTAGGGTATACTTGAGCTAACCACCTGTGGGGGTACCACTGGCATGTCCTCTTGACACAAGGGCATGACACCTTCCATGGCGGTGTGATTAGTCCACGGCGTATCCTTTTGTATGCTTTGGGTATAAGCTTTGGCCATTTGATATATTTGTTCAGGATACGTATGGGTCGACCCAATATTTGATTTGATTCGATTTATTTGGCGGATTAATGACGTATGTGTCGTGCGTACTATCCGATTTGATTTGTATACATCATGGTACCGATGTATTTTGTTAGCCTTTGGCTATTTGTATTTGAGCTCAGTATGAAATTGTTTCCTTATAACCATTTGATTCAGCCTTTTTTTGTTTGGAATTATTTTGACTATAGTTGTCGGTTCGACAATGTTAATCATTCGTACCTTATCTCACCAATTTCGATATATTCATGTTTAGTTAGTAGTTATAATTATTCGTTCATTCAGTTCTTTCGGTATATATATATATATATATTGATTATATATCTGCATTTTTATATCTGTACTTGGCAATTGGCTCACGCTGTGTTCTTTTTCCGGCAGGTAATCAGGGGTGATCAGGATATGTGGGATGAGAGCTACCTTTGATCCAAATGAGTAGATTAGTTTTTGAGACTTATTATTAGATTTGGTTTTCTTAATATTTTATAGATGGATGTTTGGGCCATTTTGACATTTATTTATTACCAGTAGAGATTATGTAAATGTGGAGTTCCTTCTAGTTAAATTGGAGCATGTGGCAATTTGGTTTTAAATTTAATTGGAGATATTTTGAAATTTATTTGAGGTTTGTATTTATTATGCTTGTGCGTGACATTCCTTTTCCTTTTTGGGAAAGGTGGTGTTACACAGATTGTCTTGCATTTTCCAAATGGGGGGACTGTAGGTTGGTCTCCTAGATTGCCCATGTACAACAAGAGATACATCTTTAATGCCTTTATCGGGTACACCCTTGGGATCGCTCGCATACTTGGCGATTGCTTGGCGATTGCTTCCAAGGCAGCGAAACTTTAATCTTTCCTACCTTCAGGCCCATCTCTGCCATTTTGTCGTGTTTGATCGTTTCTGAGAATGACTTTCCAATGCATGCTAGGATCCTCTCATAGTAAACATCCTCTTGGATATCAATAAATGTCATTATCATCTCAGTTTCTATCATTGATGGAATGACTTGCGCTGCTAGATGTCTCCACCTTTGGGCTTATTCTCGGAAAGATTCAGTATTTTGGTTTTTGACTTTAGTCACTTGGTATCGATTCGGTGCCATTTATGACTGAAACTGTACTCATTTAGAAAGGCATGGGCCAATTCTTCCCAGTTGTGAATTTTTGCATTGTCAAGTCGGGCATACCATGCTTTAGCCTCTCCAGTGAGACTCCTTTGGACAAGCTTCATTTTGAGGCTTTCATCTTAAGCATAAGACCCTAGTTCGCCAATATATACTTTTAAGTGCCTATAGGGATCGCCTTCCCCGTTGTACTTTTCAAAATCTGAGACTTTGAATTTGTCAGGATATCGAGCCCCAGGGAAAATGCAGAGATTTGAATAGGTGACACTTCCATAGTTTCCAGTCCCTTTGATTGATCGGATAGTTTCCTCCATTTGTTGGACTTTCTTTCTTATATCCCCAGTTTCTCGATCAACCCTGAGTTTTGTGATTTCAGGGGTTTTGTTGGTTCCTTTATTGGAATGAGGTTCAGGTATCTGGGTTTCTATCTTTTTGTCAATACCCTGACTTACCCCTGGTGTGAATGACTCTGGTTGAGTAGGCATTATCTGACCCCGAGTGTCTTTACTTTGTTCTTTTAGAAAGACAACCAATTCTGCTATCTGATTCCTTAATCCTTCAAACTCCTCTCGAGAAACAGGAGTAGGATCAAACTGGGCACTTGTAGCCATGTCTGACGGTGGTCTTAGTGCCTTCTTGGACTTTAAACGGGTAACGGGACCAATTGCTTCCCTATAAAAAGACTTACATATTTTAGTCTTAGGGAATGTGGAAATGTTACATGTTATGTGATATGTCTGTTTTAGGAGTATTATCCTGCAAAACCGGATGTTAGTTGTTTATATGACAAGATAGCATGTTAGATAAAAGGGAATGCATGTACATATTCATTCATATTTTTCCATTAACATTGAGATTGACATAGAAATGAAATTACAAGTAATTGTAATTACAAGTAATTGAAATGAGAAAGTATGAAGAGACTTTCCTTCGCGTTTGGTTTATAAGAGGCTGACCTTTCTTAGGCTACTCTCACAGCTTTTTGGCATGAAGGTTCCCAAATCATCGCAATTAACTTGACGGGAAGTTAATCGGCCTTTCAATTGGAGATTATTTGGGTGGTGCATTTCCTGAGCCTCGTTGGAATTAGTCTTCCAACGAGTTCAGTAATCAAACACCGACAGGATAGCCTCCTAGTGGAGGAACCACACAACATACATTCACATACAACGTGTCTCACCATATGGAAATGATGACATATGCGAAGCCCTAATATCACAAGGAGATATGGTGCGAAGCACTAAGTGTAATAAGTAAATGCATTCGTACACATTCATTCCAATGTAAATGCAACATCCACACACACACATATAATAGTTGTGAAAAGTTTTGTAGTAGCGGCTTAAGCCCTCTTACTGGAAGTCACTAGCAGAGTCGCCACCTGTCGATGTTGGGATTTTTATTTGTCCCTTTCTGTTCTTGTTCTTTGGTGTTCTCATGCTAGGTGAGATTTGTTTGAAAAAACAAGTTGTGAAAAGGTCCGACATTTATATGTCGACGATTTGATAGTGAGAGTCGCCAGTTGGTTTTTTATATGGTTGTACCAACACAACTGAGAAAAGGTTTGCACATTGACCCAGTGATATGACACTGCTAAATGGGTCTTTGAAATAGAGATTCAATTTGGTATGGGGGCTTGATTATGCGGAGGGAAGGTGTTAGGCACCCCCGACATCCGTCTTACCATGGTGACCGCCAGTTTTCAAGAAACTGTTATATGAATGTGTGTGTGTGTGTGGGTCAATGTGCTTTTTTTATATGGAAGTAGTGCGAGGTCTCGTTCGCACCTATATACACAGGGTTTGAATTTGTGTAAAAATTAAGTTTTAAACAAGATATGGCAGTGATGTTTTGTAAGAAAAAAGTTTTTCAAACCCTTGTGCTCAATAGTAATTGAGACCTTTTACACTTCCATTTTTTATTAAGTGTTAGGCTTAATTGCTTTTAATTTTCGAGATGCGAAGCATTTCGAGAAAATAATGTACAAAGTAGTGCCGAACTCCTCGTGGGCATGAAAAACATCTGAGGAAGTCCAAACACCGTGAATAAATTTACAAGCTGCTTATAGCTAAAAATGTCCATCACGGGAACCGAATCTAGATCCAGTAAACTGAATCTGTGAGATCACATGATTCCTAGGCTCAAATGATGCCACAATTGATATGAAAGTAGTAAGCAGTTATATATATAAAAATTGTAAATATATATATATATATATACAGACATGATCAGCCACCACGAAGCACTTCCATGGGGGATCGGAAATGTAAATAAAACTGTAAAAGCAATCAATCGCCACGAAGTAAACTTCAGGCAGGACGAGAAAGTAAATATATATATATATATATATATATATAAAAGTAGTAAACGCACCGGATGTAAAATCCAAGCTCATCGAATAAAGTTCGACAACAGTTGATATATATAAATATATATATATATATATATATATATATATATATATATATATATATATATTAAAGCGAACGCATTTAGGATGTAAAATCAAAGTTCATCGAACAAAGTTGAAACACGATTCATATATATAAGTGTATATATATAAGAAATCGAATAAACTCTCAGGACGTAAAATACAGGCTCATCGAACGAGTTTGACACACGGCTATATATATAATATATATATATATATATATATATATATATATATATATATATATATATATATATATATATATATATACGGAGAGCTCTCTAAAGCGAACAAAAAAGCAAAAGTGTCGTCTTTGGTGTCTATGGCGCAGTTGATCACGTGCCGCCAAAGAATATATGGCTATGGCGACGGCTCGAACCGTCGCCATAGACACCAAAGACGACGGTTCGTCTTTGGTTCGCTTTAGAGACAGACCGTATATATATATATATATATATATATATACACACACACACACGGAAGTAAAGAAACTCTCCAGACGTAAGTCTAGGCTCAATCGAGGCATAACTCGATAATGTTAGTCCATATATAAAAATATACATATAAGTATGTATATATATACAAACTGAAATGAAACCACGGATCGAAGTTCGGGCATACACACGCAACACGACTCTCAACATGAAGAATGGTGTGTGCAAAGATGAAGAGAAAGGCTTTAAAGTGTGTAAGAAGGCTTACAGTGGACCGCCAAAGAAGACTTCCATAACTTTCAATGAATGAACACTTGGCTCCCGCCAGTAAAATTATGACAGAATATAAGCTCAGAAGTGTTTGAAATAAGAAAGCACTTAGTTTATAGTGTGCACAAAGTAAATTGGATAGGGTTTCCTCGCTATTTTTTCTTCCAAATAAGACCACCCCAAGCCCTCTATATATAGAGGGGGATGTCGCAGATCTACCTGCGGCTGCCCGGGATGCCCAGGGAAATGTGGGTCCCGCCGTGTCGAAGTACGTATACTCAGACAACGCATTATTCGCTCGGACCTTCATAACTTTCAATCTGAGAGTTTGATGGAAGCGTTCCATACCAATCCGGAAAGCTCTTTCCGAGAGCTACACAATGACATAAGATTTGCCCTTTTTTGATTTTGAGAAGATGGGTCCATGACCGAAAAAGCATTTTTGGATTTCCGTCAAGCAATCCGGTGAGCTATTTTGCGTAGTTTGTGCTACGAAGTTAGGATATGGTTCTTGTGGGACTTCTTTTGAAGAAATTTGATTTGAAATGAGTTTATTTGATTTGAAGTGAAGTTGAGTTGGAAAAATGACCATTTTGCCCCTCCCGTTGTTATCTCCGGTGTCCGCGCAGTTGTAGCAGTCTTTTCTCAGGGTTATCTATTAGGTTGTCATGCTGTTGACTTTGAATGTCCTCATGGTTATCTCTAAGGTTGGCTTAACCTCTCGTGGTTGACTCCGGGCATTAGACTTTATCTCTCGGGGTTATCTCCGTGGTTGGGACCGACTCTCCCGGGGGTTATCTCCGGGGTTGGGACCGACTCTCCCGGGGTTATCTCCGGGGTTGGAAACTGGATATCCCGGGGCTATCTCCGGGGTTGGAATTGATGTTGTGGTCCTCTAAGGTTACCTCTGGAGTGTGAAAAAGACACTTTTGCCCTCCTGCATTGTGAGACTCTAGATTTTATGAATAAAGATTTAATTTTCTCGAAATAAATTTTTTTTAATATTATGGTGTTGATTTGAAGTAATGTTATAGTTGTGGGTAATATTTACAAATTTTGCAAAGTAAGTAAGTGGTTATATAATATTCAATTGGTCGGGGAATATTCTTTTTGTCGGAGAATATCCGTACGATGGTACAATCATTGGTGGACCCCGCAACAGAATTATTATCAGATTGAGAAAACGACAAAAATACTTTATGAAAATAACGGCGAAAGTTTTACCGTTAACTGTTGAAACACTCGGTGTTAAAAATACGCGTGGTTGCATAGTAGTACACGGTATTGATTATTGATGATTATGTGAGAAGTCACTCAGTATTGTTAAATCGGGTATTCGGGACACTTTTTGTGTTGGAGTACTATTCATGAGTTACTATTCACGAGTTACTATTCACGGGGTACTATTGATCACCCATAAAATATATTTCTTTTCGGTCCAAATTATTTTTGGGTACAATATTATTCCATGAGGAGATGTGCTAATTTTTTAGACCGTTGGTTGAAGTTATAATAGCAAATCAATATGGACCGTTGGTGGAAAGTTATAATAGTGAATCAATATGGATCGCTAGTTTTAAGTTTTAATAGTAAACCAATATGGACCGTCCATTTAAAAGTAAATCAATCTGGACCGTTCATGAATTAGTTACTATTCAGTCCATTTTCCTATAAATAGAAGCTCATTCCTTCATTATTTCTTACGAATTCACTGAAACTCTAGAGAGAGAAATTATAGAGACACTATAGAAAAGTGTTCTGCTACTTCACTACTTCTATATTTAGTACTCTTCTTTCTAAGGTAGGGGATATTATTTGTTGTACTCGTAAGGGGTATTCTTTCTTTCTTATTCATGAATAGAACTTCATTATTCCATTCTTATTATTACATTGGAATAACTCGTCTACATCAAAATCTGCATACATGGTGAAATTCTTCAAATATTCCGTTCTTTTTATTACGCGGAATATATCACATCAATGCGTTTATGTTGGACTGGTTCCATTATTTATTATTCGTCAAAAAATATCACATGCATGCGTTACGCATGGGACTTAGTTCCATTATTTATTATTACGCCGGAATATCTTATCGACGGCGTTCTATGTTGGACACGGATTCCATTATTTATTATTACATTGGGAATAACTTTTGTCATGCGATCTATCGCATTACATGGTGAATCCTTACATTATTCCATTCTTTATTATTACTGTTGGAATACTTTTCGTACATGTGGATTACCACATGCATGGTGAATGATCCTTTGTATTCATTCCTTATTAAATTGTGGAAATGATCTGTATACGTGGAATTACCGCATGGCGGGTGAAGATCCATTTGCAGTTTCATATATTCTATTATACCCAGTTGGTTAAAGTTTTGACTTCTATACTCCATAAAATTAGTGGAATATCCTTGATATTTGTGCTTCATCCAGTATCTTTTCATGGAAATATTCTTCTGAGCATTCTTGAATTTTACTCTACAAAGCAGTATAATGTTGACAATTTGGACGTTGTTGGTTCCTGGATAAATTAATTCTTGAACTTGTTTTTATTGAATTATTATGTCATTGTCATCATCCTCATGTTTATATTATGTTGAAAGTCATCTGTGGCATGTAGTGCATAGATGGACTTGGTATGATTATGACCAGGGATTATTCGGTATAATCATGACCGTAATGTTACAAATGATGTGGAAAAAGTCCTCATTGGCCCGTAGTGCATTGATGGACAGTTTTTGGTATGATTATGGCTATGGATTCTTTTTGGCCAAGGGTGCAAAGATGAATTGTTTTATGGCATGATCAAGACCGTTGATGAAAACATGATTATCTTTGGCCTGTAGTGCATGGATAATTCGTGGTCGTGATACTAAAGAATATCCTTGGCCTGTAGTGCAGGGATGATTTGACAACGTGGATTATTTATTAAGCTGAGTCTCAGTGATAAAAGTCATGAAAAACCTTTTAAATCATAGAAGATAGTAGATTTTATTCTCTACTTGACTCTTCTAATGGATTACTTGTTCCGCTGCAGTTAAACTTGATGTTTGTTATATTGTATCAGTTTAACACTGTTGAAGGCTAATGATAATTTATTCTGCATTATCTTAGTCATAATATTTCCTACTCGGCTAGTTGAGCTCACCCTTTCTTTCACTGTTCACTTCAGGAAATGAGAACGTTGCTGGGACTAGTCGGGGAATGGAGTGATGGTCCAGATGATAGCATTAGTAGTCCTCACTATTCTGTGAAATAATGTGACAATAAATGTAATGAGGACCCCATTGAGTGTGGATATTGTCTAGATGACAATATTCTAGATAACTATTGTGTCTACTGGGAACTAACAATTGGTATCAGAGCAGGTTCTATTTTACAGCTTACAAACTTTAGTAGATCCAATGGCACACGCACCAAGAGAATCAAGGACTGGAGGAGGCAACAAGCCACAAATGTGCAACAAGGATAAATTTGCAAACTGGAAAGTCAGGATGTAAGCATACATGGACTCAATAGATGAAGATCTATTTGAGACTATTCAGAATGGGCCCTATGTTCCAACATAGCTTGCTCCAACCACAGACGATCCAAACAGAATACAAATCAAAGTCAAAGAGGAGTGGACAGACAACGAGAAGAGAGCTGTCCAACTTGACAAAAAGGCCAAGAATATCTTGTTTCAATCCTTAGAAGACGATTTGTTCAAAAACGTTGTCAATAGAAAACAACTAAGGAGTTTTGGGAAGCACTGCTCATCATGCATGAAGGAACTGAAGAAGTAAGGAAAAACAAACAATCACTCCTGACATAGTAGTATGAAATGTTTGCTCATGTTCAAGGAGAAAATGTAACTGCCACCTATGAGAGATTCAACGTTCTACTCAACTCTCTACGAGCATATGGGAAGATCTATCCAAACAAAGACCTAATCATAAAGTTCATGAGAGCCCTACCAAGCAGGTGGGATGCCAAAACCACTGCTATATGAGAGTTAAAGAATCTTCATGAGATGACAAGTCAATAGCTATATGGAAATCTCCTGACATACGAACTGGAGCTGACTCAACGAGCTGAAACCCTATCAAAAGGAAGAAAGAAGGATAAGGGTGTTGCCCTCAAGGCCACTGAAGGTGCATCTAAGGTCAACACTGAGATTGACTCTGATTATGATGAAGACGATGATGAAGACTTGGCTATGCTGGTAAAAAGACTAAGAAGGTTCATGCGTCAAGGCAAAACCAGCAAGCCAAAGAAGGTCAGCAATTACAACAGCCAGGAATAAATGAATGATCTATGCTACAACTACAAGAAGCCTGGCCACTTCATTGCCAACTACAACAAACCTCTCAGAGAAGAACTAAAGAAGAAATCACATGCAAAGAAGGAATACAAAGACAACAAAAGGCCTCAGAAAAAAACAAAGGCCTGGTAGCTGGAGGATCGTGGAGTGATTCAGATAATGACTCCAATCCTGATTCTGGAGATGAAGAAAAACCACAAATGGCTAATATGTGCCTAATGGCCAACCATACAAAGGACAAACAAAACTCCAACATACATGAAGTAAGTCTCGATGAGGTATTTGACTTCAACTCTCCTGATGTAGACATAAATGATTTAAGAACTGCACTGCATGGCATAACCACTGATCTACATCAATACATGAAGTGGTTCAAGGTTTTGTCTAAGGATCATTCACTTCTTCAAGAGGAGAAAAAGAAAGTTCAAGAAGAGCTTGAAACAGCCCTTCTAAGTACTAAACTTCTCTCCAAGCTTGAGGCTGAGAATGAAATCTTAAAACAGACAAATAAACTCAATACACAATGAGAGTCTAATCTAACCTCAATAATTGAGGAACTAGAAAAGACTATCTCTACATGGAACAAATCCTCATCATCCGTGGACTCCCTACTCTCTAGTCAGAGAAGTACATTCGACGAGAACGTGCCTGAAGCCGGGAATCCATCTCGAGCCGTGTGTGAAAAAGACAAAGGAAACTAGCACTAGTAATGCCTCAAGTTTTAGTAAGCGTTACCTTTGTGAAATCCTCTGAAGGAAGAACCGATTCAACCTTGTTCTCTTTGTTTCCATCCATCTTGAAAGGAGTAAAGGGTCTCACGCTAGCATGGGCTTCACAAAAGAGAAAAGTAATCCAACCTCTACTCACCAACCTCGAAGAATTGTAGAGTCAAGTAAGACCAACTCTACAAATCAACTGGGAAGGTACAATAGAGGTAAGGCACACTCATCACTATTTATGAAACCCAAGGACACGTGGAAGAAGGAGAATTAGTTTAACAGAAGGACAACTGTAGACACTCAAAATTTTCTATAATACTGTTACTAACATTGCAGGAGGACATATTCGTCTTTTAAGAGGGAACCCTGAAAGACAATCCAAATTAGTACCGGATACTACCGAAAGTTCAGCATCAAACCCCAGATCGCAGTTAGGGAGTAACTAAATCCAACCTCAGAGATAACCCTGAGGCCTGCAGATACAATATCGGAACACACACCGAAAAAGACCGATTAATCTCAGAGATGACCCCGAGGTATCCAGTCTCAGTCCCAACCATGGGAATAGCCACCAACCTTGGTGATAGCCCCAAGGAATGCAGTTTCGGCGATAACCCCGAAAATGCTTGTTTCAAATGCGACCAGCTTTAATCTCGATGCTCACAACGAGATACACTGCACCAACCCGTGATAACATCGGGAAGGCGGCCTGACTTAAAAAGGTTACAATGTGGACCTTCAACAATTCGGCGATCGATCCAATCTCGGTGAAGTCGAGCAGCGTCTACTTCATTGCCCAATCCGGCGATAACACGGTGTGAGGGCAACATCGTCATCTCTACAATAACACGATGCCATGTCGTGTCTCTACATAACGATGTCCCACAAGACTAACCAATCCGGGTGACTATTATGCGGGGTAGCGGATGAAAGTTGAAGCTTGAAGACCAGAGGGCATCGTCCTATCTTCAATGACTTCATACAAACTCTAATCCCATACCATCGTACAACTCTCGACAATGGCGATCCAAAATAGGTCTTGTATACCTCAAGCGGATGCCTAATTGCACACTCCGAAAGTTCGAGTGGACATTTACGATTGCATGAGTGCACGCGTGCTTGAGACGACCCTACACGATGGCGTGGGCCCACCCGGGTTGCCTCTCTAGTACACTGCGATTACTTTGTTTATAAATAGAGGGCTTGGGCAGCCCATTTTTGCAAGAAAAAGGCGAGGAAGCCACGCTTGATTTGCTCTGACTCACCCCATGCGATTGTACTTTCCCCTAAACACCTATGAACTCATATATAGCCCTTTTGAACCTCAAGAGTCAAGTGTTTACCCACTCTAAAGATATAGAAGCCTTCTTTATCACGGTCAATTTGTAAGCCTTCTCACACACTTTAGAGTCTTTCTCTTCATCTTTGCATACACCCTTCTACACGTTGAGAGTCGTGTTGCTTGCTTTTGCTGGACTTGATCCAGTGGTTTCATTCGATCTATATATATATATATATATATATATATATATATATATATATATATATTGACTAACATTATCGAGTTATGCCTCGATTGAGCCTGAACTTGATTGGGAGCATTTATTTGCTTTAATATATATATATTTACATTTATATATATATTAAGCGTATGTCGAACTTTGTTCGATGAGCCTGAACTTGATGCGGATCGTTTACTACTAATATATATATATATATATATATATATATATACTTATATATATCATTTGTGTGTTAGACTTTGTTCAATGAGCCTTAACTTGATTGCAGTGCGTTTAACTATATATATATATATATATATATATATATATAGTGTGGTCGGACTCTATTCGATGAGCTGGATTTTACATAAAGTGCGTTTACTCTGCTTTTATATTTATATATATGAACTTTGGTGAACTACATTCGATGAGCACAGATTTTATATCAAGTGCGTTTATTCTTATATATATATATATATATATATATATATATATATATATATATATATATATATATATATATATGAGCTGTGGTGAACTACATTCGATGAGCACAGATTTTACATCGTTTATTGCTTATATATATATATATATATGCGTTTATGCTTATATATATATATATATATATATATTTTATCCCACACAGAGTTTACTTACGTGGTGGTTGGCCGCTTCTGACTTTCTTTACGTTTAAATCACTGCTGAGTTTACTTCGTGGCAGTTGACCGTATTTACAGATTTATTTACATTCTGTCCCACTTGGAGTTTCCTTCGTGGCGGTTGACTATATTTACAGCTTTATTTACGTTTCGTCCCGCATGGAGTTTCCAACGTGGCGGTTGATAGCTTTTAACATCTTTATTTACATTTCTGATCCCCTATGGAGGTGCTTCGTGGTTGGTGATCCTGTCTGTATATAAATATTTACAACTTTTATATATATACCTGTTTACTGCTTTCATATAAACTGCAGTATTTTGTGAGCCTAGGAATCATGTGATCACAGATTCATCCCATTGAATCTAGATTCGGTTCCCATGATGGACATCTTCAGCTGTAAGCAGCATGTAAATTATTCTGCAGTGTCTGAATTTCCTCTGATGGTTTCCATACCCACGAGGAAGTCGACATTATTTTTTACATTATTTTCATACGGATGCCTCACATTCGTAAAATAAAATCAACCAAGCCGCACACTTAATAAAATGGGAGTGTAAAAGGTCTCAATTACTATTGAGCATCAGGGTTTGAAAAACCTCTTTATAAAACATCATTTCTATATCTTGCTAAAAATTGAATTTTTACATAAATTTAAATCTTGTGTATATAGGTTCGAACGAGGCCTCGCACAACTTCCATATAACAGCACATTGACCCACACACACACACATTCGGATAATAGTTTCTCAAAAAGAGGCGGTCACTGTGGTAACACGGATCTCGGGGGGTGCCTAACACCTTCCCCCCGCATAACCAAGTCCCCGGACCCTAATGAATCTCGGTTTCACCGACCCGTTTAGTAGTGTCACATCACTGGGTCAATGTACAAACCTTTTCTCAGGTATGTTGGTACAACCATTTAAAAGACCAACTGGCGACTCTTAACAGTCCATCGTCGACATTATACATTTCGGACCCTTTTCACTTATTTTTTCAAACAAATCTCACCTAAAATGAGAACACCAAAGAATAAGTAACGGAAAGGGACATCCAAAAATCCCGACGTCGACGGTGGCGACTTTCTTTGAGAGACTCGGTAAGAGGACTTAAGCCGCTACTACAATCTTTTCAAAACTATTATCGCTTGTGTGTGGATGTTGCATTTACATTTTGATGAATGTATACGAATGCATTTCCTTATGCACTTAGTGCATCGCACCATAGCTTGCTTGTGATATTAGTCCTTCGCATACAATATCTGCTTGATGATAGTGCTTGCCGCACGTATCATCATTTTCATGCGGTGAGGCGAGCGATGTATGTGAATGTATGTTGTGTGGTCCCTACACTAGGAGGCTATCCGTCGGTGTTTGATTATTGGACTCGTGAGAAGACTAATTCTCAGAGGCTCGGAAAGGCACCACCAAATTCGCTCCGGTTGAAAGGTAGGATTAACTTCACATACATTAGATTACTATGATTTGGGAACCTTCATGCCAAAAATCCATGAGAGTAACCTAAGATAGGTCAGCCTCTGATAAACCCAAAACAGAGGAAAGTCTCTTCATGCTCTCATTTCAAATTACTTGTACTTACATTCCATATCTATCTCCATGTAATGAGAAATATGAAGAAATGTGTACACATACATATTAACATGCTACAAACAGCTGACATCCATTGTGCAGGATAAAAATTCCTAAAATGGACATATCACATAGCATGTTATTATATACATTCCTAAAGACTAAACTATATGAAGTCTTTCGCGGTAGGAGAATCAATCGGACCTACTACTACCGGTCGAAAGTCAAAAAGGCAACAGCGAACTGCGATCAATCATGTCATCATCAGACCGGTGAACTTAATCCAGTTTTTCATGAAAAGAATTGACGGATTAAGCAAACAAATCATGATTTTCTTTGTTCTACTCAAAAGAATTACACGATCTACCACGAAGGTCGAGGAAAATACCGTACATCTTTGAATCCTCCACCTGAGGGGAATCCGGTTATTACCATACACGAACCACGGTTGGATCGACAAACAAAACCCGTGATCTTGCCCATCCCACTAGAGATCCGGACACCTTTGGTGACATCAAAAGAAAGTCCTCAAATGGAAGAGACCCTTTTGTATTTATCAAAGGAATTGGAACACTGCGTGAGTGTTTCATATGATATCGATGTATTTTTCACTGGTCTTCATTACCGGAAAAATTTAAAACTCGACTTTGAAAAATATGGCGGGTTAGGAGATCCTTATCGCATTTAAAAGTATTTATTGGAGAACTTGGATCCTATCACGAGAGGATGAAAAACTTCGAGAATGCAATTGTTCAAAAAAGTCTAGCTGGAGAAGCGGTTAAGTGGTACCAAGATTAGACAACTCAAAATCCATGCATTTGGGAAGAGCTAGCATATGCCTTCCTCACTCAATCTGACTTTCAAACTCGGATGGCTCTGATCGGTATCAAATTACCAAGATCGAGAAATAGTCTAACAAGTCTTTCGGAGAGTATGCTCGGAGGTGGAGCGCTTTTGGTTGCCCAAGTTAGTCATGCCATGTGAGAATCAGAAATGGTCATGACTTTCATAGACATACAAGAAGCTCACTTTTATGAGAGAGTTTTAGCCGGCATCGGCAAACCATTTTCTGAAATGGTCAAGCATGGGGAGATGGCTGAGATGGGATTGAAGTCAGGAAAGATTCAAGACCTAGTTGCACTCAAAGCTGTTGCGGATCACATCCAATCTGGAAATTATGGAAACAAACCCCAGAGGGTCCATAAAAAGAACGAGGAAGATGTTTCCCTGATACTACAAGGGAAAAAAGGCAATCAAAACATGCCTATTCAGTGGAGAAACTACACTCCCTTTCAAGCACAGTCTGTAAACCCACCAGTACCCAAAGGTGGAGAAGTCAAACGCCCTCGAGTGTTTACACCCTTAGGGGATACCCTCGAGAACATCTTAAATCTTCTAACAACACAGAAGAAAATTACGCATCTTCTTCCACCAGCCAGCCCTAATGGATGGGGTTTCAATACTGCTAGGAAATGTGCTTATCATGTTGGGGCACCTAGACATGATACTCATGATTGTTGGGCCTTGAAACACAAGATCCAGGACCTAATAGACAATGGGGAGATCGTAGTCACCAAACCCGATCAGCCTCATGTTCAAGACAACCCTCTTCCTCAACACAAAGAAGAAGATGTCAACATGATTAATTGGAAGCAATGGACAGAGTTCAAACTTGACTATGAATCTTCCCGGACCCTCAAAAGGCGGTGTTGTGCCATTGGATTATGCCAAGTTCGATTCATAATGGAACAAAAGATGAAAAGCTCTCTTGAACAAATTGAACAATTGGCGGGCGGTGGTGACTTATCGGCATCTAGTGACTCGTCGGTTAATCGACCCGAGGAGCATGCGGTCTCCTACCTATTGTCATGAATATTCCTCATTACTTTGAGAAAATGAAATCTTTGGAAGACAAAGTGACAAAGAGAGCAAATGATAAAGCCCGTCGGGATTTCGCATGACAAAAGGAATTCACTATTTGGGCCAACCTATGGAGTAAATCCTTCGTATGTTAATCAATGAAGGAAGGATCGAGTTCCTTACACCTCCAATCAAACCTCGTTAGGGGCAGTACAACTCGATGGAGTGTGCCAATATCACTCCCAGTCTCGTGGACACAGTAGAGAAGAATGTTGGGCACTCCGCCACCTTATTTAAAATCTAATCGACAGTGGTGTCTTGCGCTGGCGACGGCGATCTTGTGTTACGTGCTGAAGTGAGGATGCGAGGCCCTACTAAGTGGAAAAGTGTGGTAGCAGTTATATCCTTCAAATGGCCGATGGGATTAATACATTGCTCACAATGCCAACAATTGACTCGAGGAAGCAACAATCCTTTGAAAGTGGCCACTCCGAGGCAATCAACTCTTAGTGCGAGCCTGATATCCTATTGTTAGCTTGCGAGACAATTCCGTGGAATTATGGAGAAGGTGAAGGATCCACCTCACATACTGGCTGCTACAATGTCAAAGGAAAACCCTTTGTATCTTCCCCAACGGGTGATGAAACCTACCACCAAATCAAAGGGAAAATACCGTGGAGAAGATTGAAAAATTCCTCGCCTTATGGGTCATACTTGAAGCTACGGTGGTTTAAGCTTGAAAGAAGATCACAACAAATATCAATTTTGACTTGGTCTAACTTCCGAGAGTCACCGGAAGGTCTTGTTAAAGGTTTTAGAAGAAGCCTATCTACTGACATCAGTGGACACAAAAAAGTTTCAACATTTGGTTGATCACATTTTCAACAACAATGTGATATCCTTCTTTGATGATGACATACCTCCCGAAGGGGGCCGGTCATTACTGGCCGTTGCACATTGCGGTCTTGTCCTCCGGGATATATGGTAGTTGGAGTCTTAATAGATGGAATTCCTCTACGAATATTTGCCCATCGCTACCTTGGTGAAGATGAATATCAATGTCAATGAATTCGGAGTAGCCGTACTATCATCAAAAGCTTTTGATGGAGCCGGTGAAATTCGATTAGATAATGAAAGTACTTGATCAAAAAATTGGTCCTCACACATTCTGCGTATCTTTCCATGTGCTCAAGATAGATTTGGGATACAACTTCTGCTCTTGGGGCGACCATGGATTCATATGGTTGAAGGCGATCCCTCCACTCTTCACCAACAGTTAAAATACATCATCAACAATAGCTTTGGTCGCGATCAATATTTGACTAGAGATTCCTCGACGAGGGACATCTGCCGTTCATGATGCCAATGCGGATGTTGAACGGTCGGTTTTCATGCTTTGGAAATAAGCAATACCCAATAGTATGCTATTATTGGGCGCCATTACCCAAACCAAGATTTTCTTAGAGGTAATGTCGGCCACTCAAGAAAATGATGTCGTTGGGTCACAAATCGGGATAAGGGTTGGGTAAGGATTGCGAGGTATCAAGTACCTATTCCTTAACAAAACCAATTTGGAGCAATTTGGACTAGGCTATTACGCCGACTCTGATCACGAGAAATCCTCGTAAGCATCGGTGAGATTCCTGCGGCTTCAACCGTATGGCGTTTATCGTGCCTTGAACTCGAGTCCGCCTGACCTTCCAGTAAAGGTGCGGCCCGATATAATGGCTATGTTATTTCCCAATAGAGTGCGGTGAAGGAGAAAGAAATATTTGTTCCGATTCCGCATGATGGAAGAAGAGGAACAAAAAGAATCAAATAAGGCGTCACATACAGATGATGTCAAATTATCGCATCATCGTTCATGATGAACATACCAACAAATACACCCTAGACGATGATTGCCCAGACGTAATGGCCATCATTCGGGACAGGGAGGATGATGACAATCCCTCCATCATTGCGGTCCACCCAGACTTTTCTCTTTCCAATTGGAACAACATTCATTACATTGGTCGTCAAGGGTAAAGCGGACAGAAATTCTTTCTGCCCTGTATATATAATAACTGCTTACGTTTCTATACAGTATTAGCAGTTTATTTTGCTAGTATATGCTAACATTGTGTATGATCAACACATTTCATATATACTAAGTGAAGCATATTTTGTTTTAGGACTCTAAATTTAGATGTGCCTGTACTTGCTGATACGGTGCCTCTTTTACACAAGGATTGTACCTTTGATGTAGAGATGAATTCAGCCTTGATGGATATACAGGATGACATTGAGGTGCCTCCAGAAATTCAGGAATGGGTGAAGAAACCCAAACCTGACCTTGATCGAACCACTTCTTTCGATCTGGAACCTTAGAAAGCCCTAAGTTAATCCAGTTGGTTAAGACCTTCTATGAACCAGCGGAATGACATGGTTCTATTTGTTAACCCAATTACAGGATGTGTTTGCATGGTCTCATGAAGACATGGTGGGTTTGTCCACTGACATTGTCCTTCATCGCCTTCCAATTAAAGAGGGATTTAAGCTAGTCAAGCAGAAACTCTGGCGATTGAAACCTGAGTGGAGTTTAAAGGTGAAAGGAGAAATTGTGAAACAATTTCAAGCTGGCATCATCATGGTGTCTACATATCCTGAGTGGATATCCAACATCGCGCCCGTACCTAAACCTGGAAGGAAGGTGCGAGTTTGCGTGGATTACTGGGAGTTGAATAAATCTTGCTTAAGAGACAGCTTTCCCGTGCCATTTATCCACATTCTCATTGACAATCTTTGCCTTAATCTGACATGTACTCCTTTCTTTGATTGCTGCGGGGTATCATAAGATTATGGTTCTTAGGAAGATCGTGAAAAAGCGCTTTCATCACTCCTTGGGGAACTTTTTGCTATAGGCGGTTGTCATTCGGCCTCATCAATCTGGAGCCACCTATCGGCGAGCTATGATGGCTCTTTTCCACGACAATGCACAAAGAGATCGAGATCTCGTGGATGACATCATTGTCAAGTCCGGAAGTAGGATGACCATATAAACTATCTCGGAAAGTTGTTCGGCGGAGTTGCGTAAATCTGACTTGAAGTTGAATCCATCTAAATGCGCAATTAGGTGACCAAACCTCTCTTTGATAGAACTTCTAGACATCGCTAATATTGCAAATAATATTATTAATAACTTTGTCGTCTCAATTATTGATTTAATAATATATAACGACAATAATTGAATCAAAAAATGTGAGATATTATCGGCGTGACTCATGTAGTGATAATTGAACAAAAGCGAGTGACTTCTCACGTAAGCATCGATAATGAATACGGTGTCTTTCTCTTTGTGAAACTACAGCGTATTCTTGTACTTTTAACACGGGTGTTTCAACGATTAACGGTAAAACTTTCGTAGTTATTTTCATAAGTATTTTTGTCATTTTCTCGATCAGAAAATAATTCCGTTGTAGGGTCCACAATGATTATGCCATTATCGAATATTCCTGTTAAAGCGAATATTCCCAGGCCAATCGAATATTATATAACAACTTGCGTACTTTGCAAAATTTATAAATATTACCCACAACTATAACATTATATCAAATTTACTCCATAATATTCAAAAATGATATTTATAGAAAATTCATCTTCATTTATAAAAGTTGGGGTCTTCTGAGGCATACCTGCCCAGGTGATCTCATTTGTCACAAATCACATCCGTGATACCTGCGTGCGGTCAGATGCCACCGACTCAGGGTCGTTACTAAATGAGTCCCAAGCAGAAGTTCTGGCGTGGCTCTGACGGGGGTTACTAACGTGAGTCCCAAGCGAGGATTCAATGTATGTCACGGCGGGAAGTTCTGATGTAAATCCCCGGTGGGGATTCTGACACGTTCATCCATTGACATGTCTCTGTCAGCGAAGGTCAAGTAGCCTTGATGTTATTTGGTAGATGGAAAGTAAACCCATTGAAGCATTGAGAGCAGATTCGATAGTTGCGTGCGTCTTATGAGTCCCGGTAGATCCCCAAGCCAGAGATTTACAACGATATATCTCCGTTAGGAGTAACAACGCGTCTTTCGGTAGTTGACACACGTATCAGCGAAGGTCAAAACAACCTTGGCGTCATTTTTGAGATAAGCGTTTAAACTATAGAGCTCTAGAGCTATTCGAGGTTTTCATATCCAATTGCTTTCGTATTCTGACGATATATCCCAGAAGAAGTCGCGTATGATGTCTTAGTTGATTCACACGTCGATGAAGGTCAAGCAACCTTGATGATCTATTCTGATTCTCGGTAGTTGATTCACCGTCGGTGAAGGTCAGCGACCTTGACGATTATATCCCGAGATTTTTCAGCAGATTGATTCAAATGTCGGTGAAGTACGCGTCAGCGAAGGTCGGGCACCCCGATGACATTTGTTGTTGGCGATAAATCAACGCGGGATCTTGACATGTTCTAGCGATACTAACCGGAAAGGTCGATGTTATCAAAGAGGATAGATGATGGAATATGTTATACATCCTCAAGCGATCAAGCTTTATCCCTACGGATCTCTCACACATAAGAGTACATCTTGAGGATCGAGTCGTAATAATAAAAACCACGAGGATTTGGTGATAACTCCAACATCGACATCTATGATTAAAACACGCCGAATAAAATCGACATTACCGATCGGTTGAAGCAACATGGATCGTGATCATCCCGGCATGTTGGGCTACAACCCGTACTACGTACATCATGCATTTTACACAATGTTGCTATCCATAGTACCGTATTTGTCTTATTACGTTTCAAGTGTCTAGGATTCTTTATCCTACCGATGCATAGCCATGCATGAGTATGATAAAGAGGGCTTCTGTGAACACTCAAAATTTCTGTCTACTACTATTACTAACATTGCGGAAGGACATATTTCGTCTTTTAAGAGGAACCACGAAGACAATCAAATCCGTCTGGGATCTCTAGGAAGTTGACATCGAACCGGATCGCGATGCGGGAGTAACCAAATCAACCTCGGAGATAACCCGAGGCTGCGGATACAATCACAAAACACACACGGAGAAAGGCGATTAATCTAGGAGATGACCTCGAGGTATCGATCTCGGTCCGACCGTAGGAATAGCCACCAACCTTGGTGATAGCCCCGAGGAATGCGATTTGGCGATAACCCGAAATGCTTATTACAAATCGACCGACTTCAATCTCGGTGCTCCTGGCGAGATACACTTTGCCACCAACACAACAATAACGCCGGAAGGCGGGCACACCTCAAAGGTGACAATGAGAACCTTCAACAATTGCGGCGATCAATCTCGGTGAAGTCGAGCGGCGTTTGCTTTATCGGCATTGATCCGGTGATAACACCGGTGAGGGTAACATCGTCATCTCGTCGACACGATGCAACATCAAATCTGCATACAGCGATGTCCCTGAAGACTAACCAATCGGAGTGACTATTGTGCGAGGTAGCGGATAAAAGTTGAAGCTTGAAGGCCGCGAGCATCGTCCCATCTTGATGACCGTCTGGTTGTAATCCCATGCCATATTATATAACTCTACGACAGCGGTGGTCAAAATAGGTCTGTATACCTCAAATAGATTCCCGAATTGCACTTACGAAAGTTCGATTGGACATTCTGATTGCTGAGTACCGTGCTTTGAGGCGACGGGCAAAACAAGCCGGGCCCACGGGTTGCCTCACAATACACTGCGGCTCGGTAGCGGTACACCTCTTGACTACTTTGCCTATAAATAGAGGGCATGGGCAGCCCGTTTTGGAAGAAAAAATGGTGAGGAAAATACGACCAATTTATTCTGCACTCACCCCGTCGGTGTACTTCCCCCCTCTATACACACAATTGTTCGTATATAGCCCTTTTGTACCTCTGAAAGTCGGTGTTTACCCACTCTAAAGATATAGATGCCTTCTTTATCGATCATTTGTAAGCCTTCTCACACACTTTAGAGTCTTTCTCTTCATCTTTGCACACACACCCTTCTACCGTTGAGAGTCGTGTTGCTTGCTTTTTGCTCGGACTTGATCCAGTGGTTTCATTATATATATTATATCTATATATATATATATATTTACATATATATTTACTAACATTATCGAGTTATGTCTCGATTGAGCCTGAACTTGATGCAGGCGTTTATTTGCTTTATATATATATATATATATATATATATATATATATATATTTACATTAATATATAATAGCGTGTGTGAACTTTGTTCGATGAGCCTGAACTTGATGCAGGCGTTCTTTGCTTTAATATATATATATATATATATATATATATATATATATATATATATCAATTGTGTGTATACGACTTTGTTCGATGATCCTAGACTTGATGCAGTGCGTTTACTTATATATATATATATATATATATATATATATATATATATATATATATATATATATAAACTATGGTGGGACTACATTACGATGAGCACAGATTTCACATCCAGAATACGTTTACTCTGCTTTTATATTTATATATATTTATATATATGAATTGTTGTCGGACTACATTGATGAGCTTTGGATTTTATATCAGAAGTGCGTTTATTCTCTTATATATATATATATATATATATATATATATATATATATATATATTTATATATATGAGCTGTGGTGAACTACATTCGATGAGCACAGATTTTACATTGATTATATATATATATATATATATATATATATATATATATATATATATATATATATATATTCCCACAGAGTTTACTTACGTGGTGGTTGATAAACTTTACATCTTTCATTATGTTTCATCACCTTTTGGAGTTTACTTCGTGGTAGTTGTTAGTATTACAACTTTATTTACATTACATCCCTTTGGAGTTTCCTTCGTGGCGGTTGGTATATTCAACTTTATTTTGTTTTCGTCACTTTGGAGTTTCCTCAAAGTGGCGGTTGATAACTTTAACAACTTTATTTACATTTCGATCCCCATGGAGGTGCTTACGTGGTTGGTGATCTGTCGTATATATATTCTGACTTTTTATATATATATAACTTCGCTTTCATATAAAGCTGCGGTATTTTGTGAGCTAGGAATCATGTGATCATACATTCATCCCATTGAATCTAGATTTGGTTCACATGATGGACATCTTGGTTATGTGACTTGTAAATTATTTGTGATGTATACGAATTTCCTTAGATGGTTTCCATACCCACGAGGAAATCGGCATTATTTTGTACATTATTTTCATACGGATGCCTCGCGTTAAGTAAAATAAAATCAACCAAATGGCACTTAATAAAATGGGAGTGTAAAGGTCTCAATTACTATTGAGCATCGGGGTTTGAAAAACCTCTTTATAAAACATCATTGTTATATCTTGCTAAAATTGAATTTTTACATAAATTCAAATCATGTGTATATAGGTTTGAGCGAGGCCTCGCTTTATGACTTCCATATAACGACACATTGACCCACACACATACACATTAGGATAATAGTTTCTTGAAAAGAAGCGGTCAAGTAGTAACACGGATGTCGAGAAGTGCTAACACCTTCCCCATAAAGTCCGGACCCTAATGAATCTCGGTTTCAAGGCCCGTTTAGCGATGTCATATCCTTTTGGGGTGATGTGCAAACCTTTTCTTGGTTGTGTTGGTACAACCATTTAAAAAGACCAATGGCGACTCTTAATAGTCCATCGTTGACATTATACATATCGAGACCTTTTCACTTGTTTTTGAACAAATCTCACCTAAAATGAGAACACGAAAGAAGCAAATAGCGGAAAGGACATCCAAAAAATCGGCGTCGACAACAACTAAAGAATCACACTGAAGTTCAAATGGAGGATGAATAATCATACACACCACGGACATGCATCATACTTGATGTCTTATATGCGATAAATTTGGTCGCTGAAATTTGCGAAGTGCTATTATAATTCCATGCATGTGAGACCCGAGATCAAGCGGATTTGGGTCCCCGAGGGCACTAACAAAGTAGGACCCATGCAAATATGGGTACCAAAATGAAGGTTAAACTTTATGGCGGGGAAAGAGCTCCACGATAACAACTTTGGTATCGGAGATGATGGATGCTCGAAGATACATGCAGCGAGACAAAGCCCATACATCGAACTACACGTAGAAAAGGAGGGTCCTCGGTCATCTTTGGAACAACGACTCGAGTAAGACAAGAGGATACGACCCTGCTGGCAATGGTGCAGTATCTTTCAACAAAGTAGCATATGTGGAAGGTCTCTAACACAACCTTCTAAGCATGAGCCAACTCTGCGACAAGGGTCACCAAGTAACATTCCTCGGCAACTAGTGTCGAGTCGAGGAGATCTAAAGACATCTAACGTAAAGCTAACCGGGACAAGAGAAGGAAATGTCTACACAGTGAATCTTGGTCAACTAAGCTCAGATGAGACAATATGTTTTATGGCAAAAGCATATGAAGAAATGAGCTAGCTATGGCATAGATGGTTGTCCTTAAACTTAAAAAGCATGTCCAAGCGGCATCAAAAGATCTCGTTGTTGGCTACCTAAGTTCAACCGTAAAAGAAAGGCCATACGATGCCTATCGACTTGGAAAGCAAACCGAGAAGCTCATTCGAGAGCAAAACTTCCAACTCTGTCGACAAGCCCCCTGCGGTTGCTCCACATGGATCTATTTGGGCCGATTCAATGACTAGTCTTGGAGGAAAAAAGATACTCTCTAGTTATAGTAAGCGACTACACCATATTCACATGGGTATTCTTCCTAACTTCAAAAGAATGAAAACGAGCTCCTAATTAATCAAAATGTTCAAGCTGGTGATGAGCGTGAAAGAGAGAAAATCAAGGCTATAAGAAGTGTTCATGGAAGAATTTGACTTCTCGAAATGGACCCGATTCGCACGAGATAATGGCATCGATTATAACTTCCGACTCCACGAACTCCTCAACAAAATGGAGTAAGTGAAAGAAAAACAGAACTTTGATAGAAATTTGGAAGAACTCTCTAGCGGCTGACTCATCTACTGAATACTTACAGGCGAGCAAAATCGACCTTTGCATGCTACATGCGAATAGATCGATACACTCTATGATCAAGAAGACACCCTACTGTTATCTGAAGGAAGAAAACCAAGTGTCGACTACTTTTATGTATTCGGTTGTGCATCTATATATTCTCAACAATGGAAGCGATGCGACGACGAAATTTCAACCCAAGTCGAGACGAAGGAATCTTTCTTGGATATACCCACAGGCAGTAAGGCCTACGAGGTGTTCAACGAAGACCTTTGAATGTTGAAGTCTCGATTGACATCATCATTGATGAAATAGACTTAGACAAAGCGATTGCTTCAAAAACACTTATGATAGATAATGCAAACACTACGAATGAAGTCGTCGAGCTCAACACCATGATCGTAGTGCCAGAAAGTGAAATCGTTGAGCAAGAAAATGAGATTGTAGAGAGGTCCATGCAACATAACGAACCTCCACACCAAGAAGAAGAAATAGATCTTGAAGACTTAAGACAAGAAGGCATCAGGACAGATGTCCCAATCGGAAACAGATGGGCAGAGATCACACTCAAGATCTAATCATTGGAAATCCGAGTGCTAGAGTCAAAACAAGAGTTGCCACCTAGAATGAATGCTTTTATCTAAGCTTCTTGTCACAAATGGAACCAAAGAAGATAGAGGATGTTGGGAGAATGCATATTATGATTTGATGTTTTAATGTATATGCTCATGATTATTTGTAAAGTCCTTTAAGTAATATATGTACAAGGACTTAGTGATAGATCAAATTTGTTAGGTTGATCTAAGCTCTTGCGATGTATCATTACGTAATAGAATGTATAGATAGAAAGATTAAAGGCATTAGGTTGATCTTGAGATGTAATAGATGAAGCTTGAAGAAATCGTAGTGTATAAATCGATCAACATTGCGAAGTCAAAGCAATGTAAACGTAGAAGCTTCAAAGATCGTAGTGTATGCGCCTTGAAGAACTATTCAAAAATTGTAGAGTGGTCCCAACGTTTGCCGAGCCAACTCAACGATCGTAGTGAGCTCTCAGAAACGTAGAGTTTACAACTCAACGATCGTAGGGTGCTCTCGAAAACGTAGAGTTTACAACTCAAGCAAGTAAAGATCGTAGCGTGCAAATACTTAAAGAGAAATCGTAGTGCTCTCGGCTGATAGCGTAAGACCAGGCACTAAGGCGACAAGTCACCACGGTCTGAATCGTAGATTACCATGATCTGAATCGTAGAGTATCATCTGTATTGTGTCAGAAAATGTCGAGCCTCATGATTTGTGTGGAGACAGATTCCAACGTAAGAGGAATGGACTCTAAACATTGCAGTACTCACCAGTCGCAAAGTCACAAGAAATATCCTTAGTATACAACAAAGAAGCGTATTGAAAAAGCTAAGGAAAGTACCATTGGTAAGGGGGAAAACACCTTTTCGGTGTTAGGGTGAAAGCGATCTGCGATTAATCGTGGGCTAGAATGTAGTTCAGAAGATGTGCAGAAATGTCTCCATCAAAGATCAGAAAGGTCAAACACATTTAATGCCTCAACGGATGGATCAGCGGATAGTTTTCAAGATCACGTATATGCAAATCAAGCGGATGAGAGAGACTAATCAAGCATTGAACAAATAGCGTGAACAACTCTCAAAGCTCAACTCTACGATCGAGAAATAGAAAAGCTTACTCATTTACTCAGTTCTTTCGAATAAGTGCTTAAACAACAATGCGTAGTAGAAACCATCAAAGCGAACATCTATCGATCATTTGAAGAAGAATACCAAGTACATTAGACTTGAAGAGTTATAAGTGAACTATAAGAG
>CM035165.1:75101724-75289259 GCA_020205615.1 Panax quinquefolius
AAGATTACTATCATATTCTTTTTGATGGTGAGTCTTCTCTTGACATATCATTATCTCCCACCGTCTCTAATTGAGAAATTATACTTCAACGAACTCGAAGATCATATAGGTAGTGCTTGTAGATATACTCGACAAGTGGATGTACCTGACCTTGTCTTATGATAACCTTGAAGTCGCATGTCATTAGACATCTTGTATGATAGTGGCAAAACACCCTTCAAGCGTTGGGTTTACCTCTACTATTTGGTTCACCAAATATAACTACTTAAATGATGTATAAAATATAACCCACTTTTCTATCTTTGTTTAGGAGAACCTTATGACTAGAGACCACCGTTCTATTCCTATTACCCTCGCTTTCAAACCCGGCTACCTCTTATTACTGAAAGGAATTGTGAAGCAAAAGGGTGAACCTGACTGCTTCGATAAAGAATATTATGACTAAAGATAATTAAATTTTCAATAGCCTTCATCAATAATAAATCAGAGATTTAGAACATATGGTAGATGATAAAACTTTTCAACCATAGTTGCAGCGGAACAAGCAATCCATTAGAAAAGTCGAATAGACCATAAAGTCTATTATCTTCTCCATGTTAAAAGTCCACCAACAATGTTTTAACCGTATAACATCGATCAGCGGTTCATCACAATCATGTGAATAACTCATAATCATAATTGTAGTTCTAAATTCGCATTCGCATTGGGGAAAGAAATAATTTTCATCACACATCTTTACGAAACATCAAAGATCATGGTTATACCAAATCACAGTTCACATTCATAATCATACTAATAAATTCATCTTTTTGCACTCTGGGCGAAGATATTCATCAATGATTCATCTTTCTACTGGAAAAGATATTCAACAAAGGTCATCTTTTGCTCGGGCCCGAAGACATTTAATATCTCGAAAGAAATCATAATCATTTGAATTTATATAAACCATAATTATAACCATGTTGATCAATTCACCTTGCACTTAAGCTAAAAATATTCCATTATAAATTCAATGAGTATGATCATACTAATTCAACAATTGACTTTGCACTCTTTGGCGAAAAGAACCCATAGTCGCGATCATACCGATACTTTACCCATCTTTACACTCAAGTCGAAGAGAAATTCCATCACGAGGGTTATAAAATGTTATATATGATAATAAAAACAATAGGATCAACATACTACATTTAATTTCAAGAATAAGATTCATAAATCAATGATTTCATAACACCTTAATCCAAATGTTATAAATCACTTAATAATCTCATAATCTAATATTATTAATATTACCATAATATCTTAATCATTTCTTAAACTTATAAACAATTTATTTTAATTGTTTATATTTTACTAATTAATGCATTTAATCATTCAAAATGCGAACTCATAAGATTTCATCACGATAACCAAAACCCTCATCAAAAATCTGCATATACCTTATATAGGATTCTTAAACCATAAAATCCTATTTTCCAAATTTCTTACTTCACATAACATATTTAATTCATTTACATCATAACTAGACCATTTTCATGAAAAATACCAAATCGGTTCAAAAATATTTCTTTTAAGGATTTAGCATAATATAGTCCCATATTGAACATATATTTTCTCTGAAATTTTAAAATTCATTTACTATTTTTATAAAAAGCAAATTGAATATTTAAACATTTATCATAAATTATACTTTTTGTCCAAAAATTCTGAAATTTATACGGTATACTTCATTATATACATGTACTCCCAATAAAAATTTCATCATTTTGGAGTTAACCACAAAAGGAGTTATAAGCGTTTACTTTTAAAATAGTCTTTTCTCATAAAATCCATAACTCTTAATCTATATATCCAAAAATCACCATTTTTGGACACAATCAATAAAACTCATCAAATTATCATTTCAAATTTTTCCGAGAATTTTTGAAGGTTCGTAAAAATTTGAAGCTGAAAAACATAATAACCCTTAAAATCCTTACTATCCTTACCTCGAAAAAGCGATCTTGGAATATGGGATATATTTGAAGCGAACTTGCCAGACCGTATAACAACACTCAGAGATATCTAAATACTCACAAAATAAACTCGATAATATAGAGAGAGAAAACTTGGAGTTTACGGTGTGATTTTCAATTCTAACCTAAGCCTTTTATTTATAGAAAATGCTTAGAACACGAAAGTAGAAAATTTAATATAATAATAATATATTTATATTATTTTCCTTAGCCCACCTTGACCATCTGAATTCATCACCAAATAATGGGGTCTCTGGAAACACAAAAAAACATTTTGTTTTAAAAATAATTAAAACTTTCAAAAAATCGATTATTTCGGAACTACGGAACTTCAATAATTCATAATAAATAGCCCTTTTATCAAAAAAATTTGAACCACATGTCTTTTCCATAAGAAATTCCATTCTCTACAACTTTTAAGAAGAAAGTTTTCCAAATTCAAACAAAAATTACATGAAATCCACAAGCAGGAGATTTTACTGTTTATAATCAAATTTGATCAAGAAATGGGTCCACAAACATGTTTAACATGTTTTAAACATTTTTAGTAACAAAAATACTCTTCCTCTCTCATATACTCATATATCACATATTCATTGTAAAAATATCATCATTATTATATTATAATAATATAATAAAATATTATTTTATCGAGAAAAGATAAAATATTGATTTTCAACAATTGTCACTTTAAAATTTTCTCCATCTATATCCACATAAAATGAATATTTTCTTATCATATAAATCAATAATTAATTATTCACAAATAATATTAGAAATTACAATCTTGTGACCGGGATTCCGGGAAAGAGGGGCTTTCAATAAAGGATTTCTCTTCTTACTTGGCGCCAATGATTAGGTGACCAAACCTCTCCTTAGACAGAACTTTCTAGACATTGCCAATAATGTTATCTAATAATATTATTAGGATAATATGAATTATTGCTCGATAATGAAAAATATGTGTAGTGACAATTATTAAAACAATAATAATATAAAATATCAGCGTAGCAATTATTGAATCAATAAAATAAAATATTGAACAATTAATTCTATAACAATTATTGAGTAGTGACTTCTTCACGAAAAAAATATCATGCTTCATGAATAGTAGCTCGTGAATAGTAACTTCGTGAATAGTAACTGAATGAATAGTAATTATAAGAAAAATTGAATATTTTATTTCATAAAATTGAGGATCTTCTGATCTTCCCTCCTTATGAAATTTCGTCCCCAAATTTACGTACTGGTATTTCAAGAGTTGAGAATACCTTGCTTTCATTTTAGATTCCATCTTCCACATGTCATCATGAGTTCTCCATTGCTTATCTCACCATATTTGGATATCATTCTAGAATACGACTTCAAAACAAGGGTTAATTAATAAATCAACATATCATATAATATCCAGAATTATTGACCAACAAATAAGCTTGGGGTATGACACACTAGCGAAGGATATTACTCATCTCTCCCCTCCTAGTTCTAATCCAGGATCTCACTTGAGAGATCATATCCTAAGCTCGATGCATATAACGCCCCCAAAATAGGTCAATCAACAAACCTATTGCCAGTCGCCAAAATATAGTACGTAAAATAACTACAACTTTATTACTACAATTGTCGTGCAAAATATAACAACACATATGTTGTGAGTTTTGATACAAATATATACCACTTTGTGACTCATGTCCCAACCTTGGATAGTACGTCGCGATGACACCTTACATAAAAGTACGATTGATAGCTGTTTTAGAAATTAAAATCTTTGGGAAGTGCTCGAGGAAACCTTCGTACATGGGAGGCCGTGCGTACAGGTTATGATAGATATCATATGCCCTTGAGAATTATCCTTGGTTGACCCGATAAACCCCAAAGAAAAGCGAGAAGATTACTATCATATTCTTTCCAATGGTGAGTCTTCTCTTGACATATCATTATCTCCACCGTCTCTAATTGAAATTATACTTGACAAACTCCGAGATCATATAGGTAGTGCTTGTAGATATACTCGACAAAGTGGATGTGCACTGACCTTGTCTTATGATAATACGAAGTCGTATGTCATTAGACATCTTATATGATAGTGGCAAAACACCCTTCTAAACGTTGGGTTCACCTCACCTATTTGGTTCACCAAATATAACTATTAAATGATGTATAAAATATAACCCACTTTTTCTATCTTTGTTTAGGGAGAACCTCCATATTTAGAGACCCACCATTCTATTCCTATTTACCCGCTTCGACCCAATTTACACTCTTATTACCGAAAAATTGTGAAGCAAAGGGTGAAGCACAACTAGCTCGATAAAGAATATTATGACTAAAGATAATTAAATTTTCAATAGCCTTCATCAATAATAAATCGAGATTTAGAACATATGGTAGATGATAAAACTTTTCAACCATAGTTGCGAGTGAACAAGCGATCCATTAGAAAAGTCGAATAGACCATAAATTATATTATCTTCTCCATGTTAAAGTCCACCAACAATGTTTTAACCTATAACATCAATCAGCGAGTTCACATCCACAATCATATGAATAACTTCATAATCATAATTGTAGTTCTAAATTCTTTTTCGCATTCGGAGACGAAGATAATTTTCATCACTGTTTTACTTAGAAACATCAAAGATCATGGTTATACCAAATCATAGTTCTGATTCATAATCATACTAATAAATTCATCTTTGTACTATGGGCCAAAGATATTCATCAATGATTCATCTTTTACTACGTGCAAAGATATTCAACAACGAGTCATCTTTTGCACTCTGGGCCGAAGACATTCATATCTCAAAGAAATACATAATCATTTCGAATTTATATAAACCATAATTATAACCATGTTGATCGATTCACCTTGCACTTAAGCTAAAAATATTCTATTGTAAATTCAATGAGTAAATGGTCATACTAATCGACAATTCAACTTTTGCACTCTTGGCCAAAGAGAACCATAGTCGCGATCATACCAATACTTTACCCATCTTTACACTTAAGTCGAAGAGAAATTCCATCACCGGGGTTATAAAAATGTTATATATGATAATAAAAACAATAGGATCAACAACTACATTTAATTTCAAGAATAAGATTCATAAATCAATGATTTCATAACACCTTAATCCAAATGTTATAAATCACTTAATAATCTCGTAATCTAATATTATTAATATTACCACAATATCTTAATCATTTCTTAAACTTATAAAAATTTATTTTAATTGTTTATACTTTACTAATTAATGCATTTAATCATTCTAAAATATCAAACTCATAAGATTTCATCACCGATAACCAAAACCCTCATAAAAATCTGCATATACCTTATATAGGATTCTTAAGCCATAAAATCCTATTTTCCAAATTTCTTACTTCACATAACATATTTAATTCATTTACTCATAACTAGACCATTTTCATGAAAAATACCAAATCAGTTCCAAAAATATTTCTTTTAAGGATTTAGCATAATATAGTCCCATATTGAACATATATTTTTCTAAAATTTTTAAAATTCATTTACTATTTTCATATATGGCCAAAAGCTGAATTGAATATTTAGACATTTATCATAAATTGTACTTTTTTCCAAAAATTCTAAAATTTACACGGTATACTTACATTATATACATGTACTCCCAATAAAAATTTCATCGATTTTGGAATTAACCACAAGGAGTTATAAGCGTTTACTTTTAAAATAGTCTTTTCTCATAAAATCCATAACTCTTAATCTATATATCAAAAATCGCCATTTTGGACTGATCAACAAAACTCATCAAATTATCATTTCAAATTTTCCAGAATTTTTGAAGGTTCGCAAAAATTTTGAAACTGAAAAACATAATAACCTTAAAATCCCTTATCCTTTACCTCGAAAAAAGCGATCTTTGGAATGTTGGATATATTTGAACGAACTTTCTTAGTATAGCAACACTCAAGATATCTAAATACTCATAAAATACACTCGATAATATATAGAGAGAAAACTTCAGTTTCTGGTGTGATTTTCAATTCTAACCTAAGCACTCTATTTATAGGAAAATGCTTAGAACACCAAAGTAGAAAATTTAATAAAATATTAATATATTTATATTATTTTCCTTAGCCCAAATTGACCATCTGAATTCAGCCACCAAATAATGACTGAAACCAAAAAAACGTTTTTTGTAATTAAAAATAATTAAAACTTTCAAAAATCAATTTTATTTGAACTACTGGAACTTGATAATTCATAATAAATAGCTCTTTTATCGGAAAAATTGAACCACGTGTCTTCTTCATAGGAAATTTCATTCTCTACAACTTTGTGCGTTTAAGTTTTCCAAATTCAAGCGAAATTGGTAGAAATCCATGAAGCAGGCGATTTTCTGAAATTTATAATCAAATTTCCGGTCGAGAAATGAGGTCCACAAACATATTTAACATGTTTTAAATATTTTTAGTAACAAAATACTCTTCCTCCTCATATACTCATATATCCATATTCATTGTAAAAATATCATCATTATTATATTATAATAATATAATAAAATATTATTTTATCGGAAAAAGATAAAATATCGATTTTCAACAATTATCACTTTAAAAATTTTCTCCATCTATATCCACATAAAATGAATATTTTTCTTATCATATAAATCAATAATTAATTATTCACAAATAATATTACAAAATCACAATCATGTAACCAGGCGGTTCACAGGAAAAGGGGCTTTCGATAAGGATTTCTCTACTTCTAACATGATTAGGTGACCAAACCTCTCCTTAGCGCAGAACTTTCTAGACATTGCCAATAATTTTATCTAATAATATTATTAGGATAATATGAATTATTGCTCGATAATGGAAAATCTTGTGTAGTGACAATTATTAAAACAACAATAATATAAAATATCAACGTAGCAATTATTGAATCGATAAAATAAAATATTGAACAATAATTCTTGTAATATTTATTGAGTAGTGACTTCTTACGTAAAAAAAAATATCATGGTTCGTGAATAGTACTCGTGAATAGTAACTCATGAATAAGATATTAATTATAAGAAAAAATTGAATATTTTATTTCATAAAATTTGGGGTCTTATAATCTCATAATATTTTATATTATTAAATCAATAATTGAGACAACAAAGTTATTCATATTATTATTTTAATATTGACAATGTCTGAAGTTACATCGAGGAGAGGTTTGGTCACCTAATTGCTTGGCATGATAAGGAGAAATCCTTATCGGAAGCCCTCTTTCTGGGAGCGATCTTTGGTTATTAAATATTGTGAGTTATAATATTAGTGATGAGTAATTGTTGAAGTATTAAGAATGTGTTTATTGAAGTTAAGTGAATTACAAAAGTTTGAGGGAATAATGCAAACTAGGAAAGCTTTAGGGGTACTAAAGTGTAATAAGTTAAATCAATCTGGACCATTGGTGGTGGTTTTAATAGTAAACCAATCCGGACCATTGATGGTGGTTTTAATAGTTAATCAATACGGACCATTGATGGTGGTTTAATAGTTAATCAATCGGTGATGAATTAGTGGTGAATTGTTTTAATAGTAATCAATCTGGACCATTGGTGGTGGTTTTAAAGTAATCAATCTGGATAGTGGGTGGTGGTTTTAAAGTAAATCAATCTAAATAGTTGGTTGTGGTTTAATAGTAATCAATCTGGACCATCCGTTCTAATAGTAAATCAATCCGGACCGTTAAATGAATTAATTACTATTTAGTCCATTTCTCCTATATATAGAAGCTTAATTCTTCTTTCGTTCTCACCGATTCACTAAGATTCATAAGAGACTTTATAGAGAGAAACTATAGAAGCAAGAAGAAGAGTATTTTGCTACTTCACTTTTGTAGTATCCGACTTTTCTACTAAGGTAAGTGGTATTATTTCTTTTCGTATTCACAAGGAATACTACTTTTGTATTCATCCTTTAATATGTCGAATAACTTTTGTTTATCGAATTCGTCTTAGTATAATGGTGAAAATCCATTTGCGATTTGTTATTATGTTATTTCTTTTCATCTAAACTTACTATAGTAGTATGTGCTTCTATAATCCACGAAATTAGTGGGATATCCTTGAAGTTTTGTGCTTCATCGATGTCGTTTCATTGGAATATTGATATGAACTTTCTTATTAAATATCAATATTTTCACTGGAGTACTATTCACAGAGTTCTTATTCACCCGATTACTATTCACTATAATATTATTCACTCGGGTATTGAGAGACACTTTTCATCTTAGGGATACTATTCACGAGTTACTATTCACCGGTTACTATTCACTATAATATTATTGATTCGGGTATTTGGGGTATTTTTCATGTAGGATTCTTTATTCACAAAGAAATCTTATTCACGGGGTACTATTCACAAACAAATTGATTTCTTTTACATCCAAAATATTTTTGATACATGGATATTATTCTTGAATTTTACTCCACAAAGCGATATTATGTTGACAATTTGGACATTATTGAATGGATAAATTAAATTATGAATCTTTAAAATTTATCATTGTGCTTTCATTTAATTAAATGCTTATATCATTGTCATCATCCTTATGCTTATATTGTGATGAAAGTAAATCTTTGACTTACGTGCGTAGATGAATTTGTTGATTGATATGATTATGACCAGAGATTATTCGGTATAATCATGACCATTGATGATTACATGAATATCCTTGGCCCGTAGTCTTGAGGGATGATTCGATGATGTGGTTTATTTATTAAAATTTGAGTCTCAATGATAAAGTTGATGAAAACCTTTTTAAATTATAGAAGATAGTAGATATCATGCTCTACTTGATTCTTCTAATGGATTACTTATTCCTTGATTAAACTTGTTATCACGATTATATTCTATCGGTTTAACATTGTTGAAGGCTAATGATAATTTATACGCATTATCTTAGTCATAATATTTCTTACTAGGCTAGTTGAGCTCACCCTTTTACTTCCATTGTTCTCTTGAGAAATGAGAGCGTAATTAGGAACTAATCGGGGAGCGGAGTGATGAGTAAAGAGATGGTGATTTAGTAATCCTCACTATTTAGTGTGATAATAATTGTAATGAGGATTGAATTTGAGTTTAGATCATACATGAGACAATATTCGTGTAAAAACTCTCAGCTCTGGTTGTATAATTAAGTTTGTATTTGTATTACGTACCATGTATTTGGCAACCCAAGATAGGTGATGTACCTATTTTGGGCGTCCACTGTTATCAGTAGTAGCAGAAGGCAGCGATCTTAGAAGTAACGAGGATCGTAGTGTTTGCCAAACAAAAAAAAAGCTGATGGAGTACACCACGAGAATCTTGGACGACTTTCGAAGAACAAGGCTAAAAGTAATTAAACATTAGGTGATCCATTGATGATAAGTGAATGGGAGATCCACAAGGAGAAAGCGGTTGGACCATACAAATCGATGTGTCTTGCTATTGAGAAGGGCCCCACGAACAAAGGTTGAGCCATCGGTATCGAGGCGGTTGAAGGCAAACAAAGTGTTGAAACCTTGCGTAAAAGAAGGAAGAGGTGTTCTATATTGAAGATCCAATCAACACTCTTCAAGATCGTAGTGTTGTCTCTACCCGATCAACAAGACACTACGATCGAGGTCCATGAAGACATGCATCGAATCGTAGGAGTTCGAACAGCGAAAGACCGAGGAATTGGCAGCAGTTGATCGAAGGTTGATATTTGGAGAAGAGCTTCTTGAAAGCATCGATCGCAAAGGACAACCTCTCGATCGAGAAATCAAAAGGAGGAAATAAAAAGTCTTCCCTGCAGAGGCATAAAAGTGACATCTCGATGGGGTGGGTGAAGCAATGAAGCTGCGATTAAGGAAAAGTATGACATATCACATCTGCAATCTACCTCGATCGACTCAAGATCTGTGAAGATATTTGAATAGCTTTCAATTGGCTACTTTCCAGCGGAAGGATTGGGAAGGAGTATAAATCGTCGATAAAAAACGAAAGATCGAGAGGGCAAGAGTTGCAGAGGTTTGGAAAGATGGTGGGTGATCTAATAACGTAAAATATTGAGTAACCAATGAAGGTCCAAAAGGCTCACTCTCTACGATCTACCAAGAACACTCGAGAGACATACAAAAAAATAGAAGTGAGAGTTTACAATGTAGAAGTGAGAGTTCTACTACTTGAAGAGTGTTACGAGCTACGAGAGAAAGAAGAGCATAAATGACATCTTGATGTCCATCATTGGAAGACTCTAAGTACCACCAGAAGAGCTCACAGATCATCTTTAGCAAGTCCATCATGAGAAGGCATCAAGTATCGAAAGGAGATCACAAGCGCCATCATGGTGGTGGCGTGGGAAAGTTTCTAATTAGTACCTAGTAGAAGAGCTTACGGTCATCTTAGAAAACCCATCAGGTTCATCCATCACGTATCAAGAGAAATGATCTTCAAGGTAGTTCATCGAGGATCATCGAAGTGGTTGAGTAATGGCTGAAGAATTTGAGCATCATGCAACACACAACTACACTTCAGACGATGATCATTAGTTACTAAATCTGAGAAGATGTTCAGGGCATAAATCATCTTAGCGATTTCGGCTCAACAAACAAACAACTCTATAACAAGAAGCGGGGCTGAGGGGTCCTTGTCGGGAGGACTAAATGAAGTTCAAGTATCTTTGGGCTTGAAGAGTTCTAGGGAACAGAGAAGTTCCAAGGCTACGGCCTTGAAGAAGTTCTTAGTGAGCCCCTGAAGTCCAAATTGCGGCCTTGAAAGAATCTTAGTGATTGAGTCTTGCCCTTCCTTAGTGGAAATCACTGCTAGTTGAAAGCGGAAGAGTGGATTAGGAGCTTTAGTATCCCGAACCACATAAAACCCCTTATGTCTTTTACTTTATGTCATTTACATTATGTATATTAACTTATAAGCTTGCTATGTATGTTTTAGCGCTTACCATTGAACTAACTCTACGAACAATGTATGTATGATTAATGAATATATCGATGAATGGGATCTTTTACTTATTCATTATGCTTGAAAAGATTCTATATGTTTGTGTAGGCTAAATTATTAGCAATACAAAATAAACCAAAAAGTATTTGAAACTAAAATGATCTATTTAACCCTCTCTTCTAGATCTATTGTGTACGAGAACTAACAATTGGTATCATAGCAGTTTCTCATGCTATATTCAAAAAGCTAATCGCTTTGAGTCGATCCTAAACACAAAAACATTGTTCTAAACTTAGTTCAGTAGTAAGTCACTTATTATATATGCATATGAGCTCACACATTGGAAATACTGTGAACAGGTTAAACATGTATATACACCTGAAGCTGCTCAGATTGGTCCATGTTCTCGATTTTTACATCAACAAGACCAATCCTTTCTTTTAATCAATCTTTAGTCCCGAAGACCGGATGAGAAAGCTCAAAGAGACATCAATGACAAAAGTCGATCATCCACCATACTGAAAGATGAAAAGGCCACACATGCTAAGAAACGCTTATCCAGAGAAGAAAGAAGATCTTCTCAAACATGTGTTTGGCCAACCAGTAGCCAGGTGCAAACTTTTCAAACTGAAGGATGCCAAAGAATTAAAAATGCTGAGATTCTCTTAGCTTACATCTTCAAAGACCATGATTGGTTGATTGAAAGTCGACTAGAGCAACAAGTTGTTAGGAGAAAATGAAACTATACACATCGATGCCTAGCCTCGGTATGTCTAAGATAAATGGCAGTTAAAAGGCAATGTGAAAGGTATGATTCCTCACCAATATAATTAGATACATACGTATTACACCTCCTTATGCACTATAACGGTATCTCATTGAAATCATAATCTACCTAAAAAGGTGAAGAGAAGTACCTTTGAGGTTGGAAACTCAAATGCTTATAAACTCTCTCTCCATCCAGTTTTAGGTTGGCGATGATATCTTGAAGGAAATCTGAAATGGGTCGTAAGAGCATCCTGAATTAAATTAATTTTATGAAGTAATCTTTCTTTGATGGGTTTAGTATGTATGCTCTACAAACCTATATTCTACATGTTTGATAACTTTCATAGAGTATGATTAGCTCTACAAGATTATCTTGATGATTTGTGAACTTTGATCACCTCCATCAACCGGATACAAATAAATTGTAGAGTTGATTCTACTCACGAACATTTTAAACCGAAGTGAACATAACCGTACAAATGATGAAACCATCAAAGAAAAGAGTGTTTTATTAAAATGACAAATCTTACACACACTCACCATCCTGCATCTCAAAATGTAATATCAAATTAATTTGCATGCATAAATTTGATTGTTGGTGATCAATATGATGTTAATTCTAATGTATGAGGAATAGGGTTTTTGCAACTAACCTGGCGGGACCCATTTAATAGTGGGTACCAAAAATAGAGATGTATCTAACCTCACAGTACACAATCTGTCTGGCACACTAAGGAATCTTTGAAAGCGGAAGATATCGATCGAGAAGACTCGACGGTGAGGAAGGCTAAGGTATTTCGAGAAATGATTATGATAAAATTCCTATATGTCGAGCTTCGTCCTTGAAGACCCATTGAGCTAACTGAATGAAGCTCACATGGCCACTAATATGTATATGGAGCGAGCGGTTCAACCGAAGATGAAAAGGGCCTTATATGCTCCAAATTAGGCAAGGCATGCTATATGAGAAGAATCCTCGAGAAGCTCACAGCAGGAGGATAATCGAGCATCGATCGAGAGGAACTCATTACGGAGCATAAATTCACAAACACTGAAGGCGGCGAAAGAAGACTACGTTCGTAGTCTTTGTCTAATAATCGTAGAAGTGATCGATCTGAAGATATTCATGCCTACGATATAAGGAAATCTAATTGATAATGGTGATTCCGGTTAGAAGGAGATATGCAAGGCGCCTTCTAATACACATAAAGAAAAGAATCACATCTATAGAAGACATCATCAACCATGGGAGCGGTGATACATTAAGGAACAACAATCTTGACATATACTATGAAGCAATGTACCATTCTGAGTCCCAAAACTTTATGGTGATGAACGAATGAAGATCCATAGTCGATAGGGCGTCTCAAAAAATGTACTACGATAACCTTTGATACCCAACTCAAAATTGTGGAGAGCCTACGATCAAACATCGATCGCAATCTGAGCGAGGAGGACACCACGATTATCGCAAATACAATTATCTAAAGTTAGTAGAGGATCTCTCGTGTGAGAAAAGGTCAAATGAGATATTAATACAAATCACTTCCTAGGAACTTCATCACGAAGAAGCGCCTCAAGGACAAACGACCCCTTAGCTCACTCTAAGAGGTTGGCCCTTCCGAGCTACCTTGACCGAGAAGGAATGCTAAGTAAAGTTCATCTCGAGGACCAAGTCCGTCGATGATCATAAGTCGAGGTTGAAGAGAACTCCACGATTGTAGTACATCCTCGTGATCGTGAAAGCGGACTCGATGATCGTAGTCCTACCAAAGGATAATCTAGCTCGTAGAGGAGCTCGGAAGAATTGGATTATTGCTTGACCATTCGGAGTAAGAGAGATAAATTCAAAAATAGTTTGGGAAGATATTATGCAAACATCTCGAACTCGAAGTACCCAGCTAATGGCTTAAAGTACATCGATTGATCAAGCTATACGACATCAAGATGAGGATAAATATAAAACCACCAACTATAGCGTCTCTTAAAAAAGATGATCGTTGAGTCTACAAAAGGAAAGCGTAGAGGCCGTAACATTTGCCTTATCATCTTTACTCTACGAACCAAAATGGTCGGACAATCGACCCATGACATTAACACCTATTCGAGTCATTAAAAGTGAAGAGTTAATGGGGGAATTCTGACTCATTCTTGGCATCGTGCAACAATTGGTTGGTTGACACATCGCGATTATCACGAGTTAGAAGGAACTACCATAAAGGAAAATTCAAATTAGCAAATAGTTATGAAGACTATTGAACCTCTCTCCCTCCATTTTGAACCCTAGAATACTCTTAAAAGCAAAATTAATTAACCCTCCAGAGCCTTGCCCAAATCATGATCGATCGTCTCTCAAAAACTCCTCTGAAACACATACCATATACTTTGAACTCTTGAATGGCGTAAGAATGACGAGTTATAATAGGAATAAAACTCGACTTCAAAAGTTTGAAGAATTAGAAACGAAGTTCAAGGATATATTTGAGCTCGTAAAGAAAATTTGGGTTCTCACGAGTGCTTGGAAGGCGAACACTACTGATATCTACTGAGCTAGTGAAATAGTTTTACTCAAATGCTTTGATAAATTAAGAACCCGACCCACGAAGGTGAAAGGATCAAGTGCGAAGATAAGAGCTTCATACATCGATCAATACTAGGGTTTCCAAACCGAGGTTTGACAAACTTGGATGAAGTAGACATTGAAGAAGGCAAGAGGCTAATGCGATACGGAGGAATCCTAATATAAAGGACATGAAGAAAAAGGAGTTTAGGAGGAATTGAGTTCCTTCTTTGAGATAGTGGGCAAGTGTATACTATCTTGAGGACAACTTTGCGTGTGGCGCCCCCAAAATAGTATCTGACACCCATTAAAAGTTCAAATCAAAAATACATGATGCGAAATAACTACAACTTTATTAATGTCTGACATAAAAAGCGTGAGTTTAAATACAAATATTGCCATCTAGACAATATTCATACCCAAATAAGTCCTCATTACAATTATTGATACAATATTTTACAAAAATGGTGAGGACTACAAAAACAACCTCCTAGAACCTTCATTCCATACCAGAAGCTAGTACACTCGCTACATTCTCGTCTCCACGAGAAGAAAAATGGAACAAAAGGAAAGGGTGAGCTCAACTAGCCCGATAAAGAATATTATGACTAAAATAACATAGAACAAATTATCGTTAGTCCTCGAGAGGAAAAATCTAATAGAATACAATAAACAACCGGTTTTAAATCAATCTTGGCGTGAAATAATAATTCATTAGAAGAGTTAAGTAGAGAATGCAATCTACTATCTTCTATATATGAATTTAAAAGTTCATCGTCGATATTTTATCCTGTAACATCAATCAATATATATAAAGATTAATCATTCATCTTTTACTCTGAGGCCGAAGATATTCAATGATTAAGTCAGTATTCATCTAAACACACATTCATCTTTGCACTCACAGGCTAAAGATATTCATCAAAATTCATTAATCTTTTTACTCTCTGAGCCAAAGATATTCAATTATATCATCATTTAGGGAGTGAGGATGATGAAAAATATTTTAAAGAAAAGCGAATCCGGTGAAATAAAGAATAAATATTAAGGATTAAGTATTTGACTATTCCATATCAAAAATACCTCATAAATAATTATAGTGGAGTAAAATTAAAGAATGATCAAAACACGGATACAATCAAAGCTAGTATCCATAATAGATTTTTTAATGAAAAATAGAAATTTAATTTTTTACGTGAATAGTCTAAGTATCGTGAATAATCAAGTATCGTAAATAATAACTCCCACACACAAAAGTTCCAAATTTGATAAAAGTTCAAATCAATATTTGGCATAATGATATTGAAGAAAATAATATCATTTAAGAAGAAAATAACATCCACCTTACCTCGGAAAAACAATACTTACATTTGGAATATCTTGGATATAGTCTTTGAAGGAACTTGCAAGTATATAACACTCAAAGTATTAAAATATTCACAAGAATATCGCTCGATAATATAGAGAGAGAGAGAGAGAAAACTTTAGTTTACGGTGTGATTTTCAATTCTAACCTAAGCATCTATTTATAGGAAAATGCTTAGAACATCAAAAACAGAAAATTTAATAAAATATTAATATATTTTTTTAAATTTTCTAAAGCATATATTTTGCCCAAAACATTAGCCACTAAGTAGCCACCTCACAAAACTTACAAAAAATGTTTTTCTAACAAAAAATATTTAAAACTTCCAAAAAATGATAATCAATTAATCCGGAACTTCAATAATTCATAATAAATAGCTCTTTTATCAGAAAAATTCAAAACTTCTATCTTTTCCATGGGAAATTTCATTATCTACAACTTTGTAGAAGAAAGTTTTCCCAAATTCCAAACAAAAATTGACCGAAATCCACAAGCAGGCGATTTTACATTTATAATCAAATTTCGATCGAGAAATAGGGTCCACCGACACACAAAACATGTGTTAATCATTTAATGGAACAAAAATACTCTTCCTCCTCATATACTCATATATCCCACCTTCATTGTAAAAATATCACCATTATTATATTATAATAATATAATAAAATATTATTTTATCGAGAAAAGATAAAATATCAATTTTAACAATTATCGATTTAAAAATTTTCTCCATCTATATCCACATAAAATCAATATTTTCCTCATCATATAAATCAATAATTAATTATTCACAAATAATATTACGAGAATCATATCTCGTGACCGGTAGTTCGAGGAAGAGGGGCTTTCGATAAGATTTCTCCTTCTTGGTATGATTAGGTGACGAACCTCTCCTTGAAATGAACTTTCTAGACATTGCCAATAATGTTATCTAATAATATTGAGGATAATATGAATTATTGCTCAGATAATAGAAAATCTTGTAGTGACAATTATTGAAACAACGATAATATAAAATATCAGCGTAGCGATTATTGAATCGATAAAATAAAATATTGAGCGATAATTACATAACAATTATTGAGAAGTGCCTTCTTACGTAAGAATCAATAATTGGTGCAATCTGAGTATCTCTTGTGTTTTAACCACCAAAGTATTTCAACGTGTATTAACCCGGTAATAACTGTAGATTATTTATAAACAACTTATTTTATCGTTTTCTTCTTCGATTGCTTTCCAGTTATAGGGCCCACACAATTTTGCGTCGTCGTCACGAATATTCCCCGACGATAAGAATATTCCCGACCAAACGAATATTCCCAACAACAATTAATATTTTATAACCACTTGCTTATTTGAAATATTGCGCATTTTACCCATAACTAACCACATTAATCAAATTAACCCTTACTATTTCAAAATAATAAATAAAGGAAATTCAATTTTATTTATAATAAGTTGAGGTCTTCTGACTACGACACGGTGCTTGATCAACGATTGAAAATCATATACATTATAGTTCTAAAAAGCGAATCAACTTTGGAGTTATCTGTTTGATCGAATCTCGAATGGGTAGAAAAGGTGAGATAAAGAAGTCTACAGATAAACCCACGACTAAGGGTTTTTCATGGAAGGCTAGCTTGAGTATTGTGATGAAGAAGAAGCTAGTAGAAAAAATCAAGAATGATGAAGGAGAGCCCTTTAATGTTCACAAAGTAATGTCTCCACATTTGTTTGTGATTTGGAAGAAGAATACCAATTAAAAGGAGGCGACTCTTTGGGAGGCAATGACAAAGGCCTCGCAAAGAAAAGGAAGGCAAAAGAGGTAGAAAGTTACGATGCAGGTGACTACTGAACGAAAAAAAAATCACACCGACCATAAAGAAATCCGGAGGTGTGAAGAAAACCAAAGGCCCCACCAAGAAGTCTCTCCACGAAAGACAAGGATGAAGAAGAAAAAGTCACATTGCTTTGAAACCACAAAGCAAAGAAGCAATAGGTTGCTTCAAGAGCTAATAAGAAGAAAGCTAGGGTGGAAAATAGGGCATTAACTTCCCAAGAAAGTCCATCTAACAAAGTAGAGGGCGTAGAGTTAGAATAAGAGAAATTTGATAGTCTCAAAATTTGAGTCCCACGAGACAAAATCCAGTAATGAAGGTGAATTTGGATTAATGGAAGAAAATCGACATCTGGCGATGAAGATGAATGCACAAGCCACATGGCTAACCCTCGAGTATTCACTCGATAGTAAAAGAAACGAATCTGAGTTGATTGACTCCATCCCCAAATCTGCAAATGCTCCAACCCGGCCGGATGATGGATCAAATGATGTTGATTCTAAAGAAAAGGACTGCCTTACGACAAGGGTGAACCTCATAGAAGTTCATGCGATCCAAAGGCCTCGAGTGCGAGAAGAGGAAGAAGAGTCGACTCTCCCATGGCGAACCTCAATGGAGAAGGAAGGATTCTGAGACTCTAAGCCAAATTTGCCTCGAAAAAGATAAGTGATCACTCAATCTTTGCCATTGAAGTAGGTGATGATGAGTCGTATCACGGGATAAAAGTCTTTGAAGAAAAGGCCGGTGATAAAAAAGGTGAATCGGGAAGAAGATCTTCTTTGAAGAGGGTTAAGGAATGAAATGGAGCAAGAAGGATTCATTGATGGAAATGATCGAAATGGTTCGAGGCTCGAAAAAGAAAATAAATGGAGAATGATTCCAATTTACAAATCGAGAATTAGAGGAACCGATGAACTATCCGGTCCTCTCTCTGCAAGAATCGATAGAAGAATTATGGTAGAAGTCCTTAATGAACCGGAAGAACTCCCGGCTAAAAGATGGGTAAAATATGAAATGAATAGCTTCGAAAGTTGTAAGGATAGTACACACAAGATATATTCAAAATTGGAACAACATGGAGCTAGGCGCACGTCATCCTCTCTACAATCGATGAAGTTTGCTAATGAGATGGTTCTTCCAATGGATGCCTTGGCTAAAGGCATATCTTTTGAAAAAGATGGAAATTACTTTGGTGGTGCTACTCTCATTTTCAAGCATGGAGTGGTGGCACAAAACTTCCTAAGAGTGAAGAGTTTGCTCTGATGATGATCACAAACCGGCCTCACTACAAGGTCTCTGGACATCTTGACAACCACTATATCCCCTACTGATCGTAGGATGGACTCGAAGGAGAAGGATCATGACCAAGGAGATAATCGTAAGTCAGTTCACTCTATTCTTGATGGTATCCAAGTACAAAATAAGAGCGTTTCCATCCGCTCAAGCACTCTTGGCGGATATTCCTTCATCCTCGACCGGTGATTGGAACTCAGCGATTCTTGATTCTCAACACCTTGAAAATCATCCAAGGATGCAGATCGTAGAGTCAATCGATGCTCAACAAGAGGCTACCCAACCGGATGATCAAATATCTATGGAGAAGGGTGATGAAAAATTACGATGGCTGATTGAAGATATCTATACTCCTTTGAAGAGTCAAAGAAGGCGACAAAATAGAAGATAACTCAGTTCAAGAGAGACTCCAAGCAACGATGGCTGATGTATATCTCAAAATCAGAGAAAGAGATCACATCTATCTAAAGGCCATGAATGATCAGAAGGCAGATGCACTACAAGCGAAGAAGGAAAATGAAGAATAACTCCAAGTCCTCTCGGACCAGATTGACAACATTAATGAGTCTTTCTCAGTGCAACTTGAGCTAGGACAACAAGACCTCAAGTTTGAAGTTGCTAACTCCTCTACACGATGGGCGACTTATGTCCAACATGGGCGACTCTCCCGAATGATTAATGACAAAAGGGGGAGAAAAGAGGCATAGAAAGGGGAAGAATAAGAGGCACTCTAGAAAGATCAAGGGCCTTGAGAACAAAAGAAAGAAGAAGTCAACACAAAAGTAGGTGAGTCATCATCTAAGGGGAGCGAAGGATGATAAGCCCTAAAGGTGAGGGGAGCAGAGCAGAACTAGAAGAAGAAGAAATGAAGTCCACATCCCGTGGGGAGCGGGAGCAAAGAAATTAAAGCGATGAATAAGCGATCAAGCAGACATCTGGTAGCATACATGGAGCCAAAGAGGTACATCTCTAACTAGTTAGGTATGTTCGGATCCGGGATGTAAAATGTTAGTGTATTAAATTACATATCATTATAAATGGCATTCATGATTATACTTTTTAGAAATACTGTTTGCTCATTTTGTATATAAGATTCATTTATAACATGCATATGCACTTATTGTTTTTATCATAATCAAATGAGGAGATTATGGGGAATAAGCATGTGAATGATATTCCTATTTACATATGATTTGATTATGATATATATATATATATATATATATATATATATATATATATATATATATATATATATGAATGAATATGCAAGTATGCTTGCATTAAGAAAACTATAAAGTCATTTGATAGATAATAGAAACATGTGTACAAGGACTTAGAATGAATTGATCAAGTATGTTAGGTTGATCCTACATAAGCAAAATATCTTTGTAAAGTCCTTAAAATAAATGATGTACAAGGACTATAAATATAGAAAGATCAATCATGTTAGAGTTGATCTTATGATGTAATAGATAGAAGCATGCGATCGTCGAGCCTTTTGAAATCGTAGTTTGTCGGGAGAGTCGAGGAAAACTCGAGAGCTATCAAGGCGAGAGAATCGTAGTACTGCAAGATAGTAGTCTTGGAGTTAAATAGATTGCCGGGAGAGAGGCGAGGAGAGGATCGTAGTGTCGAGGAGAACTTCCTCGTGGTACGTAGTCCATTTGAAGAAGTCGTGTTCAAAATTGTGAGAGACTGACACGCTTTCTACAAGTTGATAGAGTATCTGCTTAAAGCCAAGTTAAGAATCGTAGACTACACTCGAGTCGTGAGAGTCTACGGATCATACCAGAGGCGAGAGATCGTAGTCGAGCAAGATCGGGATGAAGACAGACAAGCACAACTGACATAAATTATAGAGTGTTAAGATCGATCTCGGGTCGTAGTGTATACGCACGACCAATCTTTGAATCGTAGAGTGAAGAACTAAGACCTCAATAGATGTGCTCAAAATGCCAAAGCGCGGAATCGTGAAGCAAATCGATTCTCAACAAATGAAAGCACTCTAGAATATCGAAGGAATGAAGCCTCTGGTTGGCACTTCATAGATACATCCACACGAAAAAACCGAGAGAGCACTCAGCGAATGGCACGTAAGCTAACATAAGATCTAAGCACCAACCCAATCGACATCAAAATTGAGTTGTGGAGCCATTCGAGATGAAGTCTTCCACAAGGAGATTAGAAGAAGACTTGATGAATCGACTAAGAAAAGTCGATAGAGTGCGATGGTATCAGTAGAAGAGGAAGGCGAAGATCTTGGAAATAACCGGGATCGTAGTGTTTGCCAAACAAAGAAAGAAGCGATGGAGTGCATATAGATTTGGACAACCGAAGAATAAGGCTAAAGTGATTAAGAATTGGGTCGATCCATTGATGATAAGTGAGCAGGAGATCACAAAGAGAAAGTGAAATTTGGACCGCCACAAATTTGAAGTTTCTTGCTATTGAAGGGGGCGAACAAAGGAGTTGAGCCATCGATTATCTAAGAGCGGTTGAGGAAAATAGAAGTGTTGAAGCACTACACAAAAGAAGGAAGAGGTGTTCTACATTGAAGATCCAATCAACACTTTTCAAGATCGTAGTGTTGTCTCTACCAGTTAACAAGACACTACGATCAGGTCCATGAAGACATGCATCAGAATCGTAGAGTTTGAGCGGTGAGGACCCGAGGCATTAGCAGCAGTTCAATCTGAAGGTTGATATTTGGAGAAGAACTTATTGAGAGCATCGAGGCAAAAGGACAACCTCTGATCGAGAAATCAGAAAGAGGAAATAAAGTCTTCGATCTTCCCGAGGAATAAAAGTGACATCTTTGATGGGGTAGGTGAAACAGTAGACTGCAATGTCAGAAAAGTATAACATGTCACATCTGCAGTCTACCTCAGTCAACTCGAGATCTATGAAGATATTTGAATATCTTTCAACGACTACTTTCCAACAGAAGGATTGGGAAGGAGTATAAATCAGCAAGAGCTTCAAAGATCAAGAGGGGCAAGAGTTGTTGAGTTTGGAGAGATGGTGGAATGATCTAACCAATGTAAAATAGTGAGTAACCAATGAAGGTCCAAAGGCTTACTCTACGATCTACCAAGAACACTTAGAGACATACAAAGAAAGAAGTAGAAGTGAGAGTTCTATAATGTAGAAGTGAGAGTTCTACTACTTTAAAGTGTTACGAAGCGCATGAGAGAAAGAAGAGCATCAATGACATCTTGATGTCCATCATGGGAAGACTCAAAGTACCATAGAGAAGAGCTCACAATCATCTTAGCAAGTCCATCATGAGAAGGCATCAAGTATCAAGAAAGGAGATCACAAATGCCATCATGGTGGCAAGCATTAGAAAGTTTCTAATTACCTAGTAGAAGAGCTTACAGTCATCTTAGAAACCCATTATGTGCATCCATCACGTATCAAGGGCAATGATCTTCAAGGCAGTTCATCAAGGGATCATCAGAAGTGGTTGAGTAACTGAAGAAGCTGAGCATCATGCAACACTAAACTACACTTCAAGGATGATCACACCAAGCTTCTAAGTACCGAAGATGTTCAAAACATAAAGACATCTTAGCAGCTCAGCTCCAACAAACAAACAACTCAATAACAAGAAGCCAGGGCCTTAGGGGTCCTTGTCCGGAGGGACTAAATGAAGTTCCAAGCCTGCTGGGCTTGAAGATTTCCTTGGGAACTAGAGAAGTTCCAAGGCTGCTGGCCTTGAAGAGTTCTTAGTGAACTAAAGTCCCAAGGCTGCTGGCCTTGATGGAATCTTAGTGATTCAGGGTGTTGCCCTTCCTTAGTGGAAATCCTGCTAGTTGAAAGCAGAAGAGTGGATTAGGAGCTTGAGTCTCTGAACCACTTAAAACCCCTTGTGTCTTTTACTTTATGTCATTTATATTATGTATATTAACTGCTATAACTGCTATGTATGTTTTAACTGCTTACCATTGAACTAACTCTACGAACAATGTATATATTATTAATGAATATATCAATAAGGAGATCTTTTACTTATTCCACTGTGCTTGAAAAGATTCTTATGTTTGTCATAGGCTAAATTATTAGCAATACAAAATAAACCAGAAAAGTATTTGTAACTAAAAAGGATCTATTTAACCCCCATTCTAGATCTATTATACTCTTTGAGGAACTAACAAATTCGTTGTTTGTACTGGTTTTGGTCATCATTACGTGTTCTTCATGAACTACGAAACATAAAGCATATCCACAATGACAGAAGCGTCACTTAGCAGAACTTGTTTGCACGCCGTGATTACTGTTCTAGTATTATTGGTGCCTTTAACGCCGTGAGACATAGATCTGGCGCTTTGTTGCAGAAGCTTAGTTGAGCGTAATGACGCTTGAGATCCCAATTCATTTCTAAGTATTTGCAATGCCACTTAGCGAAGCGCCCAAAAAGTTTTATTTAATTGTTGAAGTCGATAATGTGATTTAAACCCAATCTTTTAAACATAGAAATATATTAAACATATAATGTGACGTTAAAATAGATTCTTAACATATCAATGATGTTCTTACGTGTTTAATCAATATGTTGAGCAGCGTAGTTAACTTGTCATTCGTGAAGTCTAATAATGTGTGAAAACTAATGTTGTGATTTGATTAATATAATCATAATGGGAGTTTAGACAAAAGAGGATGTACTTATGATGCTGGTTATGCTATAATTAACTGGTATTGTGAAGGTAAATGGTATGTAGGATTAAATTGAGGAACACAAATAGTAAACGTGTAATCTATGTACGAGACAAGTTTCTGAACCCTAATCTTATGTTGAGCAAGTTCCTTACCCTATTTTTATTATGAATATGCAAATTTTCTAACCCTAAAATTTCTTTGAGCAAGTTTCCAAACATTATTTTTCATTGAGCAAGATCTTATTCTATATTATGTTATGATTGAGCAAGTTTTTTATTTCTAAACTTTCATTGAGTAAGTTCTTAAACTTTATTATTTTTGAGCAAGCTTCATATTCTTATTTCGAATCGTTCAGATTAATCATTCAATTTCATGATTCTAAATGAAATGTTCTAACTCATTTGAAATATTGTTTTTGTTATACAATGTTCATTCAATTGTATAGAGTTGAGATTCAAACCTTGATTTGAGTATTAATTTCAATATTGCATTGAAACCTTGAATAGATAGTGAATCCTTATTGATTCAACTAATCCTTAGTTGATGACTATTGAACTCTAAATTACCCTTGAGATCAATCCAAACCAATCTTCCTTTGGTGCAGACTCTAATGTCAAAGCTGAGATGAGCAACCCTGTTACATGGGATTATATTATGCGATAGTGTTAAGATGTTGTGCACATACATGGTACTAAGGGCAAGGTCCATATAGTCTTACGACTGTTAAAGGTTTAAAGTAGAAATACTTGAAAGCATGGGACATAGTTTATGGTCTAGTAACCCTCAGATGTACTTTTGATTCCTGTTCTAATCTTGATTCAAAAGTCGAGCTATCTTTTGTTTAGTGCCAATTGCTTATTTTCATGTTATTATTATTACTGTTTTTAAACTTGTTGGCAAATATTGCTCACTCCTGCATAATAACATTGTAGCTAAGGTTGAAAGAGTTGACGAGTCATCTACTAGTAAGGGCAAATACAAAGCAAGCAAGTGATGAAGATTTGTTTATTGTTATTTGAGAATGTTATTATTAAAACTTATGATGTTATGTTTAAGACTTATTTGTTTATAAAGTTTTTGCATTGATGTATTAAGGTTAGTTGACATGTGATTGATTTGTTAAACTATTGTAATCCTTATTTGGGAGGATTTCTATTTCATTTATGAGATTATTTATTTATGGGTAGTTAGATGTTATTTACTTTGATAAGTGAACACCAAATCTGTTGGAAATTCGAGTACCTGAATTTGGAGGTGTCACAGGTTGGTATTAAAGCTGTAGGTTATAAACCTTGGGTGGGGAAAAACCTTAGGTAGTAGCCTTATAGGAGATCGAGAACATAGAGGTGATAAACTCTTATTGAGTTCTAGAAAATGATTTCCTTAATTCATTGAAGATAATAAAAGACTTTATGTGCTTATGTGATAAACTTATGTGCTCGCGAGTATCGATTGGTAACTAAAATTTAAAACTATGTTGTCAGGATGCCTGATGTTGGAGGATCTAGTCTGGATGGGGAGGAGGAACCCTTGAGTTCCTAGAGAGGAGAGCCAGAGACATCCATATCGTCCGGGAGCAGTTGGTACATAGAGAGCCAACTCAATTGATCATTGTTGTGGGTTAGGAGCATGAGCTTGAGACTAATCCGGAGGAGGACCCTGAGGAGGAAGAAGAGGAAGATGAGTTCCCACATAACTCTATTGCAGCTCACATGTTTGACGAGGTGTATGACCGTAACAATGAGCTTCAGGATAGAGTCAGAGAATTGGAGGATCTGGCAGATGAATGCCAGACCACTATAGGTTAGAAAAATGAGGAAATCCAAGGTCTTGATGTATGTATTAGAAATGTGAAGTGGAAGTTAGTTCAAATAGAGGGGGATAAGGAGCAGCTGATGGCAGAGGTTGTAAAGCTAAAAGATGATCTGAAAGAAGAGTCCGCCAAGAGAGCAAGGGCTAAAGATGTTTACGAGGAGGTTTCTGAACGTGTAAATGTGGTGAGGAAGAAGTGCAGTGCAAAAGAAGACCAAGATGGGGGAAATAGATTGTGCATTCCACACTGTGATGAATAGAGCACATGATCAATTTATGTAATATCCAGTCCAGTTCGAAGACCTACCTTGGTACATATTTGATCGTAGGACGATGTTTTGTATCGCGGAAGAAGAACACAGAGAACATGTTCGACGTCTTAATAGGCCGTGATAAGAACAATATGAGTTATGTGAATATCTATGGTAGTTAATGATGTGATGGCCCCAAAATAGGTCTACACAACCCATTTTGAGTCGCCAAATACATGGTATAGAATTCAAATACAACTTCATTTATCTGATTATGCGTGCAAAATATGACAACCTGATAGGTGAGTTTTAATACAAATATTGTCTAAGTAAACAATATCCAAACTCAAATAAAGTCGTCATTACAAATATTGTCACACTATTTTACAAAATAGTGAGGACTACTATAATAACCATCTTAGACCATTACTCCACTCCCCAACTAGTACCAGCTACATTCTCTCTCTCGAGAAGAAAACAATGGAACCAAAAGGAAAAAGTTGAGCTCAACTAGCCCGATAAAGAATATTATGACTAAAATAATGTAGAAAAATTATCCTTAGTCCTCAGCAGGAAAAATCGATAGAATACAATAAATGACAAGTTTTAGATCAATAAGCTGCGTGCAATGAAATAAGCAATCCATTAGAAGAGTCAGTAGAGAGTAAAGTCTACTATCTTCATGATTTAAAAATCTATCGTCAATATTTTATCCACATAACAACAATCGATAAATATTTCACATCAACGAATTATCCATGCACTCTGAGCCAAGGATATTCGTTAGTATCACCGATGGTCATGATCATGCCAAACAAGCTGTTCACCTATACTACGTGTGACACCCCAAATACGGTACTTGATCCCACAAGATTTGGTGTTCACTTGATAAAACATTCATGTCTAACTATACAATCTTAATAAAATTTAATAATAAACCTTCCCATTAAAGGATTACATCAATAAATCAATAAAATCTCCCAAGTTATCTAACCTTTAAATACAAACATCATACGAGAACATTAAATAATTACATCACAAGATTTAAAATAAAGTCGACAATATTTAAAAGTCGACATGTTTACAAGTCTTCAATACTTGTTCATCTTTCCTTTTTCCTTACTGGTGCTAGGTACACCAACCTTCTCAACTTTAGTTGTAATAGTTATATAAGCAAGAGTAAGAAAACAATGCTCACTTGAAATGACAATGAATAAAACTTTATAATAAGCGCTTGAATAATAGGCTCAATAGAACTGAACAATATGCTCTATCAATGATAATCAAAATCTGAAATATAAATCTGAGGGTCATAAGACCACGAACTATGTCCATAGTTATAAGTAACCTATGACACCCCCAAATCCAGGTACTTTGATTCCACGGGATCTGGTGTTCACTGTACAAATATCATCTATCTATCTACCCATAATAAATGCAAACCATGCAATAGATAGAAATAAAATCTTCCCTTTATAGGGTTACAACATCCGAATAATAATAATACAATCCCAGGTTAAACTAACCTTAAACATCTGTGCGGAATCATAAACAAATAAGTCTTAAACAACATCATTTACTCAAGTCTTAAATATAAATACATCATCTAATAAAAATAACAAGTCTTCATCACTTGCTAACTTTGCCCTTGCCTTTACTAGTGGAAGGTTCATCAGTTCTTTCGTTCTTAACTGCAATGTTATTATTAAGCAAGAGTGAGCACTATTGACCACAAGTATAATAATGAAATAACAGTATAATAACATGCGAATAATCAAAGACATCTGAATAAAAGCTTAACTTTTGAATCAAGAATGAATAACAAGAATAAAACGAATTCTGAGGGTCATAAGACCTTGAACTATGTCTTAGGTTATCAAGGATTATATTTGAAACCTTTAACAGTCATAAGACTATGAACTTTTCTTCTCGTACTTAGGGGGATCAGCCCTTAGTACCATACTGTGCACAATATCTTAACGCTAACACATAAGTAAATCCATAATGAGGTTGTTCATCTCGATTTGACATTGAATCCGCACCAAAGGAAGTTTGGTTTGGATAATTCAATAAGGGTTCTAAAATTTAGAACGTTCATCAACTAAGGACTAGTTGAATCAATAAAGTTCACTAGTCTAATAAGGTTCAACAATAATGATATTCAATTCGAATAATAATCTCAAGAAGTATACAATAGAACAATTATTGTATAATTGAATCATGCTTGAAAAGATAATAAATCTTTAATATAACATTTGAACTTGAATAATAGAAATTATAATTTACTCGGGTAATTAGTAAACTTGAACAATAATGACAAGTAGGGTTAGGAAACTTGCCTCGTACGTAGATTACACTTGAACTAAGCACGTTCTTTGAATTTAATCCTACATACCATTCACATTCACAATACCAGTTATTTATAACTTAACTAATCATCATAAACTCATTCTCTTTGTCTACTTTGATTATTAACTATACTTAGTTAATTTACTACTTTGTCACATAATTTACACATCATGAATAACAAGCTAATTATGTATTCAATAATTTAATCCACATGTAATTATGTTATTTACATGTTAAACATCTATTTTACATCTCATTATACTTCTAAGATGTTTACATGTTTATTACATTAAGTTAACAATACATTGCTAGACTTAACACTTTGAAAATTACATTTCTGGACCATTCTGCAAAGCAAAGTGGCAACTGCTGGTACCACGTTTATGGTATTTGGGACCAGGACACTTGAGCTATGATAGGTGGCAGCGCTGGCCTTGGACTTAAAGTCTTTGGCCACAATGCCATGGCGTGGCGAAGCTGCATTATGCAATTGCGAAAATTGCGAACACAAACAAAAACTCAATTAAATTACTACTACACGAAATTAATCATACCCACATATTATAATTCATGCATAAACAATACCCAACATTTATAGAATGGTTTTAGCCCATTAAAACACATAATCACGAGTTAAAAATCTATAATTTCCTTTGACTTTGATGTTCTTGAAGGTTTTGAAAAAAACATGAAAATTGATACTACTGGATTAGATTTATAACAGAATCCAGATTCGTTTGAGGTTTGGTCTCTTAAGTATCAACATGTATAATAATATCTGAGTGTAAAATTTAGGGATAATATATGATCGATACATAAAATATCACGTATAAGGCCATAAGGCCAAAACCCATACTACGTAATTTTGTAGAAATAATATATGATGTAATATTATAGGCGATGATATGGAATCATGCAATATATATATAAATATAATTTGAAACATCTTAACCCATAAATAACTCATAAATATTACTCCTTTCTCAATCACAGAAGCTTTACAGAAAACTGTGAAAGCCATTTTTATCAAAACTTGAATACGTGATATATAGAATTTGGGAGGAAGGGATTACCCTGAGAATAAAGTATATATATGAAGGCTTAGATTCTTTCTTCAATCACTGAGTTCTCACAAAATCCTCTGAACTCTCTCTTGAATTTCTCAATCTCTCTCTGTTTTTCTAGACTTAGCCAATAATAATAAAAGAAAAGGGAAGGAGAGTGCATTATAAAGGAAAAGAGAAGCGACGCCAGATATCTTGGTCGATTAACCCGATCGTGGGTAACTGCTAGTAACTCCCACTAAGGCCATGTTTGGCTAGGCTTAATTAGATTTCAAAAACCATTTAATTTAATAAAGTTTTATCATATAGTTTAATTAATGTCACACTCCTTTATAAAATAAATCAATATCTTATTTAATTTGCTTTAAAATAAAATCTAATAATTTCTCATAAATTCACGATCATATATTTAATTTTCTCATTAATAAATAATGTCAAATTAAATAACATTATGCTTATTAAATATTTCATTTAATCTGATAAGCTCACATAATAGCATACTTGAATAATAATTATTCTCTACATTAATTTAATAAATGTAACACATATAATTAAATTAATCTACCACAATGCACCAATTAATTATTTAATCCAATATTTAAATCATCGAAAAATATTTATTTAATTCAATAAATATTAAAATTAAATTAAAAAATCTCGTTAAATCGCATATTTCCCCCTTAAAAGATTACATTTCCCGAATCACGACTCAATAAATTCGACCCGTTACATTCTTCCCCCCTTACAAAGATTCTGTCCCCAAAATTGGTTACACATAATTAAGTAAATAAATGAGGGTAATTATTCATCATATTCTCTTTGAGTTCCCACGTAGTTTCTTCAGCGTTGTGGTTCCTCCAAATTACCTTAACAGAAGGTATAACTTTATTTCTGAGAACTTGTTCCTTTCTGTCGATAATTTGAACAAGAATTTCTTCGTAAGATAAGTCTTTTTCAAAATGCAGGGGTTCGTATTCAATTACATGCTTGTAATCGGCTTAGTAGGGTAAGTAAAAGCGAAACATGGAAGAAGTTATGGACATTCTCGAGTCTTTGGAGGTAAAGGCTACCCTCATCGTAACTTCTCCAATTCTTCTCAGTACTTCAAATTGTCCAATGAATCTTGGGCTCAATTCCCCTTTCTTTCCGAACCTGATCTTTCCCTTCCAGGGAGAGACCTTTAAGAACACATAACTACCCACCTCAAACTAAATATTTTTACGATGTGGATCAGTGTATTTCTTCTGTCTATCTTGAGCCGCTACCAGTTGTGCTAGGATCACTTTGACTATTTCTGCCGTCTGCTGTACCAATTATGGCCCTAGCAATTGTCTTTCACCAACTTCATCCCAGTAAAGCGGAGTTCTGCACTTTCTGCCGTATAACGCTTCGTAAGGCAACATGCCAATTTTAGCGTGGTAACTATTGTTGTATCCAAACTCTACTAATGGTAGGCGATCATCCCAATTTCCTTTAAAGTCTATCACACAGGCTCTTAGCATATCTTCTAATGTCTAAATCGTTCTCTCACTCTGTCCGTCTGTTTGAGGGTGGTAAGCTGTACTCATTCGCAATTGCGTACCTATGCATTCTTGAAGACGTTTCCAGAAATTTGATGTGAAGCGCGGATCCCTATCTGAAACAATTGATACCGGAACTCCGTGCCTCAAAACAATCTCTTTTACGTATAGCCTCGCCAACTAATCTAAGTTGAATCTTATTTTGATCGGAAGGAAGTGTGCAGATTTCGTCAGTCAGTGAACGATAACCCATACTGCGTCGTAGCCTTTCTGAGTCGTTGGAAGGCCAACCACGAAGTCCATTGTAATATGTTCCCATTTCCACTCTGGGATCTCTAACGGTTGTAGCAATCCACTCGGTCTCTGATGTTCCGCTTTCACTTTCTGATAGGTTAGACACTTAGCAACACATTCTGCAACATCACGCTTCAAATTCGGCCACCAGAAATGTTGTCTAAGATCTTGGTACATCTTGGTACTACCAGGGTGAATCGAATATCGTGAATTATGAGCCTCGCTCAAAATATCTTCCTTAATTTCTGTGACTGGTGGTACCCAAACTCTACTCTCAAATCTCAGTATTCCTTCCTTATCCATCTTAAATCTTGGTTCGGTTCCTTCAGATATCTTCTTTGTCACCCTTTTGCATTCATCATCCTGAAGCTGAGCCTCCTTTACTTTATCTAGTAGAGTTGTACCAGATTGCATCTGAAATAACATCTCCTCGATCTCCATAGGACACTTCCCTCCAACTCCAGTTTCTCCATTTCTGTAATTAGCTCCTCCTGAGTAGTCAACATCATCAATTTCTCACGACCCTTTTTACTTAAGGCGTCGGCAACCACATTTGCTTTACCCGGATGGTATAAAATCTCACAGTCGTAATCTTTAATTAATTCTAACCATCTTCTTTGATGTAACGCCCCGAGAAAATCGGATTTTTGAGAATTAAATTTTTATTTTTTATTAAATGAATTTATTCAATTATTTATGGAGCAAGCTAATCGAACGTCGTTCTCTGGACTAGAAATGTCAGAACATCGTAGGATTTTGGCTACGTGGTAGAATTAAAGTGTTTGAATTTCCAAGACGAAAATAAAAGCTTTCCGAGAAATTTTTTGAAAAACACTATTCACATTTACATTTCGCCGGAATTATTTTTGAACTTAGAGAAATACGTAACGATAGAATATTGATGTGAGATGGAATATCCAATAATATTTCAGTTATGGAAAATATAATATTTCGCCTGTGGACTTAAAAACCTAACGTTTAGGAAATGTGACTTTCGAGAAGGAATTTAAATGTATGTAATGAATTAAGCGATGATCGTATACTACGTGTATTATATGAGTAATGAATACGAGTATGATACGAGGTATTATACAAGTACGTATGAATGATGGTATGTCGTACATGTTGAATTAGTATACGAGTTAAAATACGAGAATTATACGTATAATATATGTTATAAGGCTTTAAGACAAAAGAAAGGATTTGGTAGGAATGGTTAAGTATTATGTGAGCCCAAGTATTGGATGGTTAAGTCCAATGTGAGTTTATTAATGCAAGCCCAAGTGTTTGTTTAATTGCAAGCCCAATGTATAAGTTAAGTTAGTTAAGCGAATGATGCTAGAAGCTCAAATGGTTAAGTAAATTAATTAAACCTAAGCCCAAGTAAGTATCCAATGGATAAGAACCATGGAGCAACCCATGGATGATCCAAGGTGATGATCAAGCAAACTTAGAGGCTAAGTAAGTGTGGTGAGCACACAAAGTGATTAATGTGATAATCAAGTATACTTAATGATTAAGTAAGTGTGGTGACCAAGTGTTGTGGTGAGCAAGTAGACTTAGTGGCCAAGTTTACTTAATGTCTAAGTTAGGAATAGTAAGGAGGTGGAGTGGCCTTATGACCATTATACCCTCATCTAGGATTTCCTATAAATAACAAGTTTACCTTTCATTTTGTTGATTGTTCATTTCCTCCAACACCTTATACATAATAAGTTGAGAACTTATTTACTTGAGAGAATAAGCACATAAAAGCTAGACTTCTATTGTTAGTTTTTCCACCAATAACTTATAGCTTATTGGTTAGAGAGAATAAGTGAGAATAAGCTAGCAGGTTAACCTTTGAAATTCAAGAATCAAGAAGGAGATTAAGGATTAAGCAAGATATCATCAAAGAGTAAGTGTCTTGAACCATGTTTCTCTTTCTTTTCCATTGTTAGAGAAGGGGGTATTGGTAGAACAAGCATGCTAAGAAGAGGTTGGAATAATGAATCAAAGGGCTTAAGTCTTAATGTTTGGGATAAGTCATAAATAAGAAATTCATTTGTAAATAAGTTATGAACTTATAATGGAAGTAAAGAAACTTGTTATAACTTGTAACATGTTTACCTTAATAGAACTAGTATGATAAGAAAATGTAAGAATAATGATTAAAGGACTTAATTTATGATTAAGTCATAAGCAATGAAATTAAGTATGTTATACTTTAATAAGTAGTTTATAAGTTTATGAGTTTTGAACTTATTAAGAACAATTAATAACTTATCATGGACATAAGTTAGCGAAGTATATATGTCGAGATGATAGTATAATGGATTGAATCCAAGTGAAATGGTTTAAAATCTCAAGTAATGTGAAGTTTCAATAGGAATGTACACGATTAGGCGGCGATCGTCGAATTCGTGAAATTCTCGGAATGGAAGTCGAATTTTGATATTGAGCTTGGAAACATTGGTTTTCAATGGAGGCAAGTCGTATTTGTCATTATAGAGTTGTGGACTCGAAAATGGTAGGATTCAACTTAGAGCGAAGAAGCGAGCATTGAGCGTTCACGAGCGTTCTAGATTTTCGTTGAAAATGGACTAATAGGTGAATTTTAGCAAGCGAAGTCTAATAGATAAAATTCTTACATGAACACGTAAGTCGTAATTTGTGAACCGTAGGCTTTTGAGCGAGTCAATTCGAACTTATACTTGAAGAAATTATGCGTCCGGGAAGTTCACAAAATTTCAAAACTGAAAGTGTTTTCTGGTGCACAGAGTTGGCACCGCGGCGCCAACCTAGGCAAAATGACCCACGCCAACAGCATGAAACGATTCTGAAACACCTTGTAAGAGTTCAAGTAGTATGACCGAAACATGAAACTTCATGTGCATGCTGAGTCCGGATTTTGAGCAATAAGTGGCGACGCCACAGCGCGACATCAAGTGCAATAGTCGGCGCTACAGCGCCATCCTTAAAACTTAGACAATGAAGAATCGGCTGTAGTAGTATTTGCAGTACCGGAGATTGAGTCAGGCGATGTAGAGCCTATAGAGGACATTGATACCTACATCGAGGAGGATACTACTGTTGGGTTGCCAGCATTTCTTCCGGATTCTCCTAGTACCAGTACTTTTGTGATCCGAAGACTTAAGACGATGATTTAGAGCGAGTCTTCATCGATGACCTTTGAGAGAGACCAGATTCGATCTATGATGTCATTGCTCTTGATGTGAGGGACGCCCTATTAGATAGGCGAGGCATTAGCTCGTAGAGATCTTGCATTGTTGTTGAGCGGGATGAGGCCGGTCGGAACAAAGATGCGATGATAGTCGGCGAGATAGTGCTATATCTCTGCCCGAGGATGTGGTCATCACGAGATAATCTTGCAATGAGGTCCTTACCTTTGGTATGATCGCAGAGATGAGCGCTTACATCGATGAGCATATGGTCATCATGCAGATGGCTACAGATCTGTTGGGTCGTGTGGATATTCTCATGCAGGAGACCACAACTTTACCTCCTTCTTCTAAGAGGGATGCCATGTTAGTCTTGCTAGCTCGTATGTACCCTGATTCATAGATGATCTTGCATTTACCTGCATAGACTAGCTTAGCCATTTTGTCATGTACAGTTCACATTGTATATATATCAAACAACATTATATATGATAGAGAAATATATTTTTGGATCACTTCCCTTTTAGATATGCCTTGCTATTTGCTTGATATTTTGCCTGCTGCTTCAGGGCTTGTGATCTGGATGAATTCTGAATTCTTCCTTGGTGGATGGACATGGAGCTGTCTTTGGATAGTTCAGAATGGATCATCGATCTATGTATATCCCTACCATCTTTGTTGTCTTGGGACTTGTTTCTGAATGGAAATGTGGAGAGGAATGTGGCTTTCCTCTCTGAGATTGACCGCACCACAGATGGTTGCCAGTACTTCTATTTAGGAGAAGCCTAGTTAATTCCACCTCTTATGGTTTAGTATTGCTCTTGAGGTATGACCGCAGACTTAGATGGTCGCTGAATCTCCTATTTGGGAGGAGTTCAGGTAATTCCATCCCTTTGGTCTGAAGCCGAATGAAATGTAGTGGATTGAAAGAGAATCCCATTACCCACTGACAACGATTTGTATTTTGGTAGAGGGTGAGACCGCACCATGAATGGCTACCTACGTACTCCTATTGAAGAGGAGATCAGGTCTGTGTAGTTCGAACCTGGTGTAATAGGTTCAATGCTGTATATGGCTGATATGGTGTAGGAATGTTTTTGGTTATTTTTGTTTTTGTAAGGAGAAAAGGGTAGAAATACTTTTGTTGTTTTTGTTTTATTGCTGATAGGGCCATATAACATGGTTGCCTACGCATACTCTATTGAAGAGGAGATCGGTCGACGTAGTTCACCCCTCGTATGAAGAAAAAGCATAATCCCATATGCGGTCGAAAGCGGGGAGGAGAAAGTTTAATCCTATGTTGAGGATAAAGCTGCGGGTAGGAGAAGTTTGATCCCATGTAAGGGTAGCCAAATCATGAACATGAAGAGGTTCAATCCGCGGTGGGATGACCTAAGTTGTCTGGCGCAAAGGAGAAAGCCATGCTCTTTGGATTGAAGAGTATGTTTCCACGAGGGAAAAGTGTAGCAAGTTGTAGGTGGTAAAGGGTTAAAGAACCGGAATATTTGGTGACGATGATGATGCACTGGGGTGTTTCTTTGGTTACGCGGACATAATACCATTTCACGATTGTTCGAGTTGATGAGTTGTGGAAATTCATCGTAGTCCATTTCTTGTAATCTCGAGGCGCTTCTGTCAATACTTCTTTGACAATAAGCGGGCCTTCGAGTTAGGAGCGAATTTTCCTTTGCTTTGATCTTGATTGTCAAGAATCTTCTTGAGAACCAAGTCGTGTTGTTTAAATTGTCATAATAGGACTTTTTTGTTGTAGGATCTGGCGATCCTTTCTTTGGTATATAGTGACCATGGAAGATAGCCATTTGTTCACCTTCGTCTCATCGAGAGACAATTGATGATACTGTCTTGTACCCATTGGTTTTCATCTAATCGCGGCGTCGATCGACACTTTGAGAGATTCCATCTCAATTTCTATGGGGAACAACCGCTTCCATCCCATAGGTTAAAGCTTAGGGGTTGCCCGGTTGAAATACGCTTTGTGGTTACGTAGAGGCTAATGAGTAAGAGGAAGCCTTGAGTTAGCCAATCTTTGTTGTTGGTGACATCTTTGCATAATCTTCTTGATATTTTTGTTAGCCGCTTCAACAGCACCGTTCATCTTCGGATGATAGATGACAAAGTTAAGATGTTTGATGTGGAATTTACTGCATAACTCCTCCATCATTTTGTTGTTGAGGTTTTTGGCATTGTCTGACACAATCGCCTCTGGTTGTCCATATAGACAAACGACATTGTTTCTGATGAAAGCTATGATGACTTCTTTAGTGACCCTGGGGAAGGAGGCTGCTTCTACCCACTTGGTGAAGTAGTCGATCATGGTGAAGATAAATTGATGACCATTACTGGCTTTAGGCTCAATGGTCCCAATAACGTCCATTCCCCACATTGAGAAGGGCCAAGGCGAACTCATATTGTGGAGCTCCCGTGGAGGGGCATGTATAGCATTCCCATGAATCTGGCACTGATAGCATCTTTTGACGTGGTCATGGTAATCAGCCTTGAGAGATCCCCAAAAATGTCCCATCCTGAGGACTTTCTTGACAAGGAGGGGGCCACTCATGTGGGGGCCACAGACTCCGCCATGGATTTCATCCATAAGCCTTTGGGCTTGATCTTTGTCTAGACACCTGAGGAGACCTAGTCCTGCATCTCTTTTATAGAGCGCATCTCCACTCAAGTAGAACTTCATAGCAAGTCGATGGATTCGCCTTTTCTCAGTCAGGCTCGCCTCAGCGGGTGTAGATCCATCTCGCAGATATTCTTTGATATCTTTGATACCAAGGAGGTTGGATGGGAGGTAGCTCATCCGATACTTCTCAACGTAATTCCCATAAGGGTGGGGCCTTGTCTTGTAAATAAATTGTGACGCTTGGCAAGTGTTCCTTTATCGATATGCGAATCAAGGAGGCCAAAGTTGCTAATGCGTCCGCAAAATCATTCCAATTACGAGGAATGTGTAGAAAGGAGATTTCTTCAAACTCCAAAGCCATCTTCAAAACCTACCGATGGTAAGGCAGTAAATGTAGTTCCTTGGTTTGATAGACTCCGGTGGATTGTCTGATTACCAACTTTAAATCTCCAAGGACAGTTAACCGCTTGATGTCCATTGAACGGGCAAGTTTTAGCCCTATGAGATAGCCTTCATATTCAGCCGTATTTTTGGTGCTGACAAACTGTAATTTGCTGACAGCGGATATCTGCTCCCGTATCGAATCTAGAATTGCTCGGCTCGAGAACCTTCCATGTTAATGGCTCCATCAAAATATATCTTCCATGATTGGCGTGTATTGTACTAATGGTGTTGCCGTACTGTCATTACTCCTTCATCGGGGAAATATGTTTCCAAGGGTTTAAAATCCCCTGAATGTGCGGCGGCCAGTTTATCTGTGATTCCTTGACCTTTGATGGACTTTTGAGTCACATATACGATGTCAAATTATTGTAGGATCAACTGCCATCTGGACAACCGATAATTCAACATGGGTTTGTTGAACACGTACTTGAGAGGATCCACGCGGGATATGAGATGGGTTGTGTGACCATGGGGGTAATGCTATAACCTCATGGAAGCCCATGCTAAAGCACAACACGTCTTCTCGATCAGAGTGTACTTGTGTTGTTCACCTTTGAACCTTTTCTTTGAGGTAATAGATAGCTCGTTCTTGGCCTCTATCGTCTTTTCGTCTCCAAAGATCTGACCCATGGCATTATCACTTATGGACGAGTACATGAGCAGGGAACATCATCCACAGGTGGTACCAAGATAGGAGCTTTGACTAATTTGTTTCTTGATTGTAAGGAAGGCATTTCGGCACTCATCATTCCATTTCATGGAGGAGTTCTTCCTTAATAATTTGAAGATTGGCTCACAGGTTGCCGTGAGTTGGGAGATAAACCTGCTGATGAAGTTGATCCTTCCTAAAAATCCACGTATTTCCTTCTCTATCTGAGGAATGGGCATTTATGTGATGGCTTGGATTTTTGTAGGATCCAGCTCAATTCCTTTGTGGCTGACTAGAAATCCTAGCAACTTACCTAACTTGACGCCAAAGGCGCACTTAGCTGGATTCAACTTCAAGTTGTACTTACGCAACCTGTTGAACAACTTTCTGAGATGGTCTAGATGGTCATCCTCCTTCCGGGACTTGACAATGATGTCATCCACGTAGATCTCAATCTCTTTATGCATTAAGTCATGGACAAGAGCCATCATAGCCCGTTGATAGGTAGCTCCGGCATTGATGAGGCCGAATGACAACCGTCTATAGCAAAAAGTTCCCCAAGGAGTGACGAAAGCAGTCTTCTCACGATCTTCCTCAGCAACCATGATCTGATGGTACCCCACAAAGCAATCAGTAAAGGAGTACATGTCGTATTGCACAGTATTGTCAATGAGAATGTGGATAAATGGCACGAGAAAGCTATCTTTTAAGCATGCTTTGTTCAAGTTCCGGTAATCCACGCAAACTCGCACCTTCCCTCCAGGTTTAGGTACGGGCACGACGTTGGATATCCACTCAGGATATGTAGACACCATGATGATGCCGGCTTGAAATTGTTTCACAATATCTTCTTTCACCTTTAAACTCCACTCAGGTTTCAATTACCTGAGCTTTTGCTTGACTAGCTTAAATCCCTCTTTAATGGGAAGGCGATGAAGGACAATGTTAGTGGATAAACCCATCATGTCTTCATAAGACCATGCAAACACATCCTGGAATTGTGTTAATAGCGTAACCATGTCATTCTGTTGGTTTGGGGTAAGGTCTGAACCAATCTGGATTAACTTAGGGCTTTCTAAGGTTCTGAGATTGAAAGAAGTGGTTTGATCAAGGTTGAGTTTGGGTTTGTCTTTGACCCATTCTTGAATTTCGAGGCACCTCAATGTCATCCTAGGGATCCATCAAAATTTGAATTCATCTCTACATCAAAGGTATAATCCTTGTGTAGAGAGGCATAAATATCCGCAAATACATGCACATCTAAATTGTGGTCTCTGAAACAAAATATGCTTTCACTTAGTATATATGAAATGCGTTGATCATACACAGTGTTAGCATATACTGGCAAAATAAACTGCTAATACTATATAGAAAAGTAAGCAGTTATTGTATCTATAGGGCAGAAAAGGATTTTTGCCCGCTTTACCCTTGTCGACCAAAGTAAGGAATGCTGTTACAATTGGTAAGGGTAAAGTCCGGGTGGACCGCAGTGATGGAGGGATTGTCATCATCCTCCTTATCCCGAATGATGGCCATTACGTCAGGGCAGTCATCATCTGGGGTGTATCTATTGGTATGTTCATCATGGACAATAATGTGCATGCTCGACATTATTCGGATAACGTTTTCCTTGATTCTCCTCTCCTCTTCTTCGATTGCGGGATTTGGAATAACGATTTTCTTTTCCTCCACCGTTTTTGGCTTAGGAAATAACATGACCATGACATTGGCTGGCACCTTTACTGGAGGTTGTGCGGACTCGGAGTTTGAAGGCGAAGCCAAATGCCACATGGTTGAAGCCAAAGGAATCTGCTGATGCTTATGAGGATTCCTATGACTAGAGCTGGCAGAATAGCCTATTCTAGCTGTTCCAACTTGCTTGGTTAATCGAATGGGGTATTGGATACCCTGGCCATCTTTACCCAACCCTTGTCCTGGCTTATAACCCAATGACATCATTTCTTGAGTGGCTGACATCACCTCATCAGAAATGTGGGGTTCGAGCAATGGTGCTCCAATAGCGTGGTATTGGGTGTTGCTTATTTCCAAAGCATGAAAATTGACTGGTTCTACGTCTGCATTGGCATTGATGAGCGGTATATCCCCATACTGAGGAATCTCCGGTTCAGCGTTGACTGTGACCAGGCTATTGTTGAAGATATATTTGAACTGTTGATGAAGAGTGGAGGGGACTTCCCCTGCCATGTGAATCCATGGTCGTCCTGAGAGCAGGTTGTATCCCGAATCTATCTTGAGCACATGGAAGGATACGCAGAATGTATGAGGGCAAATTTTGATTGGCAGCTCAATTACTCCAACCGAGTTACAGCGGGCTCCATCAAAAGCTTTGATGATAGTATGGCTACTCCAAATTCTGTTGAGATTGATATTCATCTTCACCAAGGTAGTATATGGGCAGATATTCAGAGAGGAGCCTCCATCTATTAAGACTCCAGCCACCATATATCCGGAGGATAAGACCGCAATGTACAACGGTTTGCAATGACCGGTCCCTTCGGATGGTATGTCATCATCAGTGAAGGATATCACATTAGTGTTGAAAATGTGATCAATCATGTGTTGAAATTTTTCTGTATCCACTGATGTCGGAAGATAGGCTTATTCTAAACCCTTCAACAAGACCTTCCAATGATTCTCGGAAGTTAGGACCAAGTCCAAAATTGATATTTGTGGTGGAGCTTCCTTCAAGCTTAAAACCACCGAGGCTTCGTTATGACCCACAACGCGGAGGAATTTTTCAATCTTCTCCATGGGTATTTTCCCCTTTGATTTGGTGGTGGGGTTCATCACCCGATGGGGAAGATACAGTGGATTTTCCTTCGACACTGCAGCAGTGGTATGTGAGGTGGATCCTTCACCTTCTCCATAATTCCACAAAACCTTGCGCAAGCTAACAATAGGATATTGTGCTCTTCATGGCTAGTTGATTGGCTCAGGAGCGGCCACTTTCAAAGGATTCCTTCATCCTTTGAGCTGAATTATCAGTGTTGTGAGAACAATATTAATCCCTTCACCTTCAGTAGATATAACTGCTATCACACTTTTCCACTTAGTAGGGCCTGCATTTTCACTTGCTCGTAACACAGTGTCGTTATCTGCCAAGCGCAGTACACCACTTTCGAATAGATTTTGAATAAGGTGGCGGAGTGCCCAACATTCTTCTGTGGTGTGACCGCGAGACTGGGAGTGGTATTGACATACTCCATCAGAGTTGTACCGTCCCGAACGGGGGTTGATTGGAGGTAGAAGGGAACTGATCCTTCCTTCATTGATTAACATGTGAAGGATTTCCTCCATGGGTTGGCCCAAATTGGTGAATTCCCGTTTGTTGGCGAAATCCCGACAGGCTTTGGCATTTTCTTTCTTCATCACTTTGTCTTCTAGAATTTCATTTTCTGAAAGGGAAGAGGGAATATTCATGACGATTGGTAGGAGACTGGCATGCTCCTGGCTAATTAATTCTTTGAGTCACTTGATCTTTGATAAGTCACCGATTCCATGATTGCTCAATTTGTTTGCCAAGAGCTTTGATCTTTCGTTCCATTGTGAATTGGAACTTGGCATAATCCCATCTGTCATCACCGTCTTTGATGGTCTAGGGGTAGTCACAGCTGAAGTTGGAACTCTATCCACTGCTCCAATTAATCATGTTGACCTCTTCTTCTTTGTGTTGAGGAAGAGGGTTGTCTTATCACGTGAGGGTGATCGGGTTTGGTGACTCGATCTCTCCATTATCTATTAGGTCCTGGATCTTATGTTTCAAGGCCCAACAATCCTGAGTATCATGTCCAGGTGCCCCGGCATGATAAGCACATTTCCTAGCAGCATTGAAACCCCGTCCATTAGGGCTGGCTGGTGGAAGAAGATGTGTAATTTTCTTCTATGTTGTCAAAAGATTAAGAATGTTCTCGAGGGTATCCCCTAAGGGTGTAAACACTCGATGGCGTTTGACTTCTCCACCTTTTAGTCTTTGGAGGGTTTTGATTGTCTTTGGAAAGGGAGTATAGTTTCTCCTTTGAATGGGCATACTTTGATTGCCTCTGTAGTATCAGGGAAACATCTTCCTCTTTCTTTTTATGGACCCTCCGGGGGTTGTTCCCATAATTTTCAGATTGAATGTGATCAGCAACAGCTTTGAGTGTGGCTAGGTCTTGAATCTTTCTTGACTTCAACCCCATTTCAGCCATCTCCCCGTGTTTAACCATTTCAGAAAATGATTTGCCGATCTTGGCTAAAACTCTCTCATAGAAGGGAGCTTATTCTATATACATGAATGTAATGACCATTTACGATTCTCGTCATGGCGGGACTAACTTGGGCGACCAAAGCGTCTCCACCTTTGGGCATACTCTCTGAAAGACTCATTAAATTGTTTTTTGATTTTGGTAATTTGATCTACCGATCGGGAGCCATCTCGAGTTTGAAAAGCTGTATTGAGTGAGGAAGGCATGTGCTAGCTCTTCCCAATTGTGAATTTTGGAGTTGTCTAATCTTGTGTACCATTTAACGGGCTTCTAGGTTAGACTTTTTGGAACAATTGCATTCTGAGTTTTTCATCCTCTGCATAGGATCCCAGTTCTCCAATAAAGACTTTTAAATGTGTATAAGGATCCCCTAACCCGTCATAATTTTCAAAGTCAGGAGTTTTAAATTTTTCTGGATAGTGAACACCAGGAAAAATATATAGATCAGCATATGAAACACTCCCGTGTGTTCCAATTCCTTTGATAGCGCGAAGGGTCTCTTCCATTTGGAGGACTTTCTTTTTGATGTCACCATTGTCTGGATCTTCAGTGTAATGGGTAGCATCCTGCGTTTTGTTGGTCGTATCTAATTGTGGCTCTGGTATGGTAATGACCGGAATTCCTCCTTGTGTGGAGGGCTCAGTATGTACGGGTATTTTCTGACCCTGTGTAGACTGGTGTAATTCTTTTAATAGAATAGCAAAATTTGTAATCTGTTTACTTAACCCATCGAATTCTTTGCGGCTGGATTAAGTTGATGCCGGTGGGATGACGACATGATTATTGTAGGCTGTTGCCTTTTGGACTTCTAAGGGTAGTAGGTCCAGATTGATTCCTATGAAAAAAATGGCATAGTTTAGTCCTTAGGGAAGGTGTATAATGACATGCTATGTGATGTGTCCATTTTAGGATTTTTATCCTCCAAAATGGGTGTCAGCTGTTTGTAGCATGTATGTGGACATATTGCTTCACATTTCTCATTACATGGAGATAGATATGGAATGAAATTACAAGTAATTGAAATGAGGGCATGAAGAGACTTTCCTTCATTTTGGGTTTATCAGAGGCTGACCTATCTTAGGTTACTCTCATTTGCTTTTTGGCATGAAGGTTCCCAAATCATCGCAATCTCTACTAGGCGGAAGTTAATCCGGTCTTTCAACTGGAGCGAATTTGGGTGGTGCCTTTCACGAGTCTCGGAGAATTAGTCTTCTCACGAGTCCGGTAATCAAACAAGCCAGGATAGCCTCCTGGTTGAGGGACCACACAACATACATTCACATACATCGCGTCTCACCGTATGAAATGATGACATGTGCGAAGCATTAATATCATAAGCAGTTTATAATGCGAAACACTAACATCACACGCAGATATGATGCGAAGCACTAAGCTCAAACAAGACATGCATTCGTACACATTCATCCAATGTAAATGAAACATCCACACACAAGCAGATAACAGTTTTGAAAAGATTGTAGTAGCGGCTTAAATCCTCTTACTGGAGTTCCCCAGCAAAGTCGCCACTTATCAACGTCGGGATTTTTGGATGTCCCTTTCCGTTACTTGTTCTTTGGTGTTCTCATTTTAGGTGAGATTTGTTTGAAAAAACAAGTGAAAAAGGTCCGACATGTATAATGTCGACGATGGGAATGATTAAGAGTCGCATGATTGGTTTTTAAATGGTTGTACCAACACAACCGAGAAAAGGTTTGCACATTGACCTAGTGATGTGACAACGATATCTCTGGTGGTGAAAGAGATTCATTTAGGGTCAGGGGACTTGGCTGTCTGCGGGGGAAGGTGTTAGGCACCCAGACATCCGTGTTACCACAGTGGACCGCCTCTTTTCAAGAAACTATTATCCGAGTGTGTGTGTGTGTGTGTGTGTGTGTGTGGGTCAATGTGCTGTTATATGAAAGTTGTGCGAGGCCTCTTTCGAACCTATGTACACAGGATTTGAATTTATATAAAAATTCAGTTTTTAGCAAGATATGGCAATGATGTTTTATAAAAGAGGTTTTTCAAACCCTGATGCTCAATAGGAATTGAGACCTTTTACACCTTCATTTTTATTAAGTGATCGGCTTGATTGATTTTATTTGACGAATGTGAAGCATCCGTACGAAAATAATATATATAAAGAAAATAATGCCAAATTCCTCGTGGGTATGGAAACCATCCGAGAAATACGAGACATCATGAGAATAATTTACAAGTCGCTTAAATTTGAAAATGTCCATCACGGAACCGAATCTAGATCCAATGAAATGAATCTGTGATCACATGATTCCTAGGCGCACAGAATATTGCAATTTATATAAAAGCAATAAGCAGGTATATATATAAAAGCGGTAAATATATATATACAGACAGGATCACCAACCACAAAGCACCTCCATGGGGATCAAAAATATAAATAAAGTCGTGAGATACGGCCAACCGCCACGAAGGAAACTCAAAGTGATGACGGAATGTAAATAAAGTCAGAAAAAAGTCAATCGCCACCAAGTAAACTTCAGGCAGGACTAAATGTAATGAAAGCTGTAAAAGCGATCAACTGCCACAAAGGGAACTCCAAGCAGGACAAAATATATATATATATATGAACTGTGGTCGAACTATGTTCGATGAGCACAGATTTTACATCCGGAATGCGTTTATTATATATATATATATATATCAATTGTGTGTGTCGGACTTTGTTCGTTGATATATATATATATATATATATATATATATATATATATATAAATGCGAATAAACGCACTGCATCGAGGTTGCAGGCTCATCGAACAAAGTCAAACAGACGGTTAATATATATAAGTATATATATATTAAAGTAGTAACGCTTCTCTAAGGCCAAGCGTCAGGCTCAATCGAGGCATAACTCGATAATGTTAGTCAATATATATATATATATATATATATATACTGATGGAATGAAACCACGGATCAAGTCCAAGGGCAAAAGCAAGCAACACGACTCTCGGCGTGTAGAAGGGTGTGTGCAAAGATGAAGAGAAAGACTCTAAAGTGTGTGAGAAGGCTTACTGTTGGACCGATAAAAAGGGCTTCTATATCTTTAGAGTGGGTAAAACACCGGGCTTTTGTGGGTACAAAAGAGGCTATATATGACCTCACAGGTGTTTGAAAGTGGGAAAATACAATTGTATGGCGAGTGCAGAGCAAATTGTGCGGGGTTTCCCGTCTTTTTTCTCTTAAAATTAGCACCCCAAGTCTCTTATTTATAGGCAAAGGTGCGCAGGTGTACACGTGGCTCGTCACCGCAGTGTACCAGGCGGGTCGGGTCGGCCGGATTACGGGTCGGTCTTCTCAAGCACGTGCACTCGAGCCTTTGTAATGTCCACTCGGATTTTGAGAAGTGCAATCCAGGCATCCGTTTGGATGTATTCAGGACCTATTTCGGACCGCCGTTGTCGAGAGTTGTACGATGGCTTGGGATTAGATTTTGTACGAAGTATTTGAAGATGGGACGATGCCCTCTGGTCTTCAAGCTTCAACTTTCATCCGTTACCCCGCACAATAGTCACTCGGGATTGTTTAGCCTTGTGGGACATTGTTGCGTAGAGACGAGAAGTGGCATCGTGTTGCACGAGATGGCGATGTTGCCCTCATGGGAATTATTCTGTTATCACGGATTGGGCCGATAAGCGACGCGTTGCTCGGACTTTCTTTGAGATTGGATTGCTTTGCATTTGTTGAAGATCCTCATTGTCATCTTTGAGGTGTGTCATCTTCCCGATGTGATTGCTAGTGTTGTACGGTGTATTTCATTATGAGTGCTTGAGATTGAAGGCGATGGCATTTGAAACAAGCATTTAAAGGGGTTATTTAAAGGCGCATTCCTTGGGGTTATCACCAAGGTTGGTGGCTATTCCCATGGTTGGAAATGAGACTGGATACCTTCAGGTTATCTCCGAGATTAATCGGTCTTCTCCGGTGTGTGTTCCGATATTGTATCTGCAGGTCTCGGGGTTAAATCCGAGGTTGAAACCATTACTCCCAGATTGCAATCCGGGGTTGATACTGAACTTTCGGTAGTATCCGGTGTGGATTTGGATTGTCTTTCAGGGTTCTCTCTTAAAAGATGAATCTGTCCTCCTATAATGTTAGTAACAGTAGTACAAAAAATTTCGAGTGTCTACAGCCGAAATATTGGTCTGAATTTTTATCAAATTTGGAACTTTTTCATGTCAGGGTTACTATTCATGAGTTACTATTCACGAGTTACTATTCATGAGTTACTATTCATGAGTTACTATTTACGAGTACTATTCACGAAGCATGATGATTTTCTTGTGGAATTCCTATCTTTTGGTGTCGGAGTTACTATTCACGTATACGACACTTTTCACGTATACGACACTATTCACGAATACGACACTATCACAGAAAAATTAAATTTTTGTTTTTCATCCAAAATATCTATTATGGATACTAGCTTTGATTGTATCTATGTTTTGATCATTCTTAAATTTTACTCCACTATGATTATTTATGAGGTATTTTTGGACATGGAATAGCTGAAATACGAATCTTTAATATTTATTCTTTTGTTTCACTTTGGATTCGATTTTCTTTAAAATATTTTCATCATCTCTCCGTCCTAAATGATGATATAATTGAATATATTTGGCTTTGTGAGTGCAAAGATTAATGATTTCGGTGAATATCTTTGCACGTAGTGCAAATATGAGCAGTGTTTAGATGAACATGACCGGTGATGAATATCTTTGGCACGTAGTGCAAAGATGAATATTTGATTTCAGTTATATATTGATTGATGTTACAGGGATAAAAGATAGATGATAAACTTTTAAATTCATATATATAAGATAGTAGATTTCATTCTCTACTTAACTCTTCTAATGAATTATTATTTCCGCTGCGAATATTGATTTAAAACTTGTTGTCTATTGTATTCTATTAGATTTTTCCCTGTTGAGGACTAATGATAATTTGTTTTATATTATCTTAGTCATAATGTTCTTTACTGGGCTAGTTGAGCTCACCTTTTTCCTTGTTGTTCCATTTTTCATCTCAGGAAGCGAGAATGTAGTGAGTACTAGTCGGGGTGTGGAATGATGGTTCTAGAAGTGGTACTAGTAGTCCTCACTATTCTGTAAAAATAGTATATTAATAATTGTAACGAGGACTTATTTGAGTGTGGATATTGTCTAGATGACAATATTTGTATTTAAACTCACAGTTTTTATGTTTTATTAATAAAGTTGTAGTTGTTTCTGTACCATGTATTTTGACGACTCAGAATGGGTGTTGTATACCTATTTTGGGGGCGTCATAAGGGTAGCCCACCGGGGTGGGGGTCCCTTCTGCTAGTTCACGAATTATGATCCTGAACACTATAGAAAGCCAAATTAGGCCTACAAACTCCTTTCTAACAACCATACTAACCTACCCAAGGTGTAATATGATTACAGAAACATAAACTAATGTTTCTAACATGTTTATAATCACATAAACATAGAGATTACAACATTTAAATTTCACTATTTCTCTTATTTCGTCTTCGTTTGACATTCATGGCGAAATTCTTCACTGTGAATTCGTTTTACAACCAAAACAGTTGGTTCTAATTATATTATTTTCTTTTCATCATATATTTTCACAATCAATAGCCAATTTATACATCATACAATGAATTGAGTACCAATGTTGCTGCTATTTTAAACCATATTCAACATATATCAATGTAAACGCACTATAATATATATGATTTCCCCTATAATAACATATATTACATGAATCAATTTACTCTAAATCATCTATAAACCATATGAACACAACTTATATCAACAACTATCATATAAATTCACATATTAACAATTACTCATTCACATCAATTTTACCGAAAACTTTTCATGTATATAAAAACTTGAAATTTAGAAGAAAACTAAAAAAAATAAGAAAAGTAGGGTTTGACCTTGCTAGAAGATGATTACAACAACTTCCTCTCCTAAATTCTCAATTCACAGAGAATTTTCTCTTCTCCCTTCTCTATTTTCTTTCTTTCTTTTCTCTTCTTTTTCTTCTTTTCTGTTCTTTCTCCCTTCTCTAACTTACGTACTAACAAACAATTTAAATATATAATATAATAGATATAAATTATATAATATAATTATATATTTAACTGATATTAGTTACCTCTTTTTGATAATCAAAAGCCCTAAGGCTTGTTTGGCTAAACCATTTTAAAACTTAATAACTTAAAATTCTTATGCATTGTTTGGTAAAACCTATTTAAATTAAAGACTTAACATTCATTAAGCCTTGTTTGGCAAAACTGAATTAACCTCCCTTAACTTATTTTAATAACTCCTTTATAGTATAGTTTATGGTCACACTTTATTTAATTAAGTTTTAATACTTAATTTAATTAATTCTAATAAAAATTTATTAAATAAATTTATCACTTAAATCAATACAACAAAATTATAATTTTATTTAATAATTTAACACATCATTTTAATTACAAAAATCAAATTAAAATATCATTATAATAATTCATTTAATCATTATAAACTCTCTAATTTAATTTATTAATTTAAATTAAAATATTATCTCATGATGATCAATTTCCTTAACTCATAAATTATTTATTTAACAAATAAATAATCAAATCAAATCACCTTAAACAAATATTTATTCGATCAATAAACACATCAATTAAAATATTTATATAACTCAATAAATATTTGGAATTACAATTTAAAATAAAATTCTGGATTGTTACATCCTTCCCTCCTTACAAGGATTATGTCCCCAAAATCACAACTCAAACAAATCATTCGTCACATTCTTCCCTACTTACAAAGATTCTGTCCCCAGAATCGAAGACATAGATTAAACAAATAACTCAGGATAATCTTTCATCATTTTATCTTCGAGTTCCCACGTAGCTTTTTCAGCATTGTGGTTCCTCCATATCACCTTCACAGAAGGTATTACTTTATTCCTGAGCACCTAGTCTTTCATGTCAACTATCTGGATAAGAATCTCTTCATAGGACAAGTCCTTATCAAACTGCAATGGTTCGTACTCGATCACGTGCTTGTAATCAGGTTTATACGGTCGTAACACCGAAACATGAAAAACATTGTGAACGTTTTCCAACTCTGGAGGTAGAGCTACCTCGTACGCCATTTCTTCTACTCTTCGCAACACTTCAAAGGGTCCAATAAACCTCGGGCTTAGCTTTCCCTTTTTACCAAAATGAATTTTCCCCTTCCAATGAGAAACTTTTAAGAACACGTAATTTTCTACGTCGAACTCCGGATCTTGTCTGTGTTGATCATCATACTTCTTCTGTCTATCTTGAGCATCTACCAATCTTGTTCTGATGAGTTTGACAATCTCAGTAGTTTGTTCTACCAATTCTGGTCCTAACAGTTGGCATTCATCGACTTCATCCCAGCACAGTGGAGTTCTGCACTTTTTGTCGTACAATGCTTCGTAAGGCGGCATGCCGATGCTTGCGTGGTAACCGTTGTTGTAGGAAAATTCCACCAATGGTAAATGTTCATCCCAACTCCCTTTGAAATCTATGATGCATGCCCTAAGCATATCTTCTAATGTCTGGATTGTTCGTTCGCTTTGGCCATCTGTTTGCGGATGATATGTCGTACTCATTCTCAATTGTGTTTCCATGCATTCTTGTAGTCTCTTCCAGAAGTTTGACGTGAATCGTGGATCTCTATCTGACACAATTTCCACTGGCACTCCATGTCTCGAAACAATCTCTTTAACGTATAACCTTGCCAACTGATCAAGATTGAATTAAATCTTTATTGGCAAAAAGTGTGCTGATTTTGTCAGTCTGTCCACTATCACCCAAATCGTATCGCATCCTCTCTGAGTAGTTGGAAGACCCACCACAAAATCCATTGTGACATGTTCCCACTTCCATTCCGGTATTTCCAACGGTTGAAGTTGTGAGGCCCCCAAAATAGGTATACATCACCCATTCTGAGTCGCCAAATACATGGTATAAAATTCAAATACAACTTAATTATACAACTGTCGTGTAAAATATGACAAAACATAAGCTGAGAGTTTTAATACGAATATTGTCTTCTAGACAGTATTCAAACTCAAATGGAGTCCTCAATACATTTATTATCACACTATTTCATAGAATAGTGAGGACTACTAATGCTATATCATCCGGACCGATCACTCGCGTTCCCGACTAGTCCCGCCACGTTCTCATTTCCTGAAGAGAACAATGAAAGCAAAATGGTGAGCTCAACTAGGCCAGTAAGAAATTGAAATTTAAATAGGTACACTTAGAAGGGGGGGGGGGGGGTTAAATAAGTGTAGGCACAAACTATGTCCAATTTTTATTTCATATCAAAAAATCCTTTGGATGTTTAATGCAGCAAGCTGGATTACCAAATCAGGATATTATTGAGTTAACTTGTTTTACTGATATGAATAGAATGTAGGCTGCTGGATAAATATCAATAACAAGATATTCAAGAACAGAAAGCAATCACACAAACCCCAGAATTTTTATGTGGTTCAACTACTACCCTCTAGAATAGTAGCCTAATCCACGTCCAATACCAACTAGTATTGGAGACTCACTTTTATTAAACTCTTCCAATTACAATACAAGTTCCAATAATTTGAAAACCTTTGTTCCCTGTGCACCTATGCACTCTTAAGCACCTATGCTTTCCACAAAACTTGACTGTAATAAGTTATCAATTCAAACAGGATTAATCACAATAAAGTATTGATTGAGATATCAAAAATATAAGATACACACTAGAGGTCTAATGATCAAGCAATGTATCGCTTACCAACTTAAGGCTCTAGTATGAAATGATATGCAAGAAGAATATTACTAGAATATTTTTTATTCGTTCTTCGTAGCTGCAATTCTGTTCTTAATGCAATCAATGTCTGTCTTAGTGAAAAACATTTCATAGCTTGTATGCGATAAATTACTGTGTATGTTTTTCGTATGTAAATATGTTAAAGGGATTTGTTTATATAGACCACTTCTAGGATGTTACTGTTGCAAATGTTTCCTGCTGTGATATGCTGATTGAAACACTTTGCATAAATCTTGCCGTTCAATATCAATCATGATCTTCTTAGCTTGATTTCAATCACAGATATTCTATCACGCCATCAGTATTTTAAGGCTTAATTAATTTCCATTGCATGGGAGAAAGGCTTATCGCAGATTACTTACAGTTCCAATTATAAAGTCGGAATTTATTACTTTATATGCACATAAACATTTCCTGGCATGTTTCCATATTTCTTAACATGCATTTGTTCGTTAGACTTAATCAATTAAGTTGCTCAAATCGTGAGACGGGATTATGACACATGATTTCTGCTATGAGTATGCAATATATGGTAATTTATGCAATCAACTCGTTACCTTAAATAACTTCCTAGATTTAAGACCCTTGATTTATGATGCATAAATTGTGCAGCATGATGAAGCATGGTTTATGATGTCATGTTTTGAGCTTACCATTCAATATCTTTTGACCCGTGTCCATATATCTTACCTTATATTAGGACACCCAATATGATCCCTTGAATCATGGGATAATATTATGAAGCAAAACTTAAGGTAATATGTCTACCGTATATAACAAGATTTGATTCCTTACGTGCTATTTTGGTCATGCATATTATGAGCTAGTTAATCAAATATGAATGTAAGTATATATATGTAATGCACATGTCCTAGAGCCTTATTTTGGAAAGTGATAAATGCTAAGATCGTACATATATTCCTAGGGCTCAAATTAACTTTTCTTTCTTCAAAGACATCTTGACTTTGGACCTTCTTCCTTGATGTTCCTGAAATGTTGTAAGACATGGTTAGTGAACAAATATGGTCATCATCAAAACATAGGGTGTGACATAAGTCAACATTCTCCCCCTTTTTGATGATGACAACACAATAATTATGGCTCCCCCTAAAACAATGCATTTCAAGAGATTTACAACTCCCCCTTAATTCATGCATACTATTAACTGCATATATGCAGTGTTTGAGCAACCCTGCTCTTTGCAATTTATGACAAGTTAGAAGTAACCTTGCATTTTCTGGTTAGTCCACAATATGTTAAGCAAAAAATTATAGGAGACGATTAAACCATCATCCATCAACAAATTTAAACCACAGTCTTAACAACACAAGTTATCATGCATGAAAATTTTAAAAAATTGTCTTTGGGAGCAGGGAAAGCAGGCATAAGTCTGCTCCCCCTTTGGCATCAATCAAAAAGGTGTGTCCAGAATGCCAAAAAAAAAAAGAAAAGAGACAGGGCGTCTAATCATCATCCTCCTCAAGATTAATATGATTGGCTTCACGGGCGGTGAAATAGGGTCAGTGAAGCCTACGGTGAATGATTTCTTCCAGGGACATTATGTTGGCAAATCTGGGAGGACGAGCAATGAAGGTAGGAGGTGGTAATGGCAGGTCCAAAAAGTCGCCTTGATATTCAGCCATCCAATTGCATTGGGGCCATTCGGGTATGCGCGCTTGGACTTGGTCTGCTTGCAGCTCCTCACTAAGATCATTCATGCGGCGCTCGATAAAATGTCCCAGAGTCCCAATTTGATTACTGATGAACTTTAGCTCAGTGCTCAATTGACAGGCATTGCGATTCATCTTTCATTGCAGGGCTTTAACCATCGCCCGAGTGTGCAACTCAAAACCAGCGTGGAGGTCAATAAACTCATCTTCCACATTTCGAAACGTAGCATGAAGATCATCACAATGAATGGGGAGTTTGCCTTTTTCAAGGACAGAGAGACGGAGTTGGATGTCTTTGACATCAGAAGTGATTTGGGCTTGATTGTTTGCGATGGTGTGAAGGATAGTGAGAATTTTAGGGGAGGAAGGCAATGAAGTAGGAGGTATCAGTTTAGGAATTTCTGTTACCACACGTATGAACTTCCCTTTAAGCAGAGTGATATGAGCCCCTTTGAGATAGTTTGAATCGATAAAATCAGTTAAGTGGATAGAACTCTCATCGTCGAGTGGAATTTGGAAGTGGGTAAATAGTTTGGTGAGGAAGCAACTGTAGGGCAGACACTTTTTGGAGTGTTTGACAAAGTGAACCATGTGTTTGAGCATCATCGGTGAAAAATTAAATGGTTTGCCGGTCATTATTAAGGCCACCAAGACCAAATCCTGATACGTGAAATCAGCTCCACCACCGAGACGAGGGAGGAGATTGTACCGTAACAATTTGTGAAGGACTATTGCAAGAGGAGACACTTCGGTGGTTTTAGGGAGGGTGATGGAGGACATTGTTGGGTCATCCATGACAATGCGAAGCTGTACTAAGGGAGACAGAGGAGTAGAGATAGGCCCTTTAAGAGTGAAGGGGCAGTCACCGGTGTATGGAATTGACAGTATACTCCTTAAATCCATAGCTGTGAAGAACAAAGATTTACCTTTGATGAATGACGTGTAGTAGTCGCCATTATTCTCAAGATTGGTATAAAACTGCTGAACTAATTTTGGGTAGGCTACCGAGGGAGGATTACTTAAGGAAGACAAACCACTTGACTCAAAGAGACGATGAAGAGGTGAGTTTTGATAATAAAACATGTCTATCAATTTTTCATAGACAAAATATTTTTGACAGATAGAGGTTTTAAAACGGAGTTCGAAATTATGGCCTCTAAAAAAGTCGTCAGGTACATCATGCAAGGAGACGGAGAGAGGTATTACCGGTATCGAAGGCGAGCCAGGTGAGGGGTCGTTGAGCTTGCGTCATTTGTGACCCGTCGATGTCCCGATTGGAAGTGAAGAAGGTAGACTGGCTTCGGATTCGGCAGGGGATGATCAATCGGAGATGATCGTGATAGAGGATGGCCTTCGTTTCAGTTTTCGAGTGACCAGTGGTTGAGATGGTGGAGAGGGAGGTGAGACTTCGTCTTCCGATTCATCACGAAGCTGTTTGCCATGCCTAGTTCTCATTATAGCAGAGAAGAGTTGAGTCGATTGAGATGGTGGAGGGGGATGTGAGATATTCAGAGATTGGAGAGTTAGAGACAGAGAGAGGGTAAGGTGGCTTCTGGTGTTTATGTATAGAGCACGTTATCGAGATATGGGAAGTGGTGAAGCCGGCTTTGGGAAGGAGAATCTGAATAGATTTTAATACGCCAGTAATTTATCTGTCTAATATCTTTAACCCACTCGGTTCATATTTGTATTAGACATATTCCGAGTTCTCTCCTTAGAGTACTGGATTGTTCTTCCCCTAGAGGTTTTGTATATATATCTGCTAGTTGATGCTCAGTGGGAATGAATATTAATCTTATTAAACCTTTGGACACATTGTCTATAAGAAAATGGTGGTGTACTTATATTAATCCAGTATTAGAGATGTCTATGGTGCTTGTATTATCATAGTATATGGGCACATTTTCACATATGATGTCAAAGTCACACAGTGTTTGACGCATCCACAAAATTTGGGAGCAGCAACTTCCTGCTACTAAATATTCACCCTCGATGGTGGATAGAAGCGATCGACGTTTGCTTTCTGGCGTGCCGTACGAGACAAGACTTTGTCCCAAAAATGTACAGTAACGCGCTTGTGCTTTTTCTATCTATTTGACAGCCTGCATAGTCAACATCTGAATAACCCATTAGATCAAAATTTTCACATTTGGGGTAAAATAATCCTAAATTAGTAGTACCACTCAAATATTTAAATATTCATTTAACAGCCTGTAAGTGGGATTCTTTGGGTTTGGCCTGAGACCGAGCACATAGACACACACTGTACATTATATCAAGTCTGGAAGCAGTTAAATATAGTAGGGATCCAATCATACCTCTGTATTTTGTTACCTCTACATCCGTACCTTTTTCATCTGCTGTGAGTTTTATTGATGTGCACATTGGTGTGGTCTTTGAGTTTGAATTATCAAATCCGAATCTCTTAAGTAACTCTTTTGTGTACTTGGTTTGATGAATGAATATACCTTCATGATTTTGTTTAATTTGAAGGCCCAGAAAGTAGTTGAGTTCTCCCATCAAGCTCATGTCAAACTCCTTGTGCATGCATTTGGAAAACCACTCACAAAGAAAATTATTAGTAGCACCAAATATTATATCGCCTACATATATTTGTACAATAATAATATCTTTATTTTGACATTTAATAAACAGCGTGGAGTTGATTTTACCTCATATGAACTAATTTGATAGGAGATACTTACTTAATCTTTCGTACCAAGCCCTTGTGTGAGACCCCAGATTTTATGAATAAATATATAATTTTCTCGAAAAATATTTTTGAATATTATGGTGTGGATTTGATATAATGTTATAGTTGTGGGTAATATTTATAAATTTTGCAAAGTAAGGAAGTGGTTATATAATATTCGATTGGTTGGGGAATATTCAATTTAACAGGGAATATTCGTACGACGGCACAATCATTGGTGGACCCCACAATGGAAGTATTGTCGTAGTTAGAAAATGACAAAATTATTTTTCTATAAAAATAACGACGGAAGTTTTACCGTTAAAACTGTTGAACTACTCGGTAGTAAAAGTACAGTAATACGCGTGGTTACATAGTAGCACACAGTATTGATTTATGATGCTTACGTAAGAAGTCACTCAGTTATACTCAATTATTGCTACAGTAATTGCTGCATCATACCTCTCATATTATTGATTCAATTATTGTTACAGTATCATCTGCATAATATGATATATTATTAAATCAATAATTGAGACGACAAAGTTATTCATATTATTAATTGAAATATTTACAATGTCTAGAAGTTCTGTCAAGGAGAGGTTTGGTCACCTAATTGCGCGCCAATAGGGAGAAATCCTTATTGGAAAGCACCCTCTTTCCTAGGAACGACCTGATTGTTAAATATTGTGCGTTATGATATTAATGATGAATAAGTTCGTGGTGATTAAAGATGAAATTGATAGTTCCATTGTGTTGGGATTATTTGTGTAAGTGGAAATCGATATTTATTTCGATAATAATTGATGTCTGGAGGTTATATTGTTCAATCGGGTATTCAGGGCACTTTTCGTGTCGGGGTACTATTCACGATTTACTATTCACGAGTTACTATTCACGAGTCACTATTCAAGAGTTACTATTCATGAGTTACTATTCATGACTTACTATTCATGGGGTACTATTCACCCGAAAAATATATTTCTTTTCGGTCCAAATCATTTTTGGGTACAATATTATTGCATGAGGAGATGTGCTAATTTTTCAGACCGTTGGTTGAAATTATAATAGTAAATCAATATGGATCGTTGATTTAAAGTTTTAATAGTAACTTGTCCCTTCAATTTTCCAAGAGTTATTTGCCCCTTCGGTGTTTCAAAAGTTATTTGCCCCTTCGGTGTTTCAAGAGTTAATTGCTCCATCGCAAATAGTAGTTTTCTCTTCAATATTACCAAGAGTCATTTTGACTCTTCGTTAAGACCAAGAGCCACTTTCAGTTCTTCTATAAATAGAAGCTCATTCCTTCATTATTTCTTAGAAATTCACTGAAACTCTAGAGAGAGAAACTATAGAGAAAAAGAAGAAAAGTATTCTGCTACTTCACTACTCCAATATCCATTTTCTTCTAAGGTACGGGATATTATTTGTTGTACTCCTAAGGGGTATTATTTCTTTCGTATTCATGAAGAAAACTTCTGTTATTCCATTCATTATTATTATGTTGGAATAACCTGTATATGCGAAGTATCGCATACATGGTTAAATTCTTCTGTTATTCCAGTCTTATTATTCTGTTGGAATAACCTGTTTATGCAAAGTACAACATACATGGTGAAATTCTTCTAATATTCTATTCTTAATTATTTTGTCGGAATATCCTGTCTGTGCGTTTACGCCGGACCTGGTTCCATTATTTATTATTCGCCGGAATATCCATGCGTGTGTATTTATGCTTTTAATTCGGTTGCATTATTTATTATTCGCTTTAATATCCATGTTCATGCGTTTATGCTTAACACCGGTTCCATTATTTATTATTCTATTGGGAATAACCCGTCTGCATGCAGCTTTATCGCACGCATGGTGAATCCTTACATTATTCCATTCTTTATTATTCTGTTGGAATAACCTGTCTATGTGGATTACCACATGCATGGTGAATGATCTTTTGTATTCATTCCTTATTAAATTGTGGAAATGATCTGTATACGTGGATTACTTCATGGCAGGTGAAAATCCATTTGCAGTTTTATATATTCTATTATACTGAGTTGGTTAAAGGTTTGGCCTCTATACTCCATGAAATTTGTGGAATATCCTTGATATTTGCGCTTCATCCAGTATCTTTTCATGGAAATATTCTTCTGAGCATTCTTGAATTTTACTCTACAAAGCAGTATCATGTTGACAATTTGGACATTATTGAGTTCAGGATAAATTAACTTATAAATCTTTAAAATTTATTCTTGAACTTTTTTTTATTGAATTGTCATTATCCTCAAGCTTATATTATTTTGAAAGTCATCTTTGGCTTACGTGCATAGATGGACTTGGTATGATTATGACCAGGGATTATTCGGTATAATCATGACCGTAATGTGACGAATGATGTGGTAAAAGTCCTCATTAGCTTGTAGTTCATTGGTGGACAGTTGTTGGTATGATTATGACCAGGAATTATTCGGTATAGTCATGACCATTGATGATTACATGAATATCCTTGGTCGTGGAGCATGGATGATTCAATTTTATTTATTAAGCTGAGTCTCAGCGATAAAAGTGATGAAAAACATTTTAAATTATAGAAGATAGTAGATATCATGCTCTACTTGACTCTTCTAATGGATTGCTTATTTCGCTGTAGTTAAACTTGATGCCTATTGTATTTTATCAGTTTAATATTATTGAAGACTATTGATAATTTATTCTGCATTATCTTAGTCATAATATTTCTTCTTTTGGGCTAGTTGAGCTCACCCTTTCTTTCACTTTGTTCTCTTTAGGAAATGAGAATATATTTGGGACTTAGTCTGGGGAAAAGAGTGACGGCGGTCGGATGATAGCATTAGTAGTCCTCACTATTCTGGTAAATAGTGTGACAATAAATGTAATGAGGACTCTATTGAGTGTGGATATTGTCTAGATGACAATATTTGTATTAAAACTCACAGCCTATGTTTTGTCGTATTTTACACGACTGTTGTATAATTAAGTTGTATTTGTATTTTTTACCATGTCTCTGGCGACCCAAGATGGGTGGTGTATACCTGTTTTGGGGGCGTCACAGTTGGTATCAAAGCTTAGGGATATGATCCCTGGCTGAGATGTGAGACAAGAACTAGGAGGGGAGAGACGGGGAATTCCTTCGCTATTATGACCTACCTAAGTTTATTTGGTATTTTACTGGTCGGTCAGAGTATAGAGATAATATGTGATATGTTAATTAACCCTTGTTTTGTGACAGTGTTTGAAAATGGCATCTAAAAATGCTGAGATAAACAATGAAGCACATGAGACCGTTGAGTTAGCTCAACCAAAAGGTAACAACCAACAACACAATAATAATCGTACCGGTGGCAACGGCCATCGGAACAATGATAACCATTGTGGGGGAAATTATCACGCCAAGAATGGTAACCACTTCGGTGGTAATCATGGCCAAGATAATAGAAGTGGAAATTTCAAGAAGAGAAGGTCATGTAGCTCGATTTTATCGTATAGTGAAGTCAAGTCTAGCTGGGATGGTGGCACCAAAGGCGGATACGGACAAAACAAAGTCGGTGGTTTTAGGAAGAGCATTTTTCGTGACTTCTCAAAATGCGAGTAACCCAAACGAAGTTAGCACGGGTTAGTTAATTATAAATTTTTGCAAAGTCTATACCTTATTAGATACCGGTTCTACCCATTCTTTTATCTCTCCTGCTTGCGCTCAACATTTAAATTTGACTCCGGAGAGATTAGACTTTGACTTATTGGTTGAAACTTCATTAGTAGAAACCATCATTTCATGTGTTATCCAAGTCTTGGATGAGAGTCACAGTTTTTGAATGATATTTCTATTGTTAATAAATTTCCTGACGTATTCTTGAAGACTTCTTAGCCTACCCTAGAGCGTGAAATCGAATTTTGTATTGACCCTAGTACAAAACCCATTTCTAAAACCCTCAAATATTTTCTTCACCCAAAACGAACGTGTAATGTGCCAAAGACGTTGGCTCGAGCTGTTGAAGATTACGATCGTACGATTCAATATCATCATGGGAAAAGCGAACGTGGTAGCTGACGCGTTGAGTAGAAGATCATATGCGTTTACGAGTGCGATGTTGTTAACACAAAGACCCATTTCGTATAACTTACAAATGATGAAGATAGAGTTAAAGACTCTAGGGACCCACGTGAAGATAACGAATATACGATTAGAATAGACTTTAATCGATAAAGTTAAGGCTGCTCAAGCTACATACTCAGAGCTGATGAATGTGAAGAAGAAGATTTAAGAGGGCGTTATTCTTGAAACAAGAATCGATGAAGAGAGGAAATCTCAACCCTTGATTTTATTGGCCCATTTGAAATCCTTGATCGAGTAGGAACTGTGGCCTATAGACTCGTTTTATCGCCAAGTATGTCGCGTGTTCATAGCATTTTTCCTCGTATCGATGTTACGTAAATATGTGGATGACCCGAACCACATTATTAAATTAGAACTAGACGAGATAGCAGAAGATTTAACGTATGAGGAGCTACGTGTTAAAATCATGGATAAGAAGGATCGTATTCAACACTCAAAGGTTATACCTCAAGAGTTAGAATCTGAAATGAAGTCAAGGTATCCTCACCTCTTCAACATACCAGGTACGTATGTAAATTTCGAGGGCTAAATTCCATAAGGAGGGGAGATTGTGAGACCCCAGATTTTATGAATAAATATATAATTTTCTCAAAAAATATTTTTGAATATTATGGTGTGGATTTGATATAATGTTATAGTTGTGGGTAATATTTATAAATTTTGCAAAGTAAGCAAGTGGTTATATAATATTCGATTGGTCGGGGAATATTCGTTTTAACAGGGAATATTCGTACGACGGAACAATCATTGGTGGACCCCACAACGGAAGTATTGTCATAGTTAGAAAACGACAAAATTATCTTTCTATAAAAATAATTGCGGAAGTTTTACCGTTAAAACTGTTGAACTACCCAGTAGTAAAAGTACAGTAATACGCGTGGTTGCATAGTAGTACACGATATTGATTTATGATGCTTACGTAAGAAGTCACTCAATTATACTTAATTATTGCTACAGTAATTGCTACATCATATCTCTTATATTATTGATTCAATTATTGTTACAGTATCATCTGCATAATATGATATATTATTAAATCAATAATTGAGACGTCAAAGTTATTAATATTATTAATTGAAATATTTACAATGTCTAGAAGTTCTGTCAAGGAGAGGTTTGGTCACCTAATTGCGCGCTAGTAGGGAGAAATCCTTATTGGAAAGCCCCCTCTTTCCTCGGAACGACCTGATTGTTAAATATTTTGCATTATAATATTAATGATGAATAAGTTTGTGTTGATTAAAGATGAAATTGATAGTTCCATTATGTTGGGATTATTAATGTTAGTGGAAATCGATATTTATTTCGATAATAATTGATGTCTGGAGGTTATATTGTTCAATCGGGTATTCGGGGCACTTTTCGTGTCAGAGTACTATTCATGATTTACTAGTCATGAGTTACTATTCACGAGTTACTATTCATGATTACTATTCACGAGTTACTATTCATTAGTTACTATTCACGAGTTACCATTCATGGGGTACTATTCACCTGAAAAATATTTTTCTTTTTGGTCCAAATTATTTTTGGGTACAATATTATTCCATGAGGAGATGTGCTAATTTTTCAGACCATTGGTTGAAATTATAATAGTAAATCAATATGGATCGTTGATTTAAAGTTTTAATAGTAACTTGTTCCTTCAGGTTTCCAAGAGTTATTTGCCCCTTCGGTGTTTCAAGAGTTATTTGCCCCTTCGGTGTTTCAAGAGTTATTTGCCCCTTCGGTGTTTTAAGAGTTAATTGTCCCTTCGCAAATAGTAGTTGTCTCTTCAATATTACCAAGAGTCATTTTGACCCTTCGTTAAGACCAAGAGCCACTTTCAGTTCTTCTATAAATTGAAGCTCATTCCTTCACTATTTCTTACGAATTCACTGAAACTCTAGAGAGAGAAACTATAGAGAGAAAGAATAAAAGTATTCTGCTACTTCACTACTCCAATATCCATTTTCTTCTAAGGTACGGGATATTATTTGTTGTACTCCTAAGAGGTATTATTTCTTTCGTATTCATGAAGAGAACTTCTGTTATTCCATTCTTTATTATTATGTTGGAATAACCTGTATATACGAAGTATCGCATACATGGTTAAATTCTTCTGTTATTTCATTCTTATTATTCTATTGGAATAACCGGTTTATGTGAAGTACCGCATACATGGTGAAATTCTTCTAATATTCTGTTCTTTATTATTCTGTCGGAATATCCTGTCTGTGCATTTACGCCAGACCTAGTTCCATTTTTTATTATTTTGTCAGAATATCCCGTCTGTGCATTTATGCCGGACCTGGTTCCATTATTTATTATTACATGCGAATATCACATCTATGCGTTTATGCTTGGGACTGGTTCCATTATTTATAATTTCATTGGGAATAACATATGCATGTAATCTATCGCATTTATGGTGAATCATTCATTACTCCATTCTTTATTATTCTGTTGGAATAACTTGTCTATGTGGATTACCACATGCATGGTGAATGATCCTTTGTATTCATTCCTTATTAAATTGTGGAAATGATCTATATACGTGGATTACCGCATGGCGGGTGAAAATCTATTTGCAGATTCATATATTCTATTATACTTAGTTGGTTAAAGTTTTGGCTTCTATACTCCATGAAATTTGTGGAATATCCTTAATATTTGCGCTTCATCCAGTATCTTTTCATGGAAATATTCTTCTGAGCATTCTTGAATTTTACTCTACAAAGCAGTATCATGTTGTCAATTTGGACGTTATTGAGTTCAGGATAAATTAACTTATAAATCTTTAAAATTTATTCTTGAACTTGTTTTATTAAATTGTCATCATCCTCATGCTTATATTATGTTGAAAGTCATCTTTGGCTTACGTGCATAGATGGACTTGGTATGATTATGACCAGGGATTATTCGGTATAATCATGATCGTAATGTGACGAATGATGTGGTAAAATTCCTCATTGGCCTGTAGTTTATTGGTGGACAGTTGTTGGTATGATTATGACTAGGGATTATTCGGTATAATCATGACCATTGATGATTACATGAATATCCTTGACCATGGAGCATGGATGATTCAATTTTATTTATTAAGCTGAGTCTCAGCGATAAAACTAATGAAAAACATTTTAAATCATAGAAGATAGTAGATATCATTCTCTACTTGACTTTTCTAATGGATTGCTTATTCCGCTGTAGTTAAACTTGATGCCTATTGTATTTTATCAGTTTAATATTATTGAAGACTATTGATAATTTATTCTGCATTATCTTAGTCATAATATTTCTTACTGGGCTAGTTGAGCTCACCCTTTCTTTCACTGTTCTCTTCAGGAAATGAGAATATAGCTGGGACGAGTCGGGGAAAAGAGTGACGGTCCAGATGATAACATTAGTTGTAAGGCCCCGAATTTTATGAAATAAAAGTATTCAATTTTTCTTATAATTACTATTCAGTAAATGGTTAAATTGATAAAAGTTAAAGTTAAGGGTGATATATATAATTTTTTCAAAATAAGCAAGTGGTTATAAAATACTCATTATTGTCGGGGAATATTCGTTTGGTCGTGGAATATTCTTTCTGTCGGGAATATTTAAATGACTACAAGCAGACCATTTGTGGGCCCATAATGTAATAACCATCGGATGAAGAAAACGATAAAGGGAGTTTTTATAAATAATAACGTAATTATTACGAATTAACATCATTGGAATACCCTTGGGTAAAGTAAAGTAAAATGTGTTGGCGTTGTTGTTGCGAAGAGAACACGGTATTGCACAATATTTTTGAATTATTGATTCTTACGTAAGAAAGCACTACTCAATAATTGTTACAGTAATTACTGTTCAATATTATATTTTATTGATTCAATAATTGTTGCGTTGATATTTTATATTACTGTTGTTTCAAGAATTGTCATTACACAGTATTTTCCATTATCGGAGCAATAATTCATATTATCTGAATAATATTATTGGATAACATTATTGGCAATGTCTAGAAAGTTACATTTCAAGGAGAGGTTGGTCACCTAATCAATGGCGCCAAGAAGGAGAGATCTTTATTGGAAAGCCCCCTCTTTCCTGGGAACTGCCTGGTTGTCAATATTGTGATTATGTAATATTATTTGTGAATAATTAATTATTGATTTTTATGATGAGGAAAATATTTATTTTATGTGGACATAGATGGAGAAAATTTTTAATGTGACAATTGTTGAAAATTAATATTTTGTCTTTTTCTGATAAAATAATTTATTTAAATATATTATTTTAATAATATATTAACGGTGATATTTTTATAATGAATGTGGGATATATGAGTATATGAGGAGGAAGAGTATTTTTGTGGTAATAAATGTTTAGCACATATTTTGTGTGTTGGTGGACACAATTATTGACCGAAATTTGATTATAGCCTGTAAAATCACCCGTTTATGGATTCTGGTCAATTTTTGTTTGGAATTTGGAAAAACTTTCTTCTATAAAGTTGTAGAGAATTGAATTTTCTATAAAAACTCACGAGATTCGAATTTTCTGATAAAAGGGCTATTTATTATGAATTATTGAAGTTCTGAAGTTCCGAAATAATTGATTTTTGAAAGTTTTAATTATTTTTATTTACAAAAACGTGTTTTTCATTTTGTTTTCCTCATTTAACATGTGATAGGAGCTGAGTTCAGATGGTAAAACATGCGTATGAAGTTTTGGAAAAAAATATAATAATATTTAATAAATTTTACTTTGATTGTTCTAAAGATTTTCCTATAAATAGGGTGCTTAGGTTAGAATTGAAAATCACACCAGAAACTGAAGTTTTCTCTCTCTATATTATCGAGCGTATTCTTGTGAGTATTTTGAGTATACTTTGAGTGTTGCTATACGGTGCAAGTTCGTTCAGTGTTATTCTAATTAGAAGTACTGCTCTTTTGAGGTAAGGGATAGTAAGGGATTTTAAGGGTTATTATGTTTTTAGTTTTGAAATTTTTTCTGAACCTTCAAAAATTCTGGAAAAATTTGAAATGATATTTTGATGAGTTTTGTAGAGTGTGTCCAAAAATGGCGATTTTTGGATGTATAGATTAGGAGTTATGGATTTTATGAGAAAAGACTATTTTAAAAGTAACTATTTATAACTCCTTGTGATTAACTCCAAAATTGATGAAATTTGTATTGGGAGTACATCTATATAATATCAGTATACCATGTAAATTTCAGAATTTTTGGACAAAAGTACAATTTATGATAAATGTTTAAATATTCGGTGGTTTTGGCCATGTGAAAAATAGTAAATGAATTTTAAAAATTCTGAATATGGGACTATATGTTCAATATGGGACTATATTCTTCTAAATCCCAGAAAATAAATATTTTTGGAACTGATTTGGTATTTTTCATGAAAATGTTCTAGTTATGAGTAAATGAATTAAATATGTTATGTGAAGTAAGAAAATTGGAAAATATGATTTATTGGCTTGAGAATCATATATGAGGTATATGCAGATTTTCATGAGGGTTTTGGTTAATGATGATGAAATCTTATGAGTTTGGCATTTTTTAGATGATTAAATGCATTAATTATTAAAGTGTAAATAATTGGATTAAATTATTTATAAGTTTAAGAAATGATTAAAATATTATTATAATATTAATAATATTAGATTATGAAATTTCTAAGTGATTTATAACATTTGGATTAAGGTGTTATAAATATGGATATGAATTTTATTATGAAACTTTATCTTTTCGTGTCGAGAGGTTACTACTATGACGACACGGTATTATGTACGAATAACATTGGGGTACTATTCACGACAAATTGGTTTCTTCTCTAACCAAATTATCGTTGATTTATGAATCTTACTCTTGAAATTAAACCATGTTTTGATTATATTATTTTTATATAACATTCTTATAACCCTAATGATAATATTTCTCTTTGACTTGAGTGTAAAGATGGGTAGATTATTGGTATGATCGTGACTATAGGTTCTCTTTGGCCAGTAGTGCAAAAGTTGAATTGTTGACTGGTATGATCATGACCATTGAATTTATAATTGAATATTTTTAGCTTAAGTACAAAGGTGAATTGATCAACATGGTTATAATTATTGTTATATAACTTCTGAAATGATTATGTATTTCTTTGATATATGAATATCTTTGGCTCGTTGTGCAAAGATGACTTGTTGATGAATATCTTAGCTTTGTAGTGCAAAGATGAATTATTGATGAATATCTTTTGCTCGTAATGCAAAGATGACGACTGTTGTTGAATATCTTTGCTTTCAGAGTGCAAAGATGAATTATTGATGAATATCTTTGGCTCGTAATGCAAAGATGACTGTTGTTGAATATCTTTAGCTTTCGTAGTGTAAAGATGAACTGTTGATGAATATCTTTGGCCCGTGGTGCAAAGATGAATTTATTAGTATGATTATGAATGAGAACCGTGATTTGGTATAACCATGATATTTGATGTTTTGTGTAAAGACAAGTGATGAAAATTATCTTCATTCCTAGATAAGAAGAGGAATTTAGAATCACAATTATGATTATGAGTTATTCATATGATTGTGGAAAGGAACTGTTGATTGATGTTACAGGGATAAAATATTGTTGGTGGACTTTTAACGTGGAGAAGACAATAGACTTTATAGTCTATTTGACTCTTTTAATGGATTGCTCGCCCGCTGCAACTATGGTTGAAAAGTTTTATCATCTACCATATGTTCTAAATCTCTGATTTATTATTGATGAAGACTATTGATAATTTATGTATCTTTAGTTATAATATTCTTTATCGAGCTAGTTGTGCTCACCCTTTTGTTTCACAATTCCTTTTCGTAATAAAAGTGTATTTGGGTTGAGGGGATAACAAGGGAATAGAAGCGGTGGTCTATAGTTGTTGAGATTCTCCCAAAGAGTATGGAAATAATTTTATTGAGGACTTTAGTGTGTTGTATTTTATACATCATTTAATAGTTATTTTGGTGAATTAAATAGGTGAGGCTTAACCCAACTTTGGAAGGGTGTTTTGTCACTATCATACAAGATGTCTAATGACATACAAACTCGTGTTATCATAAGACATGGTTGTGCTCATCCACTTGCTGAGTATATTTACAAGCACTACCTATATAATCTTGGTGTTTGTTTGGAGTATAATACCCAATTAGAGACAGTGGAGATAATGATATGTCAAGAGAAGACTCACCATTGAGAAGAATATGATAGTAATCTTCTCGTTTTTCTTTGGGGTCTATTGGGTCAACCAAGGATAATTCTGTGGCCATATGATATCTACCATAACCTAAAAGCATGGCCTCCATGTATACGAAGGTTTCCTTGAGCACTTCCCAAAGATTCTAATTTCTAAAACAGTTTTTGACTATACCTTTATGTAAGGTGTCATTGTGACGTGCTACAGTTGGTATATATTTGTATCCAAACTCACAGCATTTGTGTTGTTGTATTTTGCATGACAATTGTTGTAATAAAGTTGTAGTTGTTTTTCGTACCATGTATTTGGCGACTCAGAATGGGTTGGATGGAATGGACCTATTTTGGGGGTGTTACATTAGTAGTCCTCACTATTCTGTTAAATAGTGTGACAATAAATGTAATGAGGACTTTATTGAGTGTGGATATTGTCTAGATGACAATATTTGTATTAAAACTCACGGCCTATGTTTTGTCATATTTTACACGACTATTGTATAATTAAGTTGTATTTGTATTTTTTACCATGTATCTGGCGACCCAAGATGGGTGGTGTATACCTGTTTTGGGGGCGTCACACCTTGGGGCTTGTTTGAGTCCATAGAGTGCCTTCTTGAGTTTGTATACGTAATGTGGGAACTTGTCATGCTCAAATCCAGGTGGCTATTTTACATAGACTTCTTCATTTATGTACCCGTTGAGGAAGGCGCTTTTGACATCCATTTGGTGTAGCTTGAACTTTCTAAAACAAGCAAATGCTAGTAGTATACGAATGGATTCCAAGCGGGCTCCTGGAGCAAATGTTTCTTCGTAGTCTATTCCTTCTTGCTGGTTATATCCTTGAGCAACTAGTCTTGCTTTGTTTCTTGTAATTTTTCCGTACTCGTCAAGTTTGTTTTTGAAGACCCATTTAGTTCCAATAATGGACACATCTTTTGGGGGAGGGATTAACTCCCACACTTGACATTTTTTAAATTGTTGTAGCTCCTCCTGCATAGCTAGAAGCCAATTCTCATCAAGTATGGCTTCTTTGGCGTTCTTTGGTTCAATTTGGGATAGAAATGCTGAGAAAGCACACATATTTTGTGCTTTTCTTCTTGTAATAACTTTATCGTTTATGTTTCCAATGATGTTCTCAAGAGGATGGTTTTTGATGTATCTTGCTGATTTTGGAAGTTGAATATCATGTATTACTTCTTTAGTAGATTCCGAATTGTGGTCTTGTTGTTCATCCATTTCAGCTTGCTGGATATGTTCCTAATTTTCGTATTCAGCTTGCTGGATAGAGTCTTGGTCCTGCTTCTCTTCTAATTCATCTTGCTGGATTGGTTCCATGATCTTGCTATTTTACTTTATCTGGTAGGCTGGATTTGCAGCAGTCTCTAAGTTTCCTGCATCTTCTTCTCTTTCTTTTGGAATATCATGGTTAGATTTGTTAAATTTGACATGTATAGATTCTTCGATACACATCTTTTGTACATTATAAATGCGATATGCTCTACTATTTTGTGAATAGCCAATGAATATTCCTTCATATGATCTAGCATCAAACTTGCCCAGATTTCTATTTGTGTTAAGGATAAAACATTAAGATCCAAACACTTTGAGATAGCTTAAGTTAGGGAGCCGATTATTTAATAATTCATATGGTGTTTTCAAAATGATTGGACGAATTAAAACTCTATTTAGCAAATAACATGTTGTGTTTACAGCTTCGGCCCAAAATTTCTTAGGAAGCTTACTTTCTTGAATTAGAGTTCTAGCTGTTTCTTGTAACGTTCGATTTTTCCTTTCTACCACTCCATTTTGTTGTGGAGTTCTAGGTGCTAAAAATTCATGAGAGATTCCTTTTTGATTACATAATGTAATAAAATCCTTTTGAAATTCAGTACTATGGTCACTTCTGATTCTTATAAGATTAAGACTGTATTTGGTATCCAAATTTTTAATCAGTTTTTCAAATTCTTTAAATGCCTCATATTTTGTTCTAAGGAATAGTACCCATGTATATCTAGAGAAATCATCGACTATCACAAAAGCATAGAATTTATCGTTTAGACTAGCATGCCTTTCAGGACCAAATAAATCGAGATGTAGCAATTGTAAGGGAGAAGAAGTTGATACCATGTTTTTGGCTGTGAATGATTTTTTTACTTGTTTTCCAAGTTGACAAGGTTCGCATATACCTTTCTTCTAGAAATTCATTTTAGGTAATCCTCTTACTAAGTTCTTTGATGACAACTTCTTGATGAGATCCATATGAACATGTCCCATCCTTCTATGCCATAGATTCGCTTCATCTTGAATGGTTGCAAGACATAATTCTTCCTCCTGTCGCTCAAAATCAAGAGTATATATATTCCCTTCTCTTCGGGCAACTAAAGCAGCATTGTTAGTACCATGTGAAATTGTACATTTATCTTTTTCAAACTTTACTTGATGTCCATTATCCATTAATTGACTAACACTGATAAGATTGAATTCTAGACCGTTAACAAGAAGAACATTATTAATGTTAACCTTACCATTACCGATTTTACCTTTCCCAATTATTTTGCATGACCGATTATCACTGAATGTGATAGTTCCATGTTTCTTATTGACATTTAGTTCCACGAACTTAGATTTGTCTCCCGTCATATGACGTGAACATCCGTTGTCAAGGATCCACTTTTGAGAAGATACTTTGGCTTTGAAACATACCTGTATAAGAGAGATACAATTTATATTTTTGGTACCCATATCTTTTTGGGTCCACTTGTGTTATTTGAAATCACATCACCTTTTTTTATCCATACGGCTTTACTTGATTTTTCTTTCTTGAAAGCGGTTTATCTCAGATGTCCTTTAATGCCACAATTTTTGCAAGAGGCAAAAGGCGTGAAATAATTTAATTTAAATGATGATTTAAATTTTAGCATTTTAACTTCTTTTCTATATGTTGGGTTGTAACCTATGCCTTGTTTATCATAACTGGGTCTTTGTTTTCCTAGCATGACATTTAGGTTTTCTTCCCCATGAACAAATTTAGCTAGAGAGATTTTTAATGATTCTATTTCTTTTTGTAGATCATTAGTTGGAGGTGTTTTATTAATCGATTCATCACCAAATGCATCAATGCACACGTCTCTCATCTTTATCTCATTTTTTTTAATTTTTGAACTTCATTATTTAGCTGTTTTACCTTGTTGAACAGTATTTTATTGAAATTATCTAAATATTCATTCTTTGCTGCTAATACCTTTTCCTCATTTGTGTGTGTTACCTTTTCTAATTCTTTCTTTTCATCTATTAGTGCTTCCACTTCGCCCATTAAAGTGTTTACTAGATCTTTTCAGTACATATTTTTTCTTTTAGTTTTTCATTTTCTTGTTTCAAAGTAATAACATCAGAAAGAGGTACCTCACTGGATTCACCTTCAAGTCCCATGAAGCATATTTGAGCCAGTTCATCGTTTGCATCTATTTCCACTTCGGATTCTTCATCATCACTCCACGTTAGGAATGCTTTATGCTTTTTGAACTCATTGCCTTGCTTTCCTTTGTTTTTGAGTTGGAAGCAATCCTTTTTAAAGTGACCTGGTCGTCCACACTCGAAACAGGTTTCTTCGGTTGGCTTTGCTTTGAATTTGTTTGCATTGAATGTATTTTTCCTTTGATTCTTTCTTTGAAGTAGGACCTTAAGTCTTCTTGATATCATGGCTATTTCATCATCCGAGTTGTTTTCAAGCACTTCTTCAATTCCTGCATTTAAAGCTAGTACCTTCTTTCGAGGAACTTCTTCCTCGTCATCGCATCTTTTCAATTGATGTTCATATTCTTCTAGTTCACCAAAGAGGGTTAATGTATTCATAGAAGAGATATTGATGGAGTCTTGAAGAGTAGTAATTTTAGATGCAAACCTTTTGGGCATAGCCCGAAGTAGCTTACGATTGATCTCGCTTTGTGGAATTGACTTGTCAAGTAGCTTCAAGGAATTTATACGAACTAAAAATCGTGCTTGAGCCATTTTGATTGTTTCGTCTCTTTCTAGTTTGAACATTTCGTAGTCATGCATGAGCATACTTAGCTTGACTTCTCGTACTTTGGACGTTCCTTCGTGACTTACCACTAGAGTATCCCAAATCTCCTTTGATGTATTGCATGAGGAAACCTTACCTATTTCGGATTGCACCATGCCGCTGAGGAGAGTGTTCATTGCTTTTGAATCGTATGACACCATGTATGTTTCGATTGAGTCCATCTCAAGTAGAGTTTTTGGAGTGCCATCATCTTTCCTTGGGATTACCGGTCCATTCTCTACCACCCACCATTCCCATGGGTCTCGCTTAAGATATATCCTCATCCAAAATTTCCAGAAGTTATAGTTCTCAGTTCCAAAGAGTAGTGGAGGTCGGTTTGTTGATTGACCTTCGTGATGAGCGTTTCCAAGTTGTGCCATGTCAGAATCTTTCCCTACAAGTCACCTTTAAGACCAAGATAAGTAGAGCCACGCTCTGATACCAAATGAAATTTAAATAGGTACACTTAGAAGGGGGGTTGAATAAGTGTAAGCACTGTAACGACCCCAAAATTCATACAATTTAAATCTCAACTTTGGTCGTTAATAACACATCTACCTTCTGATTTTACATCATTATTCAATGTTAAACTTTATCAAATGCGAAATAATTTAAACTTTTAATTCTTATTACTTTAATTCCCTGAATCAAAACCTTTATCAACTACATGTCTTTGAATCAATCTTATTTTATGATTCACTTTATCATTGTTATCATATAAAATTTTACATTTCAATCCGATAACCTCTACATATCAGATAACTCTAACTCTAGCTTTACAACTCAATATAAAACTACACATCATAAAACATTTAATACATCTCATGAGTCTTAATCTTGGTTTAAAGAAATAGCCACTTTAGCTAAAAATATAAGTATTCGTATATTATTTCTGAACCACTTCATTCAAGTAGCACATAGTGACATCTTCAATCTTTAACCTGCAAAAATTGTTATTTGCAAGGTTGAGCTCGACAGCCCAGCAAAATCTAACAGTTTTCATGCATCACGTAACATATAATAACATGCATCAACATATATCTCATAAACATTGTACTAACATCACATACATGTTACAGTTTATACGACAAATATAAAGATTGAGTTCCTTACTCAATCAACATGCTTTATTCAATCAACGTAGTCATAGATTGACTTTAATGTTTTATACATTCAACATATATATAACAGATCATGCTCTTTGCAATAAAGATTTCAAAAAGTTAATCACCAATTCACATAGCAAATAGGAACTGAAAGACTTGCCTTGATCGTTGTTTACCAATAACAGTTTAACAACTTACAGATATCTGCACTTCACGTGCCCTACACAATTATATAATCATTCACATTAACTATTAGTCACATAGCAATACATAGCAGTTGTAATGTAAACTTTACTCTACATCTCATAACTCTTCCTATTATATATACACAATGTTCAATTTTATTGTGTTAACTTTCAACTTATATCTCACTTTATTTCATATTCAAAGTTCATTCAAATGTTTAAGTCTTGCTAGGACTACTTATTGGTTTTATATTAACACTATTCAATATCTTATTATATTCATTTCATTTGATTTAAAATATTTTTTTACGTTCATTATCACTTATCACGGCGTTTCGACGTTTATTCGTCACACGCCCAATTTGTATCTCTTGTGTGTGCTTGGTATGCATATTCAACTTATCTAATATATCATTTATTAATGTTAAGCATCATTATACTTCATAATATTCATGTTCTATAACTTAGAACAACATCTTTTGTCGTCAAGAGCACTACACTTGTATACGTGCATGCCCGACGCCCTCCGATTGCCTCCAAAAACACAACAGTCCTAAATATGACCATTTTGACCCTTCCTAACGACATTAAATTGAAAACCTAAAAGAACAAAAGTTGTAGGTCTATTCGTCCTCGTTCCGGATCATCTTGAATAACCTCAATCGGAGTTCGTATGAAAAAGTTATACATAGTTTACTGCAGCAGGTCAGAGCAGTCTACTCAAAGCACTGAAGCCCGGCGCAGTTGCGCCCCAATTGGCCTTGGGGGCAGTGCAGCTGCGCCCTGGGAGGCAGAGACGCATCCCAGGTTCTGCACTTCATGATTTTACAGACCAAACCTCCTTCCAATCATCATAATATGAGTTATACTCATCAAATTCAGTCCATTTTCAATTCTATAGGTTTGTAACTCATAAAACTACAATATACCAAATACTCATCAATTAACATAAACATTAACTAACCCAAATATTAATTTATAACTCATGTTCATACCAATTGTTCATGTTTTGACAATTTAGCGAATTCAATCGCCACGACTTCGTTTATTAATCAATTGACACGATTCCAACTACGTTGTTTTCGTTTTTCACATACTAACATAATCCAACATCAATTTATAGATTATAACAAGTATTGATCATGAAATTTCGTACTTTCTAAGTCATATCCTATAAACATAAACATTGTTTTATACTTTTCTTCCTACTACCAATTTACGTATATTTTTATCATCAAACAACACTAACATGTGATTATTAAATGAGTATAGACCCTTCATACATATATATGTATCAATTCAACATAATTATCAATAGAAATTTCAAAAAACAAGGGTTAACGTTAGAGTAGGTTATACCTTATTCCTTGATTATTTGCTAGCAAAAAGATGATGATGATTAGGTTTAGAAATTTTCCATCCTTCCTCTTGAAAATCACAGAGAACTCTCTCTTGCTTCCAAGCTCTCTTCTCTAAACTCTATGTTTCTTCTTCTCTCCAAACCTTCTCTGTATTTCTATATTGTCTAGCCTTAGGGAGAAATAAGAAGCGTAAAAATAAGCTGACTCCCACTCCCCCACTAACGTCAGGTACAAAATTAAAAAGGTTGCATCAGTTGAAAAAGCCAAAGGCCACAAGGCCTTGTTTGGCTAAGCAAATAACTCCCAACTAGATTATTTTAATAACCTTATATTATATAGTTTCATGTCACACCTTTAGTTAATTAATTTAAATAACTTTAGTTTAGTTAATTTAAATAACTTATAATAATAATAATAATCTTATTATCATTATACTCATAATTAATAAATAATTATATATCTAATTTAATTAATAAATTAGAAACATCACTTTATTTAATTCCAAATAAATTAAACAATTCATTTAATTTAATTATTTTCTTAAATATTGAGAAATTGATTTAATTTAATTATTTCCTTAAATTAAATCTTTCGGATAAAATTATCATTACTCAATTTAATTTACATTAATCAATTTAGTTACTAAATTAATTCACCACAATTTTATCAACCATTTATTTATCTCAATAAATTAATTAAAATATTTATTTAATTCAATAAATATTTAAAATTAATTACTAAATTAATTTAATTCCTTCAATAGTTAGCTTAACTATTAAACCTCACTTTCCCAATATATGAATATATATTTCTCTTCACACCAGATCATATATTCTAACATATATAGCACGTATATATACCTACTCAAACTCAAACATCTCATAATAAGAATTTTAATTATTAAATTCTTATTTTAATAATTTATAAAAATTCGTGTTGTCACATCTTTCCCCTCTTATAAGGATTTCGTCCTCGGAATCACCGAAACCCGACCTTACTCATGTTTTCATCAAATCTCTTCGTTGAATAACTTCAACACATTACCTTAATATAGGTTTTATATTTCCTACTCCCACCATTTATAATAAATTCTTGTAAGTTTTATTTCATAACCTTTACTTAGACTCAATTATATTTGAGTATTACATATTCTTTGACCCGTTCATTATCTTTCCCTAAGGATCATTATCATATAATATATTCTCAAACTCTCGGGATATTACATTCACCCCTTCTTCTAAGAATTTCGTCCTCGAAATTTTTGACTTACTAATTTTCATCCATTCCATTTATCAAAATAGATTTTATGTTAATATCTATTTATTCATTAGGTTCTACAACCAAATTCTTTCTCTAAGGATCATTCTAAGATCATCATATTCCTCACCTCTTCATCTTCTAAGAGTTTCACATTTTCTCTTCTTCTGAAATTTCATTTCTTTCTTGAAATTATTATGTTTTGCTTAATTTTCTCATCCTTTCCACTTTCACCTTTCAGAATAATAAGAATCTTCCACAATTACTCAATAATTGGGAAGCGAGATGAATAACAGGAATTTAAAAGATTTTAAATCATGCTGAGGGGTCATAAGACCTTGAACTATTTCCCTAGGTTATCAAGTATCTCAACTTGAACCTTTAACAGTCATAAGACTCTACGGACCTTGAACTCTTCCCCAGGTTTAACAATGCATCACCATTGTAAACCATCATTAACAGAATGTTTAGTAATCACACAGACTGAAAACACTATCTGGAAGTACTCTAGGTGATCAATCTATCGTACCCCTACGTCGTGCACAACGTATTACATCTTAACTTCGTAATGACTATATGCATTATTTTCGGAACCATTGTCTCCGGTAACATGTCCCCTTTTACAGGGTTGTTCACCTCAACTTTTCAACATCTGAATTCGCACCAAAATAATTTGGTTTGGCATAACTTTTTAATAAACGCTTGAATTTCATGAACATCTTTTAATAATCGTCTAGCTGAATCAAATAGCATAGACTTCTACAACAATTCAAACATCAATTGAAATATACATACACACACACACACACACACACATATATATATATATATATATATATTCTCGTATCTTAAAGAAATCTTAAAAATCATTTTATGACGTCATGATACCGCACTTTATTTACAGTCCATTTGAGGATTATGTCATTTTTAGACTTTGTCATACTACATCATACCATAGTGGGCTGACGATCCTTAGATCACATCCAACACTAAGAAATTATGCATTGATAACTCCATCGTTTTTATCATCTTTGCACCAGGTTCTATGATGCATTAATGATATAAAATATATTTTGATATTTTCAAATCATTTTCGTCTAGCCGAAATAATTAACATAGACTATTCTTTAAACAGTTCAAGAATCTTTAAAAATCAATTTTAGTGATATAATATCTCAATAGGTAACGATGTGTCAGTGTCCCAAAGTCCACACATACACATTTGTCACCATGCGTTGAGAGTAAAAATTCATTTTAAAAAGGCACATAGTGCAAATTTAGCTTTATGTCAAAAATTTGAAGTCTAGCATAGCTAGAAGATTTGGAAAAAACTTATGTCTCCACTTTCTATACTGATCCATTTCTTAATAATTCTATCTATTCCTATCATCCTCAACACTCCATTCACACTTAATTATACCCCAGTTCATCAAACTTACCACACATTGGAAGTTCAGGACGTGCCACAATAATATGAGTTTAAGAACTTATCCTAGTCAGACCATAGGCGTCCATTCACTGAGGGGTTCAAAACATACCATATTATTGCGAGTCACGAACTTACCATATGCATTAGTTTTAAGAACCGCACCTAATCTTAATAATATCTGTCTAATCTTAATAGTTTCTAACTATCAAACATACACATGAGAAAAGAATCACCTTTTCGCCACATATACATTGATAGCGCGAAACCAACATTCCAATGATTATCAATATGATAAACTGAGTGCAAGCACAAAACCCTTGCCCATACAAAGATTTGTACAACTCAGCCATCACATGAGTCCTCAATTGAAATCCCACCTAACTCTATCTTACTCTTAACTTGTTCTTTGCTCGATACGAATTCCTCGTATCACATTATCTATAACTCCTCGTGAGTTTATCTCGTACTATTTCATATTACATCATCTTCATAGCATCAAGCTATAATTATCCAAACATTATAGACCATCTTTCTTTTATAACTTAAACTGATCACGTCGTGATCTTATTCTATTATCATCTTCCTTAAAATTCTTTTCTTAACTCGTGATCATTTTATTTTACGATTCTTTTTCTTTCCTTTCATTTACGACATTATTCATTATCTTTGTTATTGGAGTTAGGTAACTCCCATTCCTTATCTACATATCTCTTCAAGATTCTTCTTTGAATCTTCTTGTTTATATAACAATTCCTGCTTTAAGAATTTCCAACTTCGTTTACATTGCTCAACATTCCAATCGAGTTCCACATTTTCATCATATGTATCCATTTTCAATACTTGGTACACATCGAGTCTCTAACAGTTTTCATATGGTACGCTGAGTGGTTTCCCACAAACAACCAACAAACTAGGTTCCGAGTTACTAGTTCGTATATACCTCCGCTCTATGAAGGAATCGTTTAGCCCAGATACCATACATCAACTACTAAAGAGTACAATTGCACCATACTTAAATATAACTCTCTATTCTTAACTTCTTTATCATTATCTTCTTATAAACACTGTCTATTTATTATCACCTTACATCCTTATTATTAGAGTTGGGTAACCTCACTTTCATATTCCTTATAACTCTACGAGATTCTTCTTTGAATCTTTTCACGCATGTTTTAATCCCTTCTTTAAAAATATCTTAAATTACTTCTTATTATTCAAACTCTTCTTGAGCTTATTCTTTCATTATCTTCACCTTCCTTCTCTAAGGTTATAGCCTACGGTACTCCTACCTAAGGTTTATAACCTACAACTTTGATACCAACTGTAACGACCCCAAAATTCATAGAATTTAAATCTCAACTTTGGTCGTTAATAACACATCTACCTTCTGATTTTAAATCATTATTCGATGTTAAACTTTATAAAATGTGGAATAATTTAAACTTTTATTTCTTATTACTTTAATTCCCTGAATCAAAACCTTTATCAACTACATGTCTTTGAATCAATCTTATTTTATGATTCGCTTTATCATTGTTATCATATAAAATTTTACATTTCAATCCGATAATCTTTACATATTAGATAACTCTAACTCTAGCTTTACAACTCAATATAAAACTATACATCATAAAACATTTAATACATCTCATGAGTCTTAATCATGGTTTAAAGAAATAGCCACTTTAGTTAAAAATATAAGTATTCGTATATTAATTCTGAACCACTTCATTCAAGTAGCACATAGTGACATCTTCAATCTTTAACCTGCAAAAATGGTTATTTGAAAGGTTGAGCTCGACAGCCCAGCATAATCTAACAGTTTTCATGCATTACGTAACATATAATAACACGCATCAACATATATCTCATAAACATTGTACTAACATCACATACATGTTATCTTAACATGCATTGGTCTGTTAGACTTAATCAATTAAGTTGCTCAAATCGTGAGACGAGATTATGGCACATGATTTCTGCTATGAGTATGAAATATATGGTAATTTATGCAATCAACTCGTTACCTTAAATAACTTCCTAGATTTAAGACCCTTGATTTATGATGCATAAATTGTGCAGCATGATGAAGCATGGTCTATGATGTCATGTTTTGAGCTTACCATTCAATATCTTTTGACCTGTGTCCATATATCTTACCTTATATTCGGACACCCAATTAGATCCCTTGAATCGTGGGATAATATTATGAAGCAAAACTTATGGTAATATGTCTACCGTATATAACAAGATTTGATTCCTTACGTGAGCAATTTTGGTCATGCATATTATGAGCTAGTTAATCAAATATAAATGTAAGTATATATATGTAATGCACATGTCCTAGAGCCTTATTTTGGAAAGTGATAAATGCTAAGATCTTACATATATTCCTAGGGCTCAAATTAGCTGTTCTTTCTTCAAAGACATCTTGACTTTGGACCTTCTTCCTTGATGTTCTTGAAATGTTGTAAGACATGGTTAGTGAACAAATATGGTCATCATCAAAACATAGGGTGTGACATAAGTCAACAGAAATATTATGACTAATATAATGCAAATAATTTATCGTTAGCCTTCAACAGTGTTAAACTGATAAAATATAACAAACATCAAGTTTAACTGCAGCGGAACAAGCAATCCATTAGAAGAGTCAAGTAGAGCATAAAATCTACTATCTTCTATGATTTAAAAGGTTTTTCATCACCTTTATCGCTGAGACCCGGCTTAATAAATAATCCACATCATCAAATCTCCCATGCACTACAGCCAAGGATATTCTTTAGTATCACGACCACAAATTATCCATGCACTACGGGCGAAGGATATTTGTGTATTCATCAATGGTCACGATCATGCCAAAAACTATCCATCAATGCACTACGGGCCAATGATGACTTTTACCACATCATTTGTAACATTATGGTCATGATTATACCGAATAATCCATGGTCATAATCATACCAAGTCCATCTATGCACTACAGGCCACATATGACTTTCAACATAATATAAACATGAGGATGATGACAATGATATAAGAATTTAATAAAACAAGTTCAAGGATAAATTTTTAAAGATTTATAATTTAATTTATCCAGAATTCAATAATGTCCAAATTGCCAACATGATACTGCTTTGTGGAGTAAAATTCAAGAATAATACTGTATCAAAAATGATTTGGACAACAAAGAAATTAATTTTTGTCATGAATAGTACTCTGGGTGAATAGTACCCGAGTGAATAGTACTTCGGGAATAGTACCCCATGAATAGTACTTTGTGAATAGTACTCGTGAATAGTACTTCGTGAATATTACCTATAAATAGTACTTTGTGAATAGTACCGTAAAAATGAATACTACTCATGGACAGTACTCCGACATGAAAAACTTAAAATTTAAGAAGAATATGTAGAAAATATCCTTGTGAAGAGATACTAGATGAAGCACAAATTTCAAGGATATTCTACTAATTTCACGGAGTATAGAAGCAATACTTTAACAGAATGAGGGTATAATCAGGAATACGAGACGAGATAATATTACTCACATACTACATAGTATGGAAGAAAATATTATTTCATATGGATACTGAACAAAAATAATATCTCTTACCTTAGAAGAAGACTGGATATTGGAATAGTGAAGTAGCAGACTTCTCTTCTTCTTTCTCTCTCTATAATTGCTCGTGTGAGTCTTAGTGAATTGGTGAGAATGAAAGAAGAATGAGCTTCTATTTATAGGAAAATATAATTTCGATAATTGCACGTTTTGGGGCTCGAAATATTACGGTATAATACCTTCATCTTTTCCTTCATTTTTAATTTAGTCCTACAAGTATTATCAAATTGCACCACCTCCCCTAATAGTACATCTTATGAATCAATAGTACAATCATGTGAATCAATAGTACAATCATGTAAAAAAATAATTACAGTATAGTATTTTCATCTATACCTCTATTTTTAATTTAGTCATGCAAGTATTATCAATCTTGCACCACCTCCCCTAATAGTACATGCATGTGAATCAATAGTACACACATGTGAACAAATAGTTATAAACATGTGAATTAATAGCAATTAATTGCTCATTTATCCGATTAATTACTCGATTGGTCAATATAACCTCCATACATCCATTATTATCGAAATAGATGTCGATTTCCACTAACACTAATAATCCCAACATAATGGAAATATCAATGTCATCTTTAATCAATACGAACTTATTCATCATTAATATTATAACTCACAATATTTAACAACCAGATCATTCCCAGGAAAGAGGGGGCTTTCCGATAAGGATTTCTCCTTATTGGCGCGCAATTAGGTGACCAAACCTCTCCTTGACAGAACTTTTTAGACATTGTCAATATTACAAATAATAAGATGAATAACTTTGTCGTCTCAATTATTGATTTAATAATATAAAATATTATGCAGATGATACTGTGATAATAATTGAATCAATAATATGAAAGATATTATGCAACAATTACTGTAGCAATAATTGAGTATAACTGAGTGACTTCTCACGTAAGCATCAATAATCAATACTGTGTGCTACTATGCAACCACACGTATTACTGAACTTTTACCACCAGATAGTTCAACAGTTTAATGGTAAAACTTTCACCATTATTTTTATAAAAAGATAATTCTGTCGTTTTCTAACTACGACAATACTTTCGTTGTGGAGTCCACGAATGATTGTGTCGTCGTACGAATATTCGATATTAAATAGAATATTCCCCGACCAATCGAATATTATATAACCACTTGCTTACTTTGCAAAATTTTTAAATAATACTCACAACTATAACATTATATCAAATCCACACCATAATATTCAAAAATATATTTTGAGAAAAAATTAATCTTTATTCATAAAAGTTGGGGTCTTACAGAAGTAATTCGCTTGGTCTTTGATGCTCGACCTTGACTCTTTGACATGTCAAACATCTCGCAACACATTCTGGGACATCTCTTTTCTTGTTTGGCCACCAAAGGTGTCGTCATAAATCTTGATACATCTTCGTACTTTTCGGGTGTATCAAATATCATTCAAAATCCAGAATTTGGGTTTAGATTCCATATCTGATTTATCTTGCACATATAACATTATTAATTAAGTTAAAATTATTAACTTAACTAATCTTGAATAAATTCACATAATAAAATATATATTATAATAATTCTAATAATCATTTCATATAATATTTAAATAATATAGTAATCATATTTTCATGAAAAATAAATAATAAAATCATTTCTACTATAAAATTAATTATTATAAGAATATACTTTATAATGATCAATAATTCTAAAAGAAAATTATTTGTAATTATTCATGTAATAAATATATTTTTATTTATCACATAAATACATACGCTTTATTATAAACATATTCCCACCTTTAAAATAATAAAAAAAAATTATACGCAAAATTTCTTATTTAATTGTATTGAAAATATCGGGTTATTACATGGTGGGGCCCACTAGTGGGATGAAAGGATTTTTGGTGGGGGTGGAATCACGGATGGAATGTGGAATGGTGGAAAAGGTGAATGAAGTATTATATATATATATATATATATATATATATATATATATATAATGCCATGTCATATAAGGCATGGTAGATATATGTATATATATATATATATTATATTTTATTTAAAGTTTTTATTTTATTAGAATATTTTATTGCATAGTGCTGCATAGTGAAAATCAATTTTTTTCAAAAAATTTCCCATGAACGTCACCCGTGAACCTTTTCTACTGTGTGTCCAAATAGTATCCTTTTCCATTCTCCTATAAATAGGATGCTCAGTTTAGAAAAGAAAAGCAAACCAGAATCAGAGAATTCTTCTTCTATAATATTGAGCATATTTCTTTAGAGTTTAAGGAAGCTTTGAGTGTAGAAAACAGTAAAAGTTTTTGTCACGAATATATCCGCTATACCAGTTGGAATTGCTCTCTTTTTGAGGTAAGGGGTATTATTTATTTCATATTCGTTTACGATATTATTTTTCGTATTCGTAAGAAATATTATCTTCACTTAATATTCGTAAGGAATATTTTCTTCGTTTAATTTTTGTAAGGAATATTATTTTTGTTCAACAGTTGTAAGTGATATTATTTTTGTTCAATATTTGTATTAAATAATATTTTCTTCAATACTCTGTAGTATGTAAGTAATATTATTTCGTTTTCGTATTCATAATTCTACACTCATGTTAATAAGTTTTACTTCTATACTCCATGAAATTATTAGAATATCCTTGAAATTTGCACTTCATCTAGTATTTTTTTTCATGGAAATATTATTCTGAGCATTCTTGATAAGTTTTAACTTTTTCATGTCGGAGTACTATTCCCGAAGTACTTTTCACGGGGTACTATTCACTCAGGTACTATTCACCCGGGGTATTCATGACAAAAATTGACTTCTTTTCAGTCCAAATCATTTTTAATATAATATTATTCTTGAATTTTACCCTACAAAGCAGTATCATGTTGACAATTTGGACATTATTAAAATTTTGAAAAAATATATTATAAATCTTTAAAAAATTATCCTTTACTTTTGTTTAATTGAATTCTTATATCATTGTCATCATCCTCATGCTTATATTGTGATGAAAGTCCTCATTAGCCCGTAGTGCATTGATGGACTATTGATTGGTATGATTATGACTAGGAATTATTCGGTATAATCATGACCGTAATGTTACAAATGATGTGGTAAAAGTCCTCATTGGCCTGTAGTGCATTGATAGATAGTTGTTGGCATGATCATGACCATTGATGATTACACGAATATCCTTGGCCCATAGTGCATGGATAATTCGTGGACGTGATACTAATAAATATCCTTGGCCCATTGTGCAGGGATGATTTGATGATGTGGATTATTTATTAAGCCGAGTCTCAGCGATAAAATTGATGATAAACTTTTTAAATCATAGAAGATAGTAGATATCATGCTCTACTTGAATCTTCTAATGGATTGTTTGTTCCGATGAAGTTAAACTTGATGTTTATTATATTTTATCAGTTTTACACTATTGAAGGCTAATGATAATTTATTCTGCATTATCTTAGTCATAATATTTCTTACTAGGCTAGTTGAGCTCACCATTTTGCTTTCATTATTCTCTTCAGGAAATGAGAACTTAGCCGGGACTAGTCGGGGAATGGAGTGATGGTCCGAGGTGGTTGTTTTAGTAGTCCTCACTATTTAGTGTGATAATTAATGTAATGAGGATTGAATTTGAGTTTGGATATTGTCTAGAAGACAATATTCCTGTTAAAACTCTCAGCTACGTTTTGTCGTATTTTACACGACAGTTGTATAATTAAGTTTGTATTTGAATTCTGTACCATGTATTTGGCGACTCAGAATGGGTGATGTATACCTATTTTGGGGGCGTTACAGTTGGTATCAAAGCTTAGGGATATGATCCCTGGCTGAGATGTGAGACTAGAACTAAGAGGGGAGAGACGGGTAATTCCTTCACTAGTATAACCTACCTAAGTTTATTTGTTATTTAATTGGTTGGTCAGAATTTAGGGATAATATGTGGCATGTCAATTAACCTTTATTTTGTGGCAGTGTTTGAAAATGGCATCTGAAAATGTTGAAATAAGCAATGGAGCACAGGAGACCGTTGAGTCACCACAGATTAATACCCACGATAATGTGCATCAGGAAGGTAATAATCCTCTGGTAAACAACAACACTGACCAAATGATGAACGACGAAATGTTTAGGAGCTTTTTGCAATCCGTGCAACATCAGGCAAGAGAGACTCCTGTGCAAAATACAGGTGGAAACACTGGCAACTCTCAGATGGTCACCGCTAAGAAGTTTAAGGAGCTGGGACCATCGGAGTTTTTGGAAAAGCCAGAACCACTTAAGGCAGAGACGTGGATAAAGCAGATAACCAAGATATTTGATGTCTTGGAATACTCAGAGGAGCAAAAGGTTCCCTTCACCACCTTTATGTTGCGTGAAGAAGCAGATTACTGGTGGGAATCTATAAAATGTACTCATCTTTCCACACTAAAGATGTCTTGGGAGAAGTTCCAAGAATTGTTCAACGACAAGTACTTTCCCGAAAGTATTCGTCACATGAAGGAGGTGGAATTCATCAAGCTGGAGCAAAACAATATGACCGTGTCGCAATATGAGGCTAAGTTTGCCGAGTTGTCTCGGTTTACAACTCATTTGGTAGATAATGAGGAACGTATGAAACGAATGTTTCAGCGAGGTTTGAAACCCGAAATACGTCAATACCTCATTTCTCACAAACTTTGTTTATATTCAGATGTTGTGAATAGGGCTCAGTTATTGGAACGTGATAATGAGTCAGCCCAACCAAAAGGCAACGACCACTAACACGATAATAATTGTACCAGTGGAAACAACCATCGGAATAATGATAACCATCGTGGAGGAAATTATCATGCCAGAAATGATAACCACTTCGGTGGTAATCATGACCAAGATAATCGGAAAGGTGAACTAAGTGGGAACAATTTTAAGAAGAGAAGATTCAACAATGATGGAAAGACATCGACAGTAGTAACATCACCCGTTTCGAAGGAAGAAGAATGACCACCGGTCGTATGTTTCAAATGCGGAAAGGAGAGACACATCCATCCAAACTGTACGCAAAAACCCAAAGCGTGTTTCAATTACGGAAGATAAGGTCACCTAGCTCGATTTTTTCGTGTAGTGAAGTCAAGTCAAGCTGGGATGGCGATGCCAAAGGATGTCCCAGACAAGTCAAAACCGGTAGTTTAAGTGAGAGCGTTTATCGAGGAACCCAAACGAAGTAATCACAGGTAAGTTAATCATAAACTCTTGCGAAGTCGATCTATACCTTATTCGATATCAGTTCTACCCATTCTTTTATTTCACCTACTTGCGCTCAACGTTTGAACTCGACTCTTGAGAAATTAGACTTTAACTTATCTGTTGAAACTCCGTTGGGAGAAACCTTCATTACATCCATTGTTTATAAATCTTGTTTGATTCAAATCGTCACCCTTACGTTACCTGTCGATCTCATCTCTTTGAAAATACTTGCCTTTGATGTGATTTTAGGAATCGACTGATTAACTATTCATCATGTTAAAATTGATTATTTTCGTAAGGTTGTTAGTTTTCATATTCCTAATAAACCTGTTATGTGAATTCAAGCAACCAAACCACTAAAGTCAATCAATGTCATATCAAGCCATAAGTAAAGAGCCCCGAGCCTTTCGCTGGTGACTTCCTTGTGTAGGATACACCAAAGCCAGACTTTCCGTAGGGGACGTCATGAATAGCGGAGCCAAGTTGATAGGTATCAATGTGACGTGTTATCCAAGTCTTGGATGAGAGTCATAGTTTTGAATGATATTTCTGTCATTAATAAATTTTCTGACGCATTTCCCAAAGAACTTTCTGGCCTACCCCCAGAGCGTGAAATCGAATTTTGTATTGACCCCAATACAAAACCCATTTCTAAAACCCTCAAATATTTCTTCACCCAAAAAGAACGTAACATGCGCCGAAGACGTTGGCTTGAGCTGTTGAAAGATTACGATAATACCATTCAATACCATCATGAAAAAGCGAACGTGGTAGCTGACGCGTTGTGTAGAAGATCATACGCATTTATGATTGCGATATTGTTAACATAAAGACCCGTTTCGTATGACTTATAAAAGATGGAGATAGAATTAAAGATGCCAAGAACCTACGTAAAGATAGCGAATATACGAGTAAAATTAACTTTAATCGATAAAGTTAAAGTCACTCAAGCTACACACCCGAAGCTGATGAATGTGAAGAAGAAGGTGCAAGAAGGCGTTATTCTAGAAGCAAGAATCGACGAAGAGAGGAAATCTCAACCCTTAATTTTATTAGTCTATTCGAAATCGTCGATCGAGTAGGATATGTGGCCTATAGACTTGCTTTACCGCCAAGTATGTCGCGTGTTCATAATGTTTTTCACGTATCGATGTTACGTAAATATGTGGATGACCCGAACCACATTATTGAATTAGAACTAGACGAGATAGCAGAAGATTTAACGTATGAGGAGATACTTGTTAAAATCTAGGATAAGAAGAAACATATTCTACGCTCAAAGGTTATACCTCAAGAATTAGAATCTGAAATGAAAAGGAGGTATCCTCACCTCTTTGACATACCAGGTAGGTACGTCAATTTCGAGCACGAAATTTTATTAGAAGGGGAGGTTGTAAGACCCCAAATTTTATGAATAAAGATTAATTTTCTCGAAAAACATTTTTTGGTTTTAAGGTGTTGATTTGATATAATGTTATAGTTGTGGATAATATTTACAAATTTTACAAAGTATGCAAGTTGTTATAAAATATTCGATTGGTCGGGGAATATTCGTTTTATCAGGGAATATTCGTACAATGGCGCAATTATATGTGGACCCCACAACGTAAATTATTGTCGGAGTTTGAAAACGACAGAAATATCTTTTTATGAAAATAACGGCGAAAGTTTTACCGTTAACTATTGAAATACCCGGTGATAAAAGGAGGGTAATACGTGTGGTTGCATCTACACGGTATTGATTATTGATGCTTACGTGAGAAGTCACTCAGTTATACTTAATTATTGCTACAGTAATTGTTGCATAGTATCTCATATTATTAATTAAATTATTGTCGCAATAATTTATATTATTAAATCAAAAATTGAGATGAAAAGTTATTCATATTATTATTTGCATTATTGACAACGTCTAGACAGTTCTGTCGAGGAAAGAGGTTTGGTCACCTAATTGCGATCCAATAGGAAGAAATCCTTATCGGAAAGCCCCCTCTTTTCTGGGAATGATCTGGTTATTAATATTGCAAGTTATATTATTGATGAATAAATATTGTTAAAAATATTGAGGGGATTTTTATGAAGTATTTGTGGTAAATTTTGCTTATTATATGGACCCCCACTTACCCATTTTTCAAAATAATCGGTGAAAGTTATACGGTATATATATATATATATATATATATATATATATATATATATATATATATATGGTGGGGGCCACTAGTGGGATGAAAAGATTTTTTTGTGGGGGTGGAATCACGGATGGAATGTGGAATGGTGGAAAAGGTGAATGGAGTATATATATATATATATATATATATATATATATATATATCATGCCTTATACGATATGGCATAAACTTAATTATATATATATATATATATATATATATATATATATATATTATATTTTACTTAAAGTTTTTATTTTATTAGAATATTTTATTGCATAGTGCTACATAGTGAAAATCAATTTTTTTCAGAAAATTTCCCGTGAACGTTGCCCTTGAACCTTTTCTGTTTTGCGTTCAAATAGTATATTTTCCATTCTCTTATAAATAAGATGCTCAGTTAAGAAAAGAAAATCACACCAGAATTAGAAAATTCTTCTTCTATAATATTGAGCATATTTCTTTAGAGTTTAAGGAAACTTTGAGTGTAGAAAATAGTGAAAGTTTTCTTCAAGAATATATCTGCTATACCAACTGAAATTTCTCTCTTTTTGAGGTAAAGGGTATTATTTATTTCATATTAGCTTACGAAATTATTTTTCGTATTCGTAAGAAATTTTATTTCGTTCAATATTCGCAAGAAATATTATCTTCGTCTAATATTCGTAAGGAATATTATCTTCGTTTAATTTTTGAAAGGAATATTATCTTCGTTTGATATTCGTAAGGAATATTATTTTCGTTCAACAGTTGTAAGGGATATTATTTTTGTTCAATATTCGTATGAAATAATATTTTCTTCTATACTCTGTAGTATTTAAGTAATATTATTTCTTTTTCATTTTCATAATTCTACACTTATGTTGATAAGTTTTGCTTCTATACTCCATGAAATTAGTAGAATATCCTTCAAATTTGCGCTTCATCTAGTATTTTTTTTATGGAAATATTATTCTGAGTATTCTTGATAAGTTTTAACTTTTTCATGCCGGAGTACTATTCACGGGGTACTATTCCCGAAGTACTATTTATGGGGTACTATTCACTCGGGTATTATTCACCCGTGGTACTATTCATATCAAAAATTAATTTCTTTTCGATCCAAATCATTTTTGATACAATATTATTCTTGAATTTTACTCCACAAAGAAGTATCATGTTGACAATTTGGACATTATTGAATTTTGGATAAATTAAATTATAAATCTTTAAAAATTTATCCTTTGCTTTCGTTTAATTGAATTCTTATATCATTGTCATCATCTTCATGCTTATATTATGATGAAAGTCCTCATTGGCCCGTAGTGCATTGATGGACTGTTGATTGGTATGATTATGACCAGGGATTATTCGGTATAATCATGACCGTAATGTTTCAAATGATGTGGTAAAAGTCTTTATTGCCCCGTAGTGCATTGATCATGAACAATTGTTGGCATGATCATGACCATTGATGATTACACGAATATCCTTGGCCCGTGGTGCATGAATAATTCGTGGACGTTGAAACAACCCGGGTCAAATCCTAAGTCCGGAATAAATCTCGGGTCAAATCCCAAGTCCGAATCAAGTCTATCAAAATAAGGCCTCAAACTACTAGCCCAATAGTATATTCTTGGGTCATCTTAGCCCACCACAGGCTCCCAAAAGGTCATGACTTGAAGGTACTATTGGTAGTAACTTATTTCCTTATATGCATACAAATTTTTCTCCTATCTTTCGATGTGGGACTGGGGTGTTACAAACTCCCCCACTTAAATTTCTGACGTCCCCGTCAGAACCGATCACACACACAGCCCAAAGATCTTTGCCTCTCTAGTCATTGTGGGATAATACCGTCTGGCTTCGTGTCCCCACCTCCGGACCTCCATCTCTCCATTGTGGGATAATACCACCAGCCTTCGTGTCCCCACCTCCGGCAACCCGATCTGAGCTTTCGAGAGTCGGCTTTGATACCATATGAAATAACCCGAGTCAAATCCCGAGTCCGAAATAAATCTCGGGTCAAATCCCAAGTCCGAATCAAATCTATCAAAATAAGGCCTCAAACTACTGGCCCAATAGTATATTCTTGGGTCATCTTAGCCCACCACAGGCTCCCAAAAGGTCATGACTTGAAGGTACTATTGGTAGTAACTTATTTCGTTATATGCATACAAATTTTCTCCTATCTTTCGATGTGGGACTGGGGTGTTACAAACATGATACTAATGAATATCCTTAACCCGTAGTATAGGGAAGATTCGATGATGTGGATTATTTATTAAGGTGAGTCTCAGCGATAAAATTAATGATAAACTTTTTAAATCATAGAATATAGTAGATATTGTGTCACCCCCAAATCCGGGTACTTCATTCCCACAAGATTTGGTGTTCACTTGATAAAAACATTCATGTCTAACTACGAGTACTTCATTCCCACAAGATTTGGTGTTCTCTTGATAAAAACATTCATGTCTAACTACCCAATAATAATAAAATTTAATAATAAACCTTCTCATTAAAGGATTACATTAATAAAAATCTCTCAGGTTATCTAACCTTCAAATACAAACATCATATGTAGAAATATTAAATAACTTCATTACAATAATTAAAATAAAGTGTGACAACAAAAATGTCAACATGTTTACAAGTCTTCAATACGTGTTCATCTTTCCTTTTCCTTTTATGGTGCTAGGTACATCAACCTTCTCAACTTTAGCTATAATATTTATATAAGCAAGAGTGAGCAAACAATGTTCACTTGAAATAATAATGAATAAAACATTACAACAATTGGCAAATAATAAGCTCAATAGAACTGAACAATAGGTTCTATTAATGATAATCAAAATCTCAATCATATATCTGAGGGTCACAAGACCACGAACTATGTCCATAGTTATAAGTAATCTTTCAACTTAAACTTTAACAGTCATACGACTATAGAGACTCCTCGTACTTAGGGGGATTAGCCCTTCGTACAATGTATTGTGCACAAACATTTCAACGCTATGCGTAAATTATCCCCTATAATAGGGTTGTTCATCTCAGCATTTAGAATACAAGTTTACCCCAAAGTAAGTTTGGTTTGGATACGTTTCAAGGTAATTTAGAATTTAACGAACATCAACTAAGGATTAGTTGAATAAAAAGGTAATAATATTATGTTATGGAATAAATCATAAGTGAATCAACATTGTATACTAAGGTCATGCTTTAGGAATAATCTAATAGCATAAGCACTGAATAACATAATATACCTTGCTTGAACAATATTAAGCTTAGGTTATTTAGAACTAAGTATTGAGCATGCATAACAAATAGTAAATTGAACGATAAAACTTGTTCAACATTAGTATATCAGAATGTAGAAACTTGCATGCTCAAATAACAAGTTAAATATTAGATAAACTTGTTCAATATCAAGAGATAAGGTTTAAGAGCTTGCACAATATAATTAGAGTTAAGAAACTTGCTTAACGAAAGTTTAGAGATAGAAAACCTGCATAATCGTAAACAAACTAGAAACAAGAAACTTGCTCAACATAAGAATAAGGTTTAGGAAACTTGCCTTGCGTGTAGGCTAAACCGTATAGTTTGATTCAAAATATCCTAATCACATATCATTAGGATACAATTAGTCACTATAAATACTCTGTATACAAGAAAGTGCCTATTTCATGTATGGCTTGATTTTAAACCGCATAATCAAGTTACATCAATAAAATAATAAAAACACTCGTTAAGTATTAATAATATGCTCATTCTTAGCAATATAATACCACAATAACAAAATTATATTTAACAGTCATAGTATTGTATTATATCAACAATTACAGACTCTTTGTACAAGAAAACTCATTTCTTATTGAGAGCTTATTGAGAGCATCGATGCAAAAGGACAACCTCTGATCGAGAAATCAGAAGGAGGAAATAAAGTCTTCGACCTGCCTAAGGCATAAAAGTGACATCTCTGATGGGGTAGGTGAAACAGTAGATTGCAGTGTCAGAAAAGTATGACATGTCACATCTGCAGTCTACCTCAGTCAACTCGAGATCTGTGAAGATATTTGAATATCTTTCAACGGCTACTTTCCAACGGAAGGATTGGGAATGAGTATAAATCAGCAAGAGCTTCAAAGATCAAGAGGGGCAAGAGTTGCCGAGTTTGGAGAGATGGTGGACTGGTCTAACCAACGTAAAATAGTGAGTAACCAATGAAGGTCCAAAGGCTCACTCTACGATCCACCAAGAACACTCAGAGACATAAAAAGAAAGAAGTAGAAGTGAGAGTTCTACAATGTAGAAGTGAGAGTTCTACTACTTGAAGAGTGTTCTGAACTTCCGAGAGAAAGAAGAGCATCAATGACATCTTAATGTCCATCATGGGAAGACTCGAAGTACCATAGAGAAGAGATCACAGTCAGCTTAGCAAGTCCATCATGAGAAGGCATCAAGTATCAAGAAAGGAGATCACAAACGCCATCATGGTGGCAAACATGAGAAAGTTTCTAAGTACCTAGTAGAAGAGCTTACAGTCATCTTAGAAATCCATTATGTGCAGCCATCACATATCAAGAGGAATGATCTTCAAGGCAGTTTATCAAGGGATCATCAGAAGTGGTTGAGTAACTGAAGAAGCTGAGCATCATGCAACGCTCAACTACACTTCAAGGATGATCACGCCAAGCTGCTAAGTACCGAAGATGTTCAGAGCATAAAGACATCTTAGCAGCTCAGCTCCAACAAACAAATAACTCAATAACAAGAACCCAGGGCCTGAGGGGTCCTTGTCCGGAGGGACTAAATGAAGTTCCAAGCCTACTGGGCTTGAAGAGTTCCTAGGGAACTAGAGAAGTTCCAAGGCTGCTGGCCTTGAAGAGTTCTTAGTGAACTGAAGTCTCAAGGCTGCTGGCCTTGAAAGAATCTTAGTGATTCAGGGTACTGCCCTTCCTAAGTGGAAATCCTACTAGTTGAAAGTAGAAGAGTGGATTAGGATCTTGAGTCTCTGAACCACTTAAAACCCCTTGTGTCATTTACTTTATGTCATTTACATTATGTATATTAACTGCTATAACTGCTATGTATGTTTTAACTTCTTACCATTGAACTAACTCTACGAACAATGTATGTATGATTAATGAATATATCAATGAAGGGGATCTTTTACTTATTCTGCTATGCTTGAAAAGATTCTTATGTTTGTCATAGGCTAAATTATTAGCAATACAAAATAAACCAGAAAAGTATTTGAAACTAAAAACGATCTATTCAACCCTCGATTCTAGATCTATTGTGCCTACTGGGAACTAACAAATTCGTTGTTTGTGTACAGTTTTGGTCATGTTCTGTGTTCTTCGCAAACTACAGAAATAGAAAGCGCATCGCAAATAACGTAGTACCGCTTAGAACTTGTTTGGCGCCGCAGATGCTGTTCTAGTATTATTGGTGCCTTTATAAATGTAGAGATAGAGATCTGGCCGCTGTTCAGAAGCTTAGTTGAAGCGCGACAGCGCCAGATCCCATTTCATTCTAGGGCGTTGCAACGCCACTTAGCAGAACTGCCCAAAAAGTTTTATTTATTTTTTCAAGTCCAGATAATGTGATTTAAACCCAATCTTTTAAACATAGAAATATATTAAACATATAATGTGATGTTAAAATAGATTCTTAACATATCAATGATGTTCTTACGTGTTTAATCAATATGTTGAACGCGTAGTTAACTTGTCATTCGTGAAGTCTAATAATGTGTGAAAACTAATGTTGTGATTTGATTAATATAATCATAATCAGAGTTTAGACAAAAGAGGATGTACTTATGATACTGGTTATGCTATAATTAACTAGTATTGTGAAGGTAAATGGTATGTAGGATTAAATTGAGGAACATGAATAGTAAATGTGTAATCTACGTACGAGGCAAGTTTCTGAACCCTAATCTTTTGTTGAGCAAGTTCCTTACCCTATTTTAATTATGAATATGCAAATTTTCTAACCCTAAACTTTCTTTGAGCAAGTTTCCAAACTTTATTTTTCATTGAGCAAGATCTTATTTTATATTATGTTATGATTGAGCAAGTTTTTTATTTCTAATCTTTCATTGAGTAAGTTCTTAAACTTTATTATTTTTGAGCAAGCTTCATATTCTTATTTTGAATCGTTCAGATTAATCATTCAATTTCATGATTCCAAATGAAATGTTCTAACTCATTTGAAGTATTGTTTTTGTTATACAATGTTCATTCAATTGTATAGAGTTGAGATTCAAACCTTGATTTGAGTATTGATTTCAATATTGCATTGAAACCTTGAATAGATAGTGAATCCTTATTGATTCTGAAAGTAATATGCACACAAGCCAATCATGTTTGATGATAAAGCATATACTTTGTAACAATCTTATTCATTTATTAATAAAAAGTATTAATTTATTAAAGGCTTTTAATTATCTACATGATCTTTGTTTTATAATATTTGATAAACCCATAGTTTTAAGCAATGCTTTTAGAATAATGATGATGATCATTCTAATGAGATCTAAATTCTTAGAAAGCTTAAAACTAAAATAGTTCCCAATCATTGGATTACTAAATTGGGGATTAGTGAATCAGGGTAGATTGGTACATCGTTGTTTGCTCATTGGATGAGGATGATTGATCTCATGATCATTTGTGTGGAGACACTAAAGCAAGTATGTAGGTGCTTATTAGAGAATAAGTTCATTTGAACGCATTGGCTCGCTAAGGAATACCTAATGGAGTTTTTTTATTTGCCTGTCAATAGGAATTCCTGTAGTGATAGTAGTACAAGTAATCCTTGGACTTGAGATCATCATAGTATCTTGTGTATGATGAGTTATACTTTGACTTATTCCTTAAGACCCTTAGGGTATATCAAAGGGTATGCTTGGGTATAATAAGTTGTACATGGAGATAATGTATGATCAATAAAGAATCTACCACTTCTAATAAAAGAAGAGAAATGTCCTATGTGATTCGATAAATGACAACCCAGTAGTCCTTGGCTAAGGCAGAATGAAATTAGAAAGGAGTTTCTAATTTGCATTATTTGGAGTTGTGCATTTAAGGATCGAAATACATATAATTAAATAAAATAAGACTTGACAGTAATTCCATGTCTTATATTTAATTGGGACATTGTATGGTGGAAAGATTGAATTGTGCAGTAACTATTTACTCAAAGGTTCTTTAATGATTAATGTTGAAATCTATATTATCTGGAAAGTCGTTGATCGCTAGGGAGGCTTATCCCTATTGTAGAATAAATATTATTTATTTAAATAAATAAATTATTTAATTTATTTATTTAAATAAGATTAGAATTGTTCTAATTGATTTATTCACAACCGGTTTAATATGGAGAACCTAAAGGGTCACACCATAAAAGGAAGGGGGGTTGTTGATTTTTTCAATATACGACATAATTCCAATTGGTTGGAGAGTACGCCCTTTCTATAGAGATAGAAAAAACTAGGGTTTGAGCCAATACCCCTTCTTCTTGAAAATTCTTTTTCCTTGGTGGATCACCTCTAGAAGCCAAACACTTGGGTGGCTGACGTTGATCAAAGGAAGGAACCAAACCCGGTAGATTCAAGTTGAACGCGAAAAGGATTGGAGGTGAACTTGTACCTGAGGAAGCTCGTATCTTCAAGGGTATGGTTTCTTATTCATCTTTTTCGTTTAATTAATAATTGTGCATAAAGGGTGATCCGGGTATATGGTTTGTAAAAATTTTAAACTCTGATTTTTCCACGTTTCCTCATTATTTTGCAATTTGATTGCGTTCTTGAATATTACAAACCTAACAGATTCAACTAATCCTTAGTTGATGACTATTGAACTATAAATTACCCTTGAGATCAATCCAAACCAATCTTCCTTTGGTGCAGACTCTAATGTCAAAGCTGAGATGAGCAGCCCTGTTACATGGGATTATATTATGCGATAGTGTTAAGATGTTGTGCACATACATGGTGTAATACCCAATAAAATAATAAAATATTTATGTGAGCTTTAAAATATTTAATTGGACTTTTCTTATATTTGGGTCAACTGTAGTTAATTTACTTGGGCCATTAAAATTAATTGGGTCTAATTTATATTTGTGCCATTTTAAATCCTAATAGAATTAAGAGTATTATTAAAACATATTAATTAATTAATAAATCAAAACCTAATTCTATATTCATTAGTTCTGCCGCGATTTGGAAAGGGTTGGGTGTGAGGCGAAAAAGAACAAGAAGGGAGAGGTAATCAATTCGACTAGTAAGCTACTTTTTTTTTGAGAGAAAAACTTGCTTCATAGATTAGATTAATTATATATATATATATATATATATATATATATGACTTATTTCTTATTTCTTATGTGTGTGTGTGTGTGTGTGTGTGTATATATATATATATATATATATATATATATATATATATATATTACCACGCAAATTGCTTTTAAATATATAAGTTAACCAAATTTGTTTGATTCTTCTAATATATATATATATATATATACATGATTTCTGATTACAGTTTATATATATATATATATATATATATATATATATATATATATATATATTATATATATATCTGTAATTTAGTTATATATATATATATTTAAAAGATTTGCGAAATTTAATAAAGAGAGAGTGATAAATAATATTATAATATTGTTATTATAATTAAAATATATCTTTTGTGTACAAACTGAATATAGTATATTAAAATTATTAAATTTGTAAAAAAAATATAATTTGTATGAGTTCGTAATTTAATTATATGCTTTATATTTTATTTTGATAACTAGATCGGATTGAGGGAGTTTAACGGGTGATATTTGGATTCGGCAAATTATTTTGGTACTACATTAAGGTACGGATTCCGTACTTTTTCAGCTATATTCCTTTAAGTTTAATTCGTTCGTTTCGTACTCGTTTAGAAATTTGGTATTGCCTCTTGGGATTATTCCTTGTTGTCAAAATTATTGAGATTTTTTCATTTTGGCGTTGATATTCGAATTCGTATTTGTACTCTTTGAACTAGTTAATCGTGTCAATATTTTGGAGACTTTATTCGTTTGTACCATTGTTCCTATATTTTTGTTCACACTCGGAGTTATTTTGGTCATTGATACCTTGTTATAATTGAGTATGTTTGTATTTGATAATTCGATTTCATTTGAATATGGTCATGTAAGCCTTGTGATTTGAACCCCCTTTTGGCTTACATTTTGTAGTTTAATCCTTAGGGTATACTTGAGCTAACCACCTGTGGGGGTACCACAGGCATGTCCTCTTGACACAAGGGCATGACACCTTCCGTGGCGGTGTGATTAGTCCACGGCGTATCCTTTTGTATGCTCTGGGTATGAGCTTTGGCTATTTGATATATTTGTTCAGGATACGTATGGGTCGACCCAGTATTTGATTTGATTCGATTTGTTCGGCGGATTAGTGGCATATGTGTCGTGCGTACTATCCGATTTGATTTGTATACATCATGGTACCGATGTATTTTGTTAGCCTTTGGCTATTTGTATTTGAGCTCAGTATGAAATTGTTATCTTACAACCATTTGATTCAGCCTTATTTGTTTGGGATTCTTTTGGCTAAAATTATTCGATTGACAGTGTTAGTCATTTGTAAATGGACTCTCAAATTTTGATCTATTCGTAATTCATTTGTAATTCACATGTGTTCATTTATTCAACTCATTTAGATTCATTACTTATTGTGATATATTTATTCATCTTCATATCCGTACTGGGCAATTGGCTCACGCTGTATTCTTTTTTTCGGCAGGTAATCAGGGGTGATCAGGATTTGTGGGATGAGAGCTACCTTTGATCCAAATGAGTAGACTAGCTTTTGAGATTATTATTAGACTTGATTTTCCTAAGACTTTGTAATTGGATGTTTTGGGGCCTATTTTGGCATTTATTTCTTATTAGTAGAGACTACGTAAATGTGGAGTTCCCTCTATTTAAATTGGAGTATGTGACATTTGGTATTAAATTTTATAGGAGATATTTTGAGATTTACTAGAGGTTTGTATTTATTATGTTTGTGCGTGACATCCCTTTTTTTCATTTTGGGAAAGGGGGTGTTACAGAATTGGTATCAAAGCTTAGGTTATGATCTTGTAGATTGCCTTTTAGGCTTGACCTGTGAGTTATGGGTAGACCACTAGGTAGTTATAAGATTTGTATTGCGTTTGCTTTTCATTCTGCATAAATTTGGCTTTGATTATTTGTTTTGATCTGTTTGTTCTCGTCTGTTTGATTTTGCATCGTAGATGGCTTGTAAGTCTTGAAAATTCTTTGGGAGGCAGCGATAGATAATATGAGTAGGAGGGTCGAGGCACCCAAGTTGAGGCTATTAACCAGGGTGGAAATGATAGAAATTGGGGTAATGCAATAATAACCCCAGCTATGGTCGCATCAATGGTAAATGAAAGCGATTCTGCTTGAGCCGTAGCATGAGCTATGCAGGTATTCCATGAGGCAGGGAGATCAGCATGCAAATGGCATGGGGGATGATGCAGAGATACCACAACATGAGCAGAATGTCCCTCCCGAGGATCAAGTGGGTCAACAAGTGCAGCCGTTGTATGTGTTATTAGAGAGGTTCATTAAGTAGAAGCCCAATTCTTTTCGTTTTGCTCCGACTCCAATTGATGCGGAGAACTGGATCGCCCACTTGGAGAAAATTTTGATGTGATTGGGCGTTCAGAAAATCAAAAGGTGAGATTAGCAGTTTATAAGCTAGAGGATGATGCTCAGCGATGGTGGAAATCATTGAAGGCTACACAGGGAGATGGATTTATGGATGGACTCATATGGAGCAGTTTTTGTGACCTTTTCTATCAGCAGTATTTCCCAAATGCGGATAGGGATGCATACATTAGGGAATTTGTGTCCATTCAGAAGAAGGATGATGAGACTATTACAGATTTTATAACGAGGTTTACGAGATTATTTGGTTTCTTGGGTTGATATTTGGGACAACTACAATGACGAGTGAAAAGTTTAAATGGGCTTTGAAATATGAGTATAGGAGGTCGATCATCCACACCATATTTACAGATGTATCACAAGTTGTTAATGCAGCTAAGAGTGTGGAAATGGAGCACAAGGACTTTCGAGCTTCCAAATCAGAAGGGAGTCGAAAGAGAGATAGAGATGACCAGCAAGGGCAAGGAATGGGGCAGTTTGGCAGAAATCCGAATAGAAGGTAAAATAATTGGAATTATCCTCCATCGGGTCAGCGGTTTAATCCTTGAAGGGATTTTTCTTACCCAATGCAGCAAGGTGGTCATGGAGGTCAATAGCGAGGTCGATTGGCAATGTGGAGGCGATATCAAAATAGGGATTTCAATAGAGCAGAGGTTTCAAAGCAAAATCGGAATCGAAATTCGATCGCCAACATGGTCAAATTCAAGGGCGGTATCCAGGACCGGCAGGTGGGGGCAATCTGAACCTTTTGCCACTTCCATCTGCTCCATGTGTTACTTGTGGTGGGTATCATCTTTGGTAGGCATGCTATCAAAATCTGAGGGCTTGTTTCTTATGTGGGCGAGATGGGACATAGAGCCGTGGACCGCATACGATTCGACATGGTAATGGGGGAGGCGGTAATGCTAGTAATGGCGGTCAACGCAACGCCGGTGGGAGAGTATTTGCATTGACAGCTAATCAGGCGGCCCAAGCACCAGGTACTATTTTAGGCATCCTTCTTGTAGGAAATCGTGAGGCATCAGTTTTGTTTGACACTGGATCTACACACTCTATTGTTGCACTTTCATTTATTCGTCATCTTGGAGTACCTTCTCATATATTAGATCCTCATTTATCTATTGCTACAATTCTGTGATTATTTCTGAGCAAATTCGCGAGTGTCCTTTGAAGTTAGGGAGGAGGGTGTATGAAGTTAACTTACTTCCGTTGGTGATGCATGATTTCGATATCATCTTGGGTATGGATTGTGTGACGCCCCCAAAATTAGGTATACGTCACCCATTTTGGGTCGCCACTTACATGGTACATAAATTCAAATACAACTTACTAATATAAGCGTAGCATGTGCAATCTGACATAAGCTGTGAGTTTGAATACAAATATTGTCTACTAGATATTATACAAACTCAAAAGGAGTCCTCATTACAACTATTATCACACTATTTTTACGAATAGTGAGGACTACTAATGCTATCCTACGGACCATTACTTGTTCCTAGACTCGTCCCGGCTATGTTCTCATTTCACGAAGAAAACGGTGAAAGAAAAGGTGAGCTCAACTAGCCCGAGAAGAAATATTATGACTAAGATAATGCGAGAATAAATTATCATTAGCCTTCAACGATGTTAAAGCGATAAAATACAATAGACAACCGGTTTAAGCTGCGGCGGAATTAGCAATCCATTAAAAGAGTCGAGTAGAGAATAAAGTCTACTATCTTTTAGGTTTTAAAAGGTTTTCATCAATTTTTATCATTTGAGACTCGACTTAAAAAATAAACTACCACATCTAATCATCCACATGTACCACGGTCGAGGATTTTCATCAAATTATCAATGGTCATGACTATCTATAGAATCACCCTGGTCATAATCATACCAACAACTATCCATCAACGCATTACAGGTGCCACCGAGGACTTTTGTCACATCATTTATATCAAGTCGTGATTATACCGAATGATCCACGGTCATAATCATACTAAGTTCATCTATGCACGTAAGCCGAAGATAACATAATATAACATGAGGATGATGACAATGACATAATAATTCAATAAAACAAGTTCAAGAATTATTTAATCCATGAATTATTAACGTCCAAATTGTCGACGGCAATCTTTGTTTACGTAGAGTAAAATTCAAGAATGATCGGAAGAATATTTCCATGAAAGATCTTTGGATGAAAGCGCAAATATCAAGGATATTCTACTAATTTCATGGAGTATAGAAGTCAAAGTTTTTAACCAACTGGGTATAATAAAGAATGGAATAACAAAAGAAATCACCGTGCATGCGGTGCCGCATAAGCGAGTTATTCAGAATAATAATAATGGAACCGGTCGGGGTGAAATTCACCCAAGCGAGGATGTTCAGCAGAATAATAAAGATGGAACCCGGATCCGGTGTAAAACACACAGATAGGATATTCTAGCAGAATGATAAAAGCGGAACCGAGTGGGTGTAAAAAACTGCGAGCATGGATGTTCAGCAAGAATAATAAAAATGGAACCAGGTGTAAAACACACGGAGCAGGATGTTCCAGAGAATAATAGAAGAATGTCACCAAGTATAGGGTAAACCAGCGTATCTGAGTTATTCAGCGAAGAATAATAAGCGATGGAATAACATAAAGATTTCACCAAGTATAGGGTGTCACTGCGTATCTGAGTTATGTATAGGGTATGCCACTTTTACAAAAGTTATTCCAATGAGAATAATAATGAATGGAATAATGAAGTTCTCTTCAAGAAGAAAGAATAACACCCCTTACTAGTAAAAAGGCTGAATATAGAAGTAGTGAGTAGCGAGAATACTCTTCTTCTTTCTATTTTTTCTCTCTATAGCTTCTCTCTATAATTTCTCTCTCAGAGTTTCAATGAATTCGTAAGAAAATAATGAAGGAATGAGCTTCTATTTATAGGAAAATGAAATGCATAGTAACTAATCCACGAGCGGTCAGATTGATTTACTTTAATCTCGACGGTCCATATTTAAAGAAAAATCTTTTAAATAAAATATAATATATTCTATTTATATAAAAACATTTTACTATGCAAACTTTATGCAATACTTATGCAAAACACTATGCAAAACACTATGCAACACTATGCATAATAAAATATAATATATTCTATTTATAGAATAACTTTAATAAAGTATTCTATTTTATATAAAAGATGTTTACATTTTATTACGAATAAAACAAAAGCGTCATTATCATTATAATAATTCATATTATTAATCGTGATAATGGAATCAAAGCGAGTGACTTCTCGCATAAGCATCGATAATCAATACTGGTGTCTTACTATGCAACCACATGTATTCTTGTACTTTTACTACTGAGTAGTTCAACGGTAACCACGGTAAAACTTCCGCCGTTATTTCAATAAAATATTTTTGTCGTTTTCTCAATCAAAGCAATAATTACATTGTATGGGGTCCACCAATGATTGAGTAGTTGTACGAATATTCCTGTTAAACCAAGAATATTCCCGACCAATCGAATATAATATAACCACTTGCATACTTTGCAAAATTTATAAATACTACCCACAACTATAATATTATCTCAAATTCACACCATAATATTAAAAATTATTTCGACAAAATTTAAATCTTTATTGATAAAATCTGGGGTCTCTGATCTCCCCTCCTTATGGAATTTAGCCCTCGAAATTAGGGTTAAATACTGATATGATAAAGAGGTGAGGATACCTTGAATACCTTTATCGTTGAAAACATTAAATTCATCTTTGCAATCCAGGCCAAAGATATTCATTAACAATTCATCTTTGCACTACTGGCCAAAGATATTTATTAACAATTCATCTTTGCACTTACGGGCCGAAGATGTAAAACCAATATCTTGAGACTCGACAATAGTATCACGACCACGAATTATCCGTACACTCTTGGCTAAGGATATTCGTGTTTTCAATCTGAGTTATGATTATCTTAGAACAATTCTGGTCATAATCATACCAAGTCCATCTATGCCGCGTAAGCCACGAGATGACTTTGAGCGCATCCATGAATTAATATTTCATTCTTTGAGACTCATTTCGATAATTAATCCACATCATCGAATCATCCACCACTACTACGGCCGAGGATATTCATTAGTATCACGACCACAAATTATCCATACACTCGGCCAAAGATAATTGTGTTTTCAATTCTGAGTTATGATTATCTACCGAACAATCCACAGTCATAATCATACCAAGTCCATCTATACACGTAAAGCCACGGATGACTTTGAGCGCATCCATGAATTAATATTTCATTCTTTGAGACTCGGCTCAATAATTAATCCACATCATCGAATCATCCACGCACTACGGGCCGAGGATATTCATTAGTATCACGACCACAAATTATCCATGCACTACGACCAAAGATAATTGTGTTTTCAATTCTGGTTATGATTATGCCGAACAATCCACAGTCATAATCATACCAAGTCCATCTATGCACGTAAGCCACGAGATGACTTTGAATACATCCATGAATTAATATTTCATTCTTTGAGACTCAAATTTCGATAATTAATCCACATCATCGAATCATCCCCTTTTCTACGGCCGAGGATATTCATTAGTATCACGACCATAAATTATCCATGCACTACGGCCAAAGATAATTGTGTATTCATTTACGGTTATGATTATCTTAGAATAATCCGTGGTCATAATCATACCAAGTCCATCTATGCACTTCACAGCCACGAGATGACTTTCAACATAATATAAACATGAGGATAATGATATAAAGAATCAATCAAATGAGATAAAGGATAAATATTAAACATTTATAATATAATTTATCCAGGATTCAAGAATATCCCCATGTTATCAATCACTTAATAATCTCATAATCTAATATCATTAATATTATAACAATATTTTAATCACTTTTTAAATTTATAAACAATTTATCTCAATTGTTTACGCTTTACCATATAATGCATTTAATCATTCAAAAATGCCATACTCATAAGATATCATCACCAATTATCAAATCCCTCATCAAAAATATGCATATACTCTATATAGGATTCTCTAGCCATAAAATCCTATTTTCAACTTTGTTACTTCACATAACATATTTAACTCATATGTTCGTAACTAAACTATTTTCATGAAAAATACCAAATCAGCCCCAAAAATATTTCTTTTCTGGGATTTAGCATAATATAGTCCAATAATGAAAATATATTTTTCTCGGAATTTTTAAAATTCATTTACTATTTTTAAAAATCAATTTCCACTTAATTCCTTAAGAAATTAGCTACCTCAAGTTTAACTCCAAAATTCCCAAATCTTGGCAGGACCTTACACATGTTAACGTGAGCTTCAGTTTAAATTTCATGGTCATCGGAGTTATAGAACTCCGGTTATAGCGTTTTTAAATCGGAAAAACCTAAATATTGAAATAGTCATAACTTGCTCATTTTAAGTCGAGAATGAGCTCATTTTTGGACAGGAGGTACTTTATACCATATAATTTCATGTCCCAAAAAGGCCAGAATTTTTCTCATAATTTAAGTGGCCGAAACAGTCCCTTAAAGTTTCTGGGCAGTAGCATTTTGAAATTTACAGCTTTGACCTCCTTTGCTAAAATCAGTCACACAAAAATCTACAACACCTTTTCCAGTAATTCCACTTGGATTAGTTAGGTAACTCATAGATCTAACTCTAGGACTTGACCACATTAAAAATTCAAAATATAATAGGAGATATGGTCAATTGAATTTCATATTACGTTTTTCACCAAAATCGATTTTCAACTCTTTGTGATTTCTAAGAAACTTTCATGTTTTCACATAATAACCAACATAACTCATCATAAAACTTACTAATACCTCATATACCCATGATTTTCATTAGTCCTATGCTTTTATTATGACTTTCATCATAAACCACGTAAAGCTGTTCATTTTAGTTGAAGAATTATTTGAGGGTTTAAGAAATGGGTTTTGTCTTTGGAATTCAATACAAAATTCGATTTTCACGCTCTAAGTAGGTTAAGAAGTCTTCATAAATCGCTAGGAAATTTATTAATAATAGAAATATCATTCAAAGCTGTGACTCTCATCTAAGACTTGGATAGTCGTCACATTGATACCAACCTGTGACTTCTATCCCTTAACTGGATAGCACCTCACAATGATACCTATCAACTTGCCATCTTGATCATGGCGACGTCGCCTACGAGAAAGTAAAGCTTGATTGCATTCCACACAAGGAAGTCAACAACGAAAGGATCGGGCTCTTTACTTATGGCTTGATATAACGGTGATTAACTTTAGGATTTGGTTACTTTGAATTCAGTATAACAGGTTGGTTAGGAATATGAAAGCTAACAACCTTCTAAAAAAGAATAATGAGTAGTTAATCAATCGTTTTCAAAAATTACCTCAAAGGCAAGTATTTTCAAAGAGATAAGATAGGCGAGTAGCGTGAAAGTGTTTATTTGAAACAACAAGATTAATAAGCGAGTGGAGGTAACGAAGGTTTCTCCCAACGAAGTTTCGATAGATAAATCAAAGTCTAATTTCTCCGAGTCAAATTTAAGCGTTGAGCATAAGCAAGAGATAAAAGAATGGGTAGAACCGGTATCTAATAAGGTATAGACTTAGCAAGAATTTATAATTAACTAACCCGTGCTAACCGTTCGGGTTACCCACTTTTGAGAAGTCACGAAAAACGCTCTTCTGAAACCACCGATTTTGTTTTGTCAGTATCCGCCTTTGGTGCCACTATCCATTTGGACTTGACTTCACTATATCGACAAAATCGAGCTAAATGACCTTCTCTTCTTGAAATTTCCACTTCTATTATCTTTGCCATGATTACCATAGGAAGTGGTTACCATTCTTAGCATGATAATTTCCCCCGATGGTTATCATTGTTACGATGGCCGTTGCCACCGATATGATTATTATCGTGTTGTTGGTCGTTACCTTTTGTTTGAGCCCTGAATCAACACTCTCATGTGCTTCATTGCTTATCTCGGCATTTTGGATGCCATTCTCAAACACTCTTGTCACAAAACAAGGGTTAATTGACATTTAACAAATTATCCCTATATTACGTGAGCCAATTAAATACCAAATAAATTTAGGTAGGTCATACTAGCTGAAGAATTCCCGAATCTCTCCCCTCTAGTACTATTCTCACATCTTAGCAGGATCATATCCTAAGCTACGATACCAAGCATGGCGCCCCCAAAATTAGGTATCGTCACCCATTTTGGGTCGCCACTTACATGGTACATAAATTCAAATACAACTTACTAATATAAGCTATAGTGTATGCAATACGACATAAAGCGTGAGTTTGAATACAAATATTGTCTACTAGATATTATACAAACTCAAAAGGAGTCCTCATTACAACTATTATCACACTATTTTACGAGAATAGTGAGGACTACTAATCTTATCCTACGGACCATTACTTACGTTCCCAGGCTCGTCCCGGCTATGTTCTCATTTCACGAAAGAAACGGTGAAAGAAAAGGTGAGCTCAACTAGCCCAAAGAAGAAATATTATGACTAAGATAATGAGAATAAATTATCATTAGCCTTCAATGATGTTAAACCGATAAAATACAATAGACAACCGGTTTAAGCTGCGGTAGGAATTAGCAATCCATTAAAAGAGTCGAGTAGAGAATAAAATCTACTATCTTTTAGGTTTTAAAAGGTTTTCATCAATTTTATCATTTGAGACTCGACTTAAAAATAAACTACCACATCTAATCATCCACTGTACCACGGTCGAGGATTTTCATCAAATTATCAATGGTCATGACTATCTTAGAATCACCCCTGGTCATAATCATACCAACAACTATCCATCAATTTGCATTCAAGCCACTTCGAGGACTTTTGTCACATCATTTATATCAAGTCGTGATTATCTTAGAATGATCCACTGGTCATAATCATACTAAGTTCATCTATGCACGTAAGCCAAAGATAACATAATATAACATGAGGATGATGACAATGACATAATAATTCAATAAAACAAGTTCAAGAATTATTTAATCCATGAATTATTAACGTCAAATTGTCAACATAATCTTGTTTTCGTGAAGTAAAATTCAAGAATGATCGGAAGAATATTTCCATGAAAAGATCTTTGGATGAAGCGCAAATATCAAGGATATTCTACTAATTTCATGGAGTATAAAAGTCAAAGTTTTAACTTATTGGGTATAATAAAGAATGGAATAACAAAAGAAATCACCGTGCATGCGGTGCCGCGCGCAGACGAGGTTATTCAGCGAGAATAATAATAACGGAACCGGTCGGTGAAATTCTGCAAGCGAGGATGTTCCAACAGAATAATAAAGATGGAACGGATCAGGTGTAAAAAACACAGATAGGATATTCAGCGAGAATGATAAAAGCGGAACCGGTCGGGTGTAAAACCTGCATGAGCAGGATGTTCCAACGAGAATAATAAAAAGCGGAACCGGTGGAATTGTAAAACACATGAACGAGGATGTTCCAGCGAGAATAATAGAAGAATGTCACCAAGTATAGGGTAAGCAGCGTATCTGAGTTATTCAATGAGAATAATAAGCAATGGAATAACATAAGGATTTCACCAAGTATAGGGTATGTATCTGGCGTATCTGAGTTATGTATAGGGTATGCCACTTTTACGAGTTATTCAAATGAATAATAATGAATGGAATAATGAAGTTCTCTTCAAGAAGAAAGAATAACACCCCTACCGTAGTAAAAACCTGAATATAGAAGTAGTGAAGTAGCAGAATACTCTTCTTCTTTCTATTTTTTCTCTATAAGCTTCTCTCTATAATTTCTCTCTCTAGAGTTTGATGAATTCGTAAGAAAATAATGAAGGAATGAGCTTCTATTTATAGGAAAATGAAATGCATAGTAACTAATCCACTGAGCGGTCCAGATTGATTTACTTTAATCGACGGTCCATATTTAAAGAAAAATCTTTTAAATAAAATATAATATATTCTATTTATATAAAACATTTTACTATACAAACACTTTATGCAATACTATGCAAAACACTATGCAAAACACTATGCAACACTATGCATAATAAAATATAATATATTCTATTTATAGAATAACTTTAATAAAGTATTCTATTTTATATAAAAAGATGTTTACATTTTTTTATTACGAATAAAACAAAAGCGTCATTATCATTATAATAATTCATATTATTAATCGTGATAATGGAATCAAACTGGTGACTTCTCACATAAGCATCGATAATCAATACTGCAGGTGTGCTACTTATGCAACCACACGTATTCTTCGTACTTTTACTACTAGAGTAGTTCAACAAGAATTAACCTACGGTAAAACTTCCGCCGTTATTTGATAAAATATTTTTGTCGTTTTCTCAATCAAGGCAATAATTACATTAATAGGGTCCACCAATGATTGAAAGTTATACGAATATTCCTGCTAAACCGAATATTCCCCAGACCAATCGAATATAATATAACCACTTGCATACTTTGCAAAATTTATAAATACTACCCACAACTATAATATTATCTCAAATTCACACCATAATATTAAAAATTATTTCGACAAAATTTAAATCTTTATTGATAAAATCTGGGGTCTCACAGATTGGCTGAGTAAGCATTGAGCCACTATTGATTGTCAGGCGAGGAAGGTTATTTTTGGAACCTTAGAGGCTCCAGAATTCGAGTTTCTATGTTCCAAGCCGAATGGTGTTGTAAAGTTGATCTCAGCTTTGAAGGCGAGCAAAATGGTTTCTAAGGGACGTGATTGTTATTTGGCTTATGTGAAGGATACCTCGAGCGATGAGCCCCAACTTGATGACTATCCAGTTGTGCGAGAATTTCGAGGTATTTCTAAGATCTGCCGAGATTGCCACCTTGAGGAAGTTGAGTTTACTTATTGAGATCATTCACTGAGCGAGAACCTATTTCTAAGGCACCTATAGAATGGCTCCATTAGAGTTCTGAGGAGTTGAAGGAACAATTGCAGGAGTTATTAGATCGTGGATTCTTTAGGCCAGAAGCGTATCGCCGTGGGGTGCTCCGGTGTTGTTTATGAAGAAGAAGGACGAATCTATGAGATTGTGTATAGATTATAGGGAGCTAAATCGGATCACTATCAGGAACATATATCCATTGCCACGGATAGATGACCTTTTTGATCAGCTCCAAGGGGCGAAGTACTTCTCAAAGATAGATTTGAGGTCGGGGTACCATCTGTAACGACCCCAAAATAGGTCAATTCCATCCAACCCATTCTGAGTCGCCAAATATATGGCACGGAAAATAACTACAACTTTATTACAATAATTGTCATGCAAAATACAACAACACATATCTTTGTGAGTTTGGATACAAATATATACCAAGTATGCACGTCTGATGACACCTTACATAAAGGTATAGTCAAAAATTATTTTAGAAATTAGAATCTTTGGGAAGTGCTCGAGAAACCTTCATTACATGGGAGGCCGTGCTTTTAGGTTATGGTAGATATCATATGGCCACGAATTATCCTTGGTTGACCCGATAGACCCCCAAAGAAAAGCGAGAAGATTACTATCATATTCTTCCCGATGGTGAGTCTTTTCTTGACATATCATTATCTCTCACTTTGTCTCTAATTGGGTATTATACTCCAAACAAACACCAAGATTATATAGGTAGTGCTTGTAAATATACTCGGCAAGTGGATGTGCACAACCTTGTCTTATGATAACACACGAGTTTGTATGTCATAAGACATCTTGTATGATAGTGGCAAAACACCCTTCCAAAGTTAAATTCACCTCACCCTCAACATCTATAGACCACCACTCTATTCCCTCGTTATCCAGCTTTCGACCCGGCTACACTTTTATTACACGAAAGGAATTGTGAAACAAAAGGGTGAAACCTGACTAGCTCGATAAAGAATATTATGACTAAAGATAAATAAATTATCAATAGTCTTCATCGATAATAAATCGGAGATTTAGAACATATGGTAGATGATAAAACTTTTCAACCATAGTTAACGTGAGAATGAAGCGATCCATTAGAAAAGTCGAATAGACCATAAAATCTATTATCTTCTCCGTGTTAAAAGTCCACCAACAATGTTTTATCCTGTAACATCAATCAACAATTCACATCCACAATCACATATATAACTTATAATCATAATTGTAGTTCTAAATCCTCTTCTTATCCGGGGCGAAGATAATTTCATCACTTGTCTTTACGAAACATCAAAGATCATGGTTATACCAAATCACAGTTCTATTCATAATCATACTAATAAATTCATCTTTGCACCACGGCGAAGATATTCATCAAAGATATTCATCAACGATTCATCTTTGCACTACATTGCGCCAAAGATATTCAACAATAAGTCATCTTTGCCTTCTGAGCAAAGATATTCAACAACAAGTCATCTTTGCACTACGAGCCAAAGATATTCATCAATAATTCATCTTTACTAAGACGAATAAAGATATTATATATATATAAAAAACACATAATCATTTGGAAGTTATATAACAATAATTATAACCATGTTGATCGATTCACCTTTACACTTAAGCTAAAAATATTCAATTGTAAATTAAATGGTTAATGATCATACCGGTCAACAATTCAACTTTTGCACTCTTGGACAAAGAGAACCTATAGTCGCGATCGTACCGATAATCTACCCATCTTTACACTCAAGTCGAAGAAATATCATCATTAGGGTTATAAGAATGTTATATAAAAACAATATAATCAAAACATGGTTTTAATTTCAAGAGTAAGATTAATAAATCAGCGATAATTTGGTGGGAGAAGAAACCGATTTGTCGTGAATAGTACCCGTATTCATACGTAGTAATCTTAGTATCGTGCGTAGTAACCTCGACACGAAAGATAAAGTTTAATAATAAAATTCATATCCATATTTATAACACCTTAATCCAAATGTTATAAATCACTTAGAAATCTCATAATCTAATATTATTAATATTATAATAATATTTTAATCATTTCTTAAACTTATAAATAATTTAATCCAATTATTTACACTTTAATAATTAATGCATTTAATCATCTAAAAATGCCAAACTCATAAGATTTCATCATCATTAACCAAAACCCTCATAAAAATCTGCATATACCTCATATATGATTCTCAAAAGCCGATAAATCATATTTTCCAATTTTCTTACTTCACATAACATATTTAATTCATTTACTCATAACTAGAACATTTTCATGAAAATACCAAATCAGTTCCAAAAATATTTCTTTTACGGGATTTAGCATAACATAGTCCCATATTGAACATATATTTTTCTCAAAATTTTAAAAATTCATTTACTATTTTTCATATGGCCAAAACCACCGAATATTTAAACATTTATCATAAATTATACTTTTATCCAACAATTCTGAAAATTTACGGTATACTGATATTATATAGATGTACTCCCAATAAAAATTTCATCAATTTTGGAGTTAATCACAAGGAGTTATAAGCGGTTACTTTTAAAATAGTCTTTTCTCATAAAATCATAACTCTCAATCTATACATCCAAAAATCGCCATTTTGGACACAATATATAAAACTCATCAAATTATCATTTCAAATTTTTCCAGAATTTTTGAAGGTTCAGAAAAATTTTGAAACTAAAAACATAATAACCTTAAAATCCTTACTATCCACTTACCTCAAAAAAAGCGATCTGGAATTTGGAATAATTTGAGCGAACTTGCTTGTAGTATAGCAATACTCAAAGTATACTCAAAATACTCACAAGAATACGCTCGATAATATAGAGAGAGAAAACTTGATTTACGGTGTGATTTTCAATTCTAACCTAAGCACCTATTTATAGGAAAATACTTAGAACACAAAGCAGAAAATTTAATAAAATATTAATATATATTATTTTTATTCCAAAGCACACTTATTTTGCTTCAAAACCTCAGCCACCAAATAGCCCACCTCACAAGACTTGCACAAAAAACGTTTTTGTAATTTAAATTATTTTAAACTTCCAAAAATCAATTATTTCAGAGCTTCAGAACTTCAATAATTCATAATAAATAGCCCTTTTATCAAAAAATTTGAATCTCGCGTGTTTTTATAGGAAATTCAATTCTCTACAACTTTGCAGAAGAAAGTTTTTCCAAATTCCAAACAGAAATTGACCGAAATCCATAAACGGACGATTTTACGATTTATAATCAAATTTCGATTCGAGAAATTGTGTCCACCAACATACAAAATATGTGTTAAACATTTATTACCACAAAAATACTCTTCCTCCTCATATACTCATATATCCCACATTCATTATAAAAATATCACCGTTAATATATTATTAAAATAATATATTTAAATAAATTATTTTATCAGAAAAAGATAAAATATTAATTTTCAACAATTGTCACTTTAAAATTTTCTCCATCTATATCCACATAAAATAAATATTTTTCTCATCATAAAAATCAATAATTAATTATTCACAAATAATATTACATAATCACTGATATTATGACGAGGCGGTTCAAGGAGAGGGGCTTTCGATAAAATTTCTCTCTTCTTGGCGTGATTAGGTGACGAACCTCTCCTTAGAGCAGAACTTTCTAGGCATTGCCAATAATGTTATCAATAATATTATTAGGATAATATGAATTATTGCTTCAGATAATGGAAAATCTTTGTATAGTGACAATTATTGAAACAACAATAATATAAAATATCAGCGTAGCAATTATTGAATCAATAAAATAAAATATTGAGCGATAATTCTGTTGTAACAATTATTGAGTAATGCCTTCTACGAAAAAAAAATTATCATATGCTTCATGAATAGTACTCTTCGTGAATAGTAACTTCGTGAATAGTAACTCGTGAATAGTAACTTCGTGAATAGTAACTTCGTGAATAGTAACTCGTGAAATAACTTCGTGAATAGTAACTTCGTGAATAGTAACTCATGAATAGTAATTAAAAAAATTGAATACTTTTATTTCATAAAATTGGGGTCTTACAATCTCCCTCCTTATGAAATTTCGTCCCCAGAAATTTACGTACACAGTATTTCAAAGAGTTGAGAATACCTTGTTTTCATTTGATTCTATCTCCCTGTCATCATGATTTCTCCATTGCTTATCTCTCCTCGTATTTCGGATATCATTCTAGAATCTGACTTCAAAACAAGGGTTAATTTAACAAATTAACATATCACATAATATCCGATATTATGATTGACCAACAAACAAAGTTTAGGTAGACTTAGGTAGGATTTACTCATCTCTCCCCTCCTAGCTAAAGATTCCGAGAGATCATATCCTAAGCTCGATACCAAATGTAACTTCTGGACACCAATGTGTCAAGACCTCACATTGATACCTATCAATTTGCACCGCATGAGCAGGCGTCCTATCGGTGCATCCCCCATCAACGAAGTCACCGCCCGAGAGGCTCGGGGCTCTTTACTTATAGCTCGATACCAAGCTGTAACTCTGGAACTTGTATTGACACCTCACATTGATACCTATCGGTTTGCCCTTGCATGAGCAGGCGTCCCCTACGGAGATGCGGCGGTGCATCCCCATCAACAGGAAGTCACCGGTGAGAGGCTCGGGGCTCTTTACTTATAGCTCGATACCAAATGTAACGACCCCAAAATAGGTCCATTCCATCAACCCATTACGAGAGTGCCAAAATATATAGTGCGGAAAATAACTACAACTTTATTACAACAATTGTCGTGCAAAATACAACAACCACATATCTTTGTGAGTTTGGATACAAATATATATAAGCTGTGTACGTCATGATGACACCTTACATAAAGGTATAGTCAAAAGCTGTTTTAGAAATTAGAATCTTTGGGAAGTGCTCAAGAAACCTTCGTACATGGGAGGCCGTGCTTTTTAGGTTATGGTAGATATCATATGGGTACAGAATTATCCTTGGTTATTGATAGACCCCAAAGAAAAGCGAGAAGATTACTATCATATTCTTCCCGATGGTGAGTCTTCTCTTGACATATCATTATCTCCTTTGTCTCTAATTGGGTATTATACTCCAAACAAACACCAAGATTATATAGGTAGTGCTTGTAAATATACTCAACAAGTGGATGAGCACAACCATGTCTTATGATAACACGAGTTTGTATGTCATTAGACATCTTGTATGATAGTGGCAAAACACCCTTCAAAGTTAAATTCACCTCACCCTCAACATCTATAGACCACCACTCTATTCCCTCGCTATCCAGCTCGACCCCAACTCGACTACACTTTTATTACACGAAAGGAATTGTGAAACAAAGGGTGACCACAACTAGCTCGATAAAGAATATTATGACTAAAGATAAATAAATTATCAATAGTCTTCATCGATAATAAATCGGAGATTTAGAACATATGGTAGATGATAAAACTTTTCAACCATAGTTACGTGTGGGAAGCGATCCATTAGAAAAGTCGAATAGACTATAAAATCTATTATCTTCTCCGTGTTAAAAGTCCACTGACAATGTTTTATCCACTGTAACATCAATAAACAATTCACATCCACAATCACATGTATAACTTATAATCATAATTGTAGTTCTAAATCCTCTTCTTATCCGGAACGAAGATAATTTCATCACTTGTCTTTACGAAACATCAAAGATCATGGTTATACCAAATCGCGAGTTCACATTCATAATCATACTAATAAATTCATCTTTTTTGCCACGGCCAAAGATATTCATCAACGATTCATCTTTGCACTACATGTAAAGATATTCAACAACAAGTCATCTTTGCATTCTGAGAGCCAAAGATATTCAATAATGGTCATCTTTGCACTACTGGTAAAGATATTGACAATGGTCGGCCAAAGATATTCATCAATAATTCATCTTTGCACTTCTGATTTAAGATATTCATCAACAAGTCATCTTTACTTGTGCTAAAGATATTCATATATAAAAAACGTAATCATTTCGGAAGTTTATATAACAATAATTATAACCATGTTGATCGATTCACCTTTACACTTAAGCTAAAATATTCAATTGTAAATTAAATGGTCATGATCATACCGAGTCGACAATTGACTTTTGCACTCTTGGCCAAAGAGAACCTATAGTCGCGATCGTACCGATAATCTACCCATCTTTACACTCAAGTCGAAAGAAATATCATCATTAGGGTTATAAGAATGTTATATAAAAACAATATAATCAAAAACATGGTTTTAATTTCAAGAGTAAGATTCATAAATCAGCGATAATTTGGTGGAGAAGAAAAACGATTTGTAAGTGAATAGTACCCGTATTAAATACATAGTAATCGTAGTATCGTGCGTAGTAACCTCGACACGAAAAGATAAAGTTTAAGTAATAAAATTCATATCCATATTTATAACACCTTAATCCAAATGTTATAAATCACTTAGAAATCTCATAATCTAATATTATTAATATTATAATAATATTTTAATCATTTCTTAAACTTATAAATAATTTAATCAATTATTTACACTTTAATAATTAATGCATTTAATCATCTAAAATGCCAAACTCATAAGATTTCATCATCATTAACCAAAACCCTCATAAAAATCTGCATATACCTCATATATGATTCTCAAGCCCGATAAATCATATTTTCCAATTTTCTTACTTCACATAACATATTTAATTCATTTACTCATAACTAGAACATTTTCATGAAAAATACCAAATCAGTTCAAAAATATTTCTTTTTCTGGGATTTAGCATAACATAGTCCCATATTGAACATATATTTTTCTCAAAATTTTAAAAATTCATTTACTATTTTTCATATGGCCAAAACCACCGAATATTTAAACATTTATCATAAATTATACTTTTATCCAAAAATTCTGAAATTTTACGGTATCTTGATATTATATAGATGTACTCCCAATAAAAATTTCATCAATTTTGGAGTTAATCACAAGGAGTTATAAGCGGTTACTTTTAAAATAGTCTTTTCCATAAAATTCATAACTCTCAATCTATACATCCAAAAATCGCCATTTTGGACACAATATCTAAAACTCATCAAATTATCATTTCAAATTTTTCCAGAATTTTTGAAGGTTCAGAAAAATTTTGAAACTAAAAACATAATAACCCTTAAAATCCTTCTTATCCCTTACCTCAAAAAAGCGATACTTACAATTGGAATATATTTGAAGCGAACTTGCACTTAGTATAGCAATACTCAAAGTATACTCAAAATACTCACAAGAATACGCTCGATAATATAGAGAGAAAACTTGGTTTACGGTGTGATTTTCAATTCTAACCTAAGCACCTATTTATAGGAAAATACTTAGAACACCAAAAGCGAAAATTTAATAAAATATTAATATATATTATTTTTATTCCAAAGCACACTTATTTTGCTTCAAAACCTCAGCCACCAAACAGCCCACCTCTCACAAGACTTGCACAAAAAACGTTTTTGTTATTTAAATTATTTTAAACTTAAAAAAATCAATTATTTGAGCTTGAACTTCAATAATTCATAATAAATAGCCCTTTTATCAAAAAATTTGAATCTCGCGAGTTTTTATAGGAAATTCAATTCTCTACAACTTTGCAGAAGAAAGTTTTTCCAAATTCCAAAGCAGAAATTGACCGAAATCCATAAGCAGACGATTTTACATTTATAATCAAATTTCGATTCGATAATTGGGGTCCACTGACACACAAAACATGTTTTAAACATTTATTACCACAAAAATACTCTTCCTCCTCATATACTCATATATCCCACATTCATTATAAAAATATCACCATTAATATATTATTAAAATAATATATTTAAATGAATTATTTTATCGAGAAAAAGATAAAATATTAATTTTCAACAATTGTCACTTTAAAAATTTTCTCCATCTATATCCACATAAAATAAATATTTTTCTCATCATAAAATCAATAATTAATTATTCACAAATAATATTACATAATCTGATATTAATGACGAGGCGGTTCAAGGAAAGGGGCTTTTCAATAAAATTTCTCTTCTTGGTAGCCTTGATTAGGTGACCAAACCTCTCCTTAAGCGAGAACTTTCTAGGCATTGCCAATAATGTTATCAATAATATTATTAGGATAATATGAATTATTTTCAGATAATGGAAAATATTGTGTAGTGACAATTATTGAAACAACAATAATATAAAATATCAGCGTAGCAATTATTGAATCGATAAAATAAAATATTGAGCAGTAATTCTTTGTAACAATTATTGAGTAATGCCTTCTACGAAAAAAAAAAAAATTATAATATACTTCATGAATAGTACTTTCGTGAATAGTAACTCGTGAATAGTAACTTCGTGATAGTAACTATGAATAGTAACTTCGTGAATAGTAACTTCGTGAATAGTAACTTTCGTGAATAGTAACTTCATGAATAGTAATTAAAAAAAATTGAATACTTTTATTTCATAAAATTCGGGGTCTTACAATCTCCCTCCTTATGAAATTTCGTCCCAAAATTTACATACACAGTAGTATTTCAAAGAGTTGAGAATACCTTGTTTTCATTTGATTCTATCCCCCATCATCATGATTTCTCCATTGCTTTCATCTCTATATATTTGGATATCATTCTAGAATCTGACTTCAAAACAAAGGTTAATTTAACAAATTAACATATCACATAATATCCGATATTATGGTGACCCGACAAATAAGCTTAGGTAGGACACTTAGCGAAGGATTTACTCATCTCTCCCCTCTAGTTCTATTCCGATCTTGGAGATCATATCCTAAGCTCGATACCAAATGTAACTCTGGACACCAACTTGTGTCGACACCTCACATTGATACCTATCAATTTTCCACCATGAGCTGGCGTCCCTACGGAGATGCCGCGGTGCATCCCCATCAACGAGGAAGTCACGGCGAGAGGCTCGGGGCTCTTTACTTATAGCTCGATACCAATCGTAACTCTGGACACCAACTTGTGTCAAGACCTCACTACCTATCGGTTTGCCCCGCATGAGCAGGCGTCCCCTACGGAGAGTGCGGCGGTGCATCCCCCATCAAGCGAAGTCACCGGTGAGAGGCTCGGGGCTCTTTACTTATAGCTACGATACCAAATGTAACGACCCCAAAATAGGTCCATTCCATCCAACCCATTACGAGTCGCCAAATATATAGTGCGGAAAATAACTACAACTTTATTACAACAATTGTCGTGCAAAATACAACAACACATATCTTTGTGAGTTTGGATACAAATATATACCAATTGTGTACGTCATGATGACACCTTACATAAAGGTATAGTCAAAAAGCATTTTAGAAATTAGAATCTTTGGGAAGTGCTCAAGAAACCTACCGTACATGGGAGGCCATGCTTTTAGGTTATGGTAGATATCATATGGCCACAGAATTATCCTTGGTTGATTGATAGACCCCAAAAGAAAAGCGAGAAGATTACTATCATATTCTTCCCGATGGTGAGTCTTTAACTACATATCATTATCTCCATTTGTCTCTAATTGGGTATTATACTCCAAACAAACACCAAGATTATATAGGTAGTGCTTGTAAATATACTCGACAAGTGGATGAGCACAACCATGTCTTATGATAACACGAGTTTGTATGTCATTAGACATCTTGTATGATAGTGGCAAAACACCCTTCAAAGTTGGGTAAGTTAAATTCACCTCACCCTCAACATCTATAGACCACCACTCTATTCCCTCGCTCTTTATCCCGCTCGACCCTTGTTATTTCGACCCACTACACTTTTATTACGAAAGGAATTGTGAAACAAAAGGTGAAGCCTGACTAGCTCGATAAAGAATATTATGACTAAAGATAAATAAATTATCAATAGTCTTCATCGATAATAAATCGGAGATTTAGAACATATGGTAGATGATAAAACTTTTCAACCATAGTTGCGGTGGAATGAAGCGATCCATTAGAAAAGTCGAATAGACCATAAAATCTATTATCTTCTCCGTGTTAAAAGTCCACCAACAATGTTTTATCCTGTAACATCAATCAACAATTCTGTCACAATCACATGTATAACTTATAATCATAATTGTAGTTCTAAATCCTCTTCTTATCCGGGACGAAGATAATTTCATCACTTGTCTTTACGAAACATCAAAGATCATGGTTATACCAAATCACAGTTCATTCATTCATAATCATACTAATAAATTCATCTTTGCACCACAAAGATATTCATCAAAGATATTCTTCAATAAAGATATTCATCTTCGAAGTCATCTTTGCATTACATGCAAAGATATTCAACAACAAGTCATCTTTGCACTACTGAGCAAAGATATTCAACAACGGTCATCTTTGCATTCTGGGCCAAAGATATTCATCAATAATTCATCTTTGCCTTACTACAATTTAAGATATTCATCAAAGATATTGATATATTATATATCGAAAAACACGTAATCATTTGAAGTTATATAACAATAATTATAACCATGTTGATCAATTCACCTTTGCACTTAAGCTAAAATATTCAATTGTAAATTAAATGGTCATGATCATACCGGTCGACAATTCAACTTTTGCACTCTTGGCGAAGAGAACCTATAGTCGCGATCGTACCGATAATCTACCCATCTTTACACTCAAGTCGAAGAAATATCATCATTAGGGTTATAAGAATGTTATATAAAAACAATATAATCAAAACATGGTTTTAATTTCAAGAGTAAGATTCATAAATCAGCGATAATTTGGTGGGAGAAGAAACCGATTTGTGCGTGAATAGTACCCGTATTAAATACAGCGTAATCTTAGTATCGTGCGTATAGTAACCTCGACACGAAAAGATAAAGTTTCATAATAAAATTCATATCCATATTTATAACACCTTAATCCAAATGTTATAAATCACTTAGAAATCTCATAATCTAATATTATTAATATTATAATAATATTTTAATCATTTCTTAAACTTATAAATAATTTAATCCAATTATTTACACTTTAATAATTAATGCATTTAATCATCTAAAATGCCAAACTCATAAGATTTCATCATCATTAACCAAAACCCTCATAAAAATCTGCATATACCTCATATATGATTCTCAAGCCAATAAATCATATTTTTCAATTTTCTTACTTCACATAACATATTTAATTCATTTACTCATAACTAGAACATTTTCATGAAAAATACCAAATCAGTTCCAAAAATATTTCTTTTCTGGGATTTAGCATAACATAGTCCCATATTGAACATATATTTTTCTCAAAATTTTAAAAATTCATTTACTATTTTTCATATGGCCAAAACCACCGAATATTTAAACATTTATCATAAATTATACTTTTATCCAACAATTCTGAAATTTTACGGTATCTTGATATTATATAGATGTACTCCCAATAAAAATTTCATCAATTTTGGAGTTAATCACAAGGAGTTATAAGCGGTTACTTTTAAAATAGTCTTTTCTCATAAAATTCATAACTCTCAATCTATACATCCAAAAATCGCCATTTTGGACACAATATATAAAACTCATCAAATTATCATTTCAAATTTTTCCAGAATTTTTGAAGGTTCAGAAAAATTTTGAAACTAAAAACATAATAACCCTTAAAATCCACTTACTATCACTTACCTCGAAAAAAGCGATACTTACATTTGGAATAATATTTGAGCGAACTTGCTTAGTATAGCAATACTCAAAGTATACTCAAAATACTCACAAGAATACATTTCGATAATATAGAGAGAAAACTTGATTTACGGTGTGATTTTCAATTCTAACCTAAGCACCTATTTATAGGAAAATACTTAGAACACCAAAGCGAGAAAATTTAATAAAATATTAATATATATTATTTTTATTCCAAAGCACACTTATTTTGCTTCAAAACCTCAGCCACCAAACAGCCCACCTCACAAGACTTGCACAAAAAACGTTTTTGTTATTTAAATTATTTTAAACTTCCAAAAATCAATTATTTGAGCTTGAACTTCAATAATTCATAATAAATAGCCCTTTTATCAAAAATTTGAATCTCGCGTGTTTTTATAGGAAATTCAATTCTCTACAACTTTGCGGAAGAAAGTTTTTCCAAATTCCAAGCAGAAATTGAAGAAATCAACAAGCAGACGATTTTTACGGTATAATCAAATTTGATCGATAATTGGGTCCACTGACACACAAAACATGTGTTAAACATTTATTACCACAAAAATACTCTTCCTCCTCATATACTCATATATCCCACATTCATTATAAAAATATCACCATTAATATATTATTAAAATAATATATTTAAATGAATTATTTTATCGAGAAAAAGATAAAATATTAATTTTCAACAATTGTCACTTTAAAAATTTTCTCCATCTATATCCACATAAAATAAATATTTTTCTCATCATAAAAATCAATAATTAATTATTCACAAATAATATTACATAATCTGATATATGACGAGTGAGGTTCAGGAAGAAGGGGCTTTCGATAAAAATTTCTCTTCTTTGGGCTTGATTAGGTGACCAAACCTCTCCTTAGAGCAGAACTTTCTAGGCATTGCCAATAATGTTATTCAATAATATTATTGAGATAATATGAATTATTGCTCAGATAATGGAAAATATTGTCTAGTGACAATTATTGAAACAACAATAATATAAAATATCAGCGTAGCAATTATTGAATCGATAAAATAAAATATTGAATAGTAATTCTTGTAACAATTATTGAGTAATGCCTTCTTACGAAAAAAAAATTATCATGCTTCATGAATAGTACTCGTGAATAGTAACTCGTGAATAGTAACTCGTGAATAATAGTAACTTCGTGAATAGTAACTCGTGAATAGTAACTTCGTGAATAGTAACTTCGTGAATAGTAACTTCATGAATAGTAAATAGTAATTAAAAAAATTGAATACTTTTATTTCATAAATTCGGGGTCTTACAATCTCCCTCCTTATGAAATTTTCGTCCCCAGAAATTTACATACAGTATTTCAAAGAGTTGAGAATACCTTGTTTTCATTTGATTCTATCTCCCTGTCACCATGATTTCTCCATTGCTCATCGTCTCACGTATTTTGGATATCATTCTAGAATCTGACTTCAAAAACAAGGGTTAATTTAACAAATTAACATATCACATAATATCCCGATATTATGGTGACCCAACAAATAAGCTTAGGTAGGACACCTTTAGCGAAGGATTTACTCATCTCTCCTCTCTAGTTCTATTCCCGATCTCGCGGAGATCGTATCCTAAGCTCGATACCAAATGTAACTCTGGACACCAACTTGTGTGAGACCTCACATTGATACCTATCAATTTGCTGCCATGAGCAGGCGTCCCTACGGAGAGTGCGGCTTGCGGTGCATCCCCATCAACAGAAGTCACCGGTGAGAGGCTCGGGGCTCTTTACTTATAGCTCCGATACCAAGCTGTAACTCCGACACCAACTTGTGTCGACACCTCACATTGATACCTGTCGATTTTGCCATGCGTGAGCGGCATCCCCTACGGAGAGTGCGGCGGTGCATCCCCATCAACAGAAGTCACCGGTGAGAGGCGCGGGGGTCTTTACTTATAGCTCGATACCAAATGTAACGACCCCAAAATAGGTCCATTCCATCAACCCATTACGAGTCGCCAAATATATGAGTACGGAAAATAACTACAACTTTATTACAACAATTTTCGTGCAAAATACAACAACACATATCTTTGTGAGTTTGGATACAAATATATACCAAGCTATGTACGTCACAATGACACCTTACATAAAGGTATAGTTAAAAAGCTGTTTTAGAAATTAGAATCTTTGGGAAGTGCTCAAGAGAAACCAACCGTACATGGGAGGCCATGCTTTTAGGTTATGGTAGATATCATATGGCCCAAATTATCCTTGGTTGATTGATAGACCCCAAAGAAAAGCGAGAAGATTACTATCATATTCTTCCCGATGGTGAGTCTTTTCTTGACATATCATTATCTCCTTTGTCTCTAATTGGGTATTATACTCCAAACAAACACCAAGATTATATAGGTAGTGCTTGTAAATATACTCGACAAGTGGATGTGCACAACCATGTCTTATGATAACACACGAGTTTGTATGTCATTTAGACATCTTGTATGATAGTGGCAAAACACCCTTCCAAAGTTAAATTCACCTCACCCTCAACATCTATAGACCACCACCACTCTATTCTTTCTCTATTATCCCCGCTCGACCCGGCTACACTTTTATTACACGAAAGGAATTGTGAAACAAAAGGGTGAGCACTGACTAGCTCGATAAAGAATATTATGACTAAAGATAAATAAATTATCAATAGTCTTCATCGATAATAAATCGGAGATTTAGAACATATGGTAGATGATAAAACTTTTCAACCATAGTTGCGGTGGAATGAAGCGATCCATTAGAAGAGTCGAATAGACCATAAAATCTATTATCTTCTCCATGTTAAAAGTCCTGACAATGTTTTATCCCTGTAACATCAATAAACAATTCTTGTCCACAATCACATGTATAACTTATAATCATAATTGTAGTTCTAAATCCTCTTCTTATCCGGAACGAAGATAATTTCATCACTTGTCTTTACGAAACATCAAAGATCATGGTTATACCAAATCACGGTTCACATTCATAATCATACTAATAAATTCATCTTTTTGCACCACGGCCAAAGATATTCATCAACAGATTCATCATCTTCGCACTTCTTTGCCAAAGATATTCAACAACAAGTCATCTTTGCACTTCTGAGCAAAGATATTCAACAACAGGTCATCTTTGCACTCACTGGGCCAAAGATATTCATCAATAATTCATCTTTGCACTTTCTACGAATTCATCAACAAAGATACGAGCAAAGATATTCATATATTAAAGAAACACATAATCATTTTGAAGTTATATAACAATAATTATAACCATGTTGATCAATTCACCTTTACACTTAAGCTAAAAATATTCAATTGTAAATTAAATGGTCATGATCATACGGTCAACAATTGACTTTTGCCTTCTTGGCAAAGAGAACCTATAGTCGCGATCGTACCGATAATCTACCCATCTTTACACTCAAGTCAAAGAGAAATATCATCATTAGGGTTATAAGAATGTTATATAAAAACAATATAATCAAAATATGGTTTTAATTTCAAAGTAAGATTCATAAATCAGCGATAATTTGGTGGGAGAAGAAACCAATTTGTCGTGAATAGTACCCGTATTAAATACGTAGTACCAGTATCGTGCGTAGTAACCTCGACACGAAAAGATAAAGTTTCATAATAAAATTCATATCCATATTTATAACACCTTAATCCAAATGTTATAAATCACTTAGAAATCTCATAATCTAATATTATTAATATTATAATAATATTTTAATCATTTCTTAAACTTATAAATAATTTAATCAATTATTTACACTTTAATAATTAATGCATTTAATCATCTAAAATGCCAAACTCATAAGATTTCATCATCATTAACCAAAACCCTCATAAAAATCTGCATATACCTCATATATGATTCTCAAGCCAATAAATCATATTTTCCAATTTTCTTACTTCACATAACATATTTAATTCATTTACTCATAACTAGAACATTTTCATGAAAAATACCAAATCGGTTCAAAAATATTTTTTTTTTGGGATTTAGCATAACATAGTCCCATATTGAGCATATATTTTTCTCAAAATTTTAAAATTCATTTACTATTTTTCATATGGCCAAAACCACCGAATATTTAAACATTTATCATAAATTATACTTTTATCCAACAATTCTAAAATTTACACGGTATACTGATATTATATAGATGTACTCCCAATAAATATTTCATCAATTTTGGAGTTAATCACAAGGAGTTATAAGCGGTTACTTTTAAAATAGTCTTTTCTCATAAAATTCATAACTCTCAATCTATACATCCAAAAATCGCCATTTTTGGACACAATATATAAAACTCATCAAATTATCATTTCAAATTTTTCCAGAATTTTTGAAGGTTCAGAAAAATTTTGAAACTAAAAACATAATAACCCTTAAAATCCCTTACTATCCCTTACCTCAAAAAAAAGAGTACTTACATTTGGAATAATATTTGAGCGAACTTGCACTTAGTATAGCAATACTCAAAGTATACTCAAAATACTCACAAGAATACGCTCGATAATATAGAGAGAGAAAACTTCAGTTTCTGGTGTGATTTTCAATTCTAACCTAAGCACCCTATTTATAGGAAAATACTTAGAACACAAAAGCAGAAAATTTAATAAAATATTAATATATATTATTTTTATTCCAAAGCACACTTATTTTGCTTCAAAACCTCAGCCACCAAACAGCCCACCTCACAAGACTTGCACAAAAAACGTTTTTGTTATTTAAATTATTTTAAACTTCCAAAAATCAATTATTTGAGCTTGAACTTTAATAATTCATAATAAATAGCCCTTTTATCAAAAAATTCGAATCTCATGAGTTTTTATAGGAAATTCAATTCTCTACAACTTTGCAGAAGAAAGTTTTCCAAATTCCAAACAGAAATTGACCGAAATCCACAAGCAGACGATTTTACATTTATAATCAAATTTCGATTCGATAATTGGGTCACTGACACACAAAATATGTGTTAAACATTTATTACCACAAAAATACTCTTCCTCCTCATATACTCATATATCCCACATTCATTATAAAAATATCACAGTTAATATATTATTAAAATAATATATTTAAATAAATTATTTTATCGAGAAAAAGATAAAATATTAATTTTCAACAATTGTCACTTTAAAATTTTCTCCATCTATATCCACATAAAATAAATATTTTCTCATCATAAAAATCAATAATTAATTATTCACAAATAATATTACATAATCATAATATTAACAACGAGGCGGTTCAGGGAAAGGGGGCTTTCGATAAGAATTTCTCTTCTTTGGCTTGATTAGGTGACCAAACCTCTCCTTAGACAGAACTTTCTAGGCATTGCCAATAATGTTATCAATAATATTATTAGGATAATATGAATTATTGATCAGATAATGGAAAATATTGTGTAGTGACAATTATTGAAAAACAATGATAATATAAAATATCAACGTAGCAATTATTGAATCGATAAAATAAAATATTGAGCGATAATTCTTTGTAACAATTATTGAGTAATGCCTTCTTAAAAAAAAAAATTATCTTCATGAATAGTGCTTGAATAGTAACTTCGTGAATAGTACTTCGTGAATAGTAACTCGTGAATAGTAACTCGTGAATAGTAACTTTCGTGAATAGTAACTTCGTGAATAGTAACTTATGAATATAATGAATTAAAAAAAAATTGAATACTTTTATTTCATAAAATTCGGGGTCTTACAATCTCCCTCCTTATGAAATTTCGTCCCCAAATTTACGTGCATTACGGTATTTCAAAGAGTTGAGAATACCTTGTTTTCATTTTTGATTCTATCTCCCCTGTCACCATGATTTCTCCATTGCTTCATCTCCGTATTTTAGATATCATTCTAGAATCGACTTCAAAAGAAGGTTAATTTAACAAATTAACATATCACATAATATCCCGATATTATGGTGACCAACAAATAAGTTTAGGTAGGACACACTAGCGAAGGATTTACTCATCTCTCCCCTCTAGTTCTATTCCCGATCTCGCTTGGAGATCATATCCCTAAGCTACGATACCAAATGTAACTACGGACACCAACTTGTGTCACACCTCACATTGATACTATCAATTTGCCACCATGAAGCAGCGTCCCCTACGGAGAGTCCGCTTCGATGTATCCCCCATGAGCGTGAAGTCACCAAATGAGAGGCTCGGGGCTCTTTACTTATAGCTCCGATACCAACTATAACTCTGGACACCAACTTGTGTCAGCACCTCACATTGATACCTATCAGTTTGCCACCGCAGAACGGCGTCCCCTACGGAGAGTCTGGCTTCGGTGCATCCCCCATCAATAGGAAGTCACCAGCGAGAGGCTCGGGGCTCTTTACTTATAGCTCTGATACCAAATGTAACGACCCCAAAATAGGTCCATTCCATCCAACCCATTCTGAGTCGCCAAATATATGGTACGGAAAATAACTACAACTTTATTACAATAATTTTTGTGCAAAATACAACAACACATATGCTGTGAGTTTGGATACAAATATATACCAAGATTTGAACGTCGTCACAATGACACCTTACATAAAAAGGTATAGTCAAAAAGCATTTTAGAAATTAAAATCTTTGGGAAGTGCTCAAAGAAACCTTGGTAATACATGGGAGGCCATGCTTTTAGGTTATGGTAGATATCATATGGCCACATAATTATCCTTGGTTGACCCAATAGACCCCAAAGAAAAGCGAGAAGATTACTATCATATTCTTTCGGTGGTGAGTCTTTTCTTGACATATCATTATTATTAGGTTTGTAATATTCATGAACGCTTGATCAAATTGCAAAAATAATGCTAAGCGCGTGTAAAATCGAGTTTAAAAATTTACAAACCATATACCGGATCACCCTTTATGCACAATTATTAATTAAGCGAAAAGATAAAGAATAAAATCATACCCTTGAAGATCGAGCTTCCTCGGTACAAGTTCACCTCAAAATCCTTTTCGCGTTCAACTTGAATCCATGGGGTTTTGTTCCTTCCTTTGATCGGCGTTAGCCACCCATATGTTTGGCCTCAGAGGTGATCCACCAAGGAAAAAAAAAAAATTCAAGAAGAAGGGTATTTGGCTGAAACCTAGTTTTCTATCTCTATATAAAAGGTGTACTCTCCAACAATTGGAATTATGTAGGTATGTTGAAAAAATCAACAACCGCACCACCCATAATAAGACTCCTCTTATTTATAGATGTGGGCAACCCATCTTAACAATTAAGGAATTGGATTTTATTTAATTAATTTAATTCTTTTAATTAATTAAGCTCCCCTAATCTTATTAGGGATAATTAATTAAACTCCTTTAACTAATTTTCCTTCCTAATCCAATTAGGAATAAATGAAGTACTTATATTAAATTAATTCCTAAACTCTTTTAGAAATTAAAATAATAATAATTGTAATAATATTAATAAGACTCCTCTTATTAATTTATATTTAATATTTCTAAAATATTAAATAATAAATATTAAGCTATTTAATTTATTCTATCACCATAGATTAAATTAAATATACTTCTTTATATTATTACGATTATGCCATTAACTTCTTAAATAATTATTCTTCCTTTTTATGGTGTGACCCTTTAGGTTCTCCATATTAAGCAGGTTGTGAATAAATCAATTAGAACAATTCTAATCTTATTTAAATAAATAAATTAAATAATTAATTTATTTAAATAAATAATATTTATTCTACAATAGGATAAGCCTCCCTAGCGATTAACGACTTTCCGGATAATATAGATTTCAACATTAATCATTAAAGAACCTTTGAGTAAATAATAGTTACCGTACAATTCAATCCTTCCACCATACTGATGTCCCGATTAAATATAAGGCATGGAATTCTTTGTCAAGTCTTATTTTATTTAATTATATATTTCGATCCTTAAATGCACAACTCAAATAATGCAAATTAGAAACTCCTTTCTAATTTTATTACGCCTTATGGCCAAGGACTCTTTGGGTTGTCATTTATCGAATCACATAGGACATTTCTCTTCTTTTATTAGAAGTGGTAGATTCTTTATTGATCATACATTATCTCCGTATACAACTTATTATACCCAAGCATACCCTTTGATATACCCTAAGGGTCTTAAGGAATAAGTCAAAGTATAACTCATCATACACAAGATACTATGATGATCTCAAGTCCAAGGATTACTTATACTACTATCACTCTGAGAATTCCTATTGTGAGCAAATAAAACTCCATTAGGTATTCCTTAGCGAGCCACGTTCGGTGAACTTATTCTCTAATAAGCACCTACATACTTGCTTTAGTGTCTCCACACAAATGATCATGAGATCAATCATCCTCATCCAATGAGCAAGCAAATTCTCTAATAAGCACCTACATACTTGCTTTAGTGTCTCCACACAAATGATCATGAGATCAATCATCCTCATCCAATGAGCAAGCAAGCGTATGTACCAATCTATCCGGATTCACTAATCCCCAATTTAGTAATCCAATGATTGGGAACTATTTTAGTTTTAAGCTTTCTAAGAATTTAGATCTCATTAGAATGATCATCATCATTATTCTAAAAGCATTGCTTAAAACTATGGGTTTATCACATATTATAAAACAGCATCATGTAGATAATTAAAAGCCTTTAATAAATTAATACTTTTTATTAATAAATGAATAAGATTGTTACAAAGTATATGCTTTATCATCAAACATGATTGGCTTGTGTGCATACTACTTTCAATCTCCCACTTGCACTAAAGCCGATAAATCATGGTATCTTATACTCTTCTTCTCTAAGTGGCGATTATCCTGCTTTGTTGGATAAGCTTTAGTTAATGGATATGTAATGTTGTTCATGAGAGTCCACTATCTCTATAGTGATTTCCCATCTTTCAATGATTCTAATAATCAAATGAAAGTGCCCTGACACATGTTTAGATCCAAGATGAGACTTAGGAACTATTCTAGTTACGTAATGAACTTTTAATCCAAACAATCAACTTGCGACTTCATTTATAGCTATATACTTTGTCTTTATCACTAAACCAAACAACTCTTTCTTTGTTTGGAACCTTTCTAATTCTTTGCACCCTTTATTCGAGGTAACCTTTACCTTAAAGTGGATTTTTCTGTCGTCTTGAGTGCATGCGAAAAACTTGAGTCATTAAGCCCTCTAGTTTTAATTAAGACCCACCATGAATATGATCATATCCTTAGTCTTGGGTTAAGCACTTTAAGATGTTTTTCAACGACTCAAAGTGAACTTCTCCATAATATAGCTGATCGACATCGGTCTCGTACATTTCATTGCATGCATGATTGTTATTCATGCGACCTCTCTTTCGAGGAGTCTGTGGGGACTATTAAGAGATACACTCCATAGCTCATCGACATGAGACATCTCTTGGAGTTTGCCATGCTAAGCGAATTTAGCATCAAATGAATATCGTTCCTTGGGTTAAGTCGAGCATCCTCTTAAATCTATCTATATAGATTTATATCCCCAATTAAGATACTCTTCCCAAATCATTTGTGGAGGAATTTTTAGACAACTTTATCTTTCTTGATTGTAGCATTGGTATGTCATTCCTTATCCGTAATATATCAACATATAATACTAGGAATGTCACGATGCTCCCATTCTTATTTTGACCCTTTTGTACACACTAGAAGTCTTACCTCATCGAATGTAACTCTGGATCATCATCTTCTATGATGTGTACCTCATCATCATCATCCATGATGAATCCATACCTCTAGGTATCTTTGGTACTATTCGATTCTGATTAGGTTGTGGTACAATAAATTATCTATCTCTGAGTTCCTCTTATTTGACTTATAGTGTTTTGTGGTTATTGAACTCTTCAAGATCTATTATCCTCCCACTAGCCCTTCATTAATAAACACATTTATCTTAGAAAGCGGCGTGTTTCATAACAAACACCTTTTGCTAAGTAGGATTATAGAACATATACCCTAAACTTACTTTAGGATGTCCCACAAATTGTACTTGTCAAATCTTGTCCCAAGCTTATCCTTTGAAACCTTTTCACATAAGTTGGACAACCCCTTATCTTAACATACTTAAGATTAGGAATCCTCCACATCCATAACTTTTATGGAGTCTTGAAATTTGGATTTTGAGGTTACCTTTTTTCGTAGATATGCGACCATTTCTAGGACATGATCCTAGAAGGATCTTTGGAATGTCGGTAAAATCATTTTTGGACCGTACCATGTTCAACAAGGTATGATTTTTCCTTTGAGGATACATCAATCAATTATTACGTATCATGAGGTGTCCATTATGAGAAAACCATTTGAGATGATCTAGAAACTTATTGCACAAGTATTTATTCCTTGATCTAATCAAAGAATCTTAATACATTGCCAATTTGTTTCACTTACGAATTCTTTGAACCTTTGAATAATTCACACTTGTATTTTAGCAAATACACACATTCGACTCTTTGAATGATCATCTCCTTTTCTTATACTAATTTGTTCAATATGCAAAATTATTTTTATGTAAGTCAAGTATACTAAATTTATTAAGTAATATTCGGTTCTATACAAAACATTATTATTATAAAAAAATAGAACAACAATTGTTCTTAAATATAATACCAAAAATTTTATTGTCCAACAATAAAATAGAAATAATGTTTTTAACAAGAACTGGAATACAATAACAACTTATTAACTTAATAGATTTGCCCGTAGGCATTGCTAAACTATAAGTTTCTATGGCTAATGTGGCAACCTTTGTTACATTTCCCGCACATAGGATTACTTATATTTGTTTAGCTTTCTACTTCTGTTTGGTCCCTTCATAAATCTATATTTATGATAACCAAAGTCGGTATCCAATACCCAAGTAGAACCTTGACTTAAAGAAAAATTTATTTCAATCATGAACAAAAGCGTATTATGTAGAAACTTCACTAAGCTTCTTTGGTTAGCCTCTCGCAAGATGCTTCTCATGATTTCTTTCCGGTGTCGGGCTTATTGTAGTGGAAGCAAACTCCTTTGCTTTATCCGTATCGATTTTGTTCTTATTATCCTTTGTTTTGCCTTTCTATTTACCTTCTTTGAATCGTTCTTCTTTTCGGAAGATCCTTTGGCCCCTACCGGTAAGACTTGATCTTTCTTGGTTGGAAAGTGACTCTCAACAATTTTTTAATATGTTAAGCAAATCGGTGAGGCGATATCTAGCTTGTTCATATGAAAATTCACAACAATTGTGAAAGGAGTCCAGGGAGTGAGTGCAAGATCAAATCTTGGCTCAACTCTCCATCCATGACAAAATCGGTTGTCCTAATTGATCAATCAAATTGATTATGTTAAGAACTTTTTTATGCATACTATAGTTCCATTGGCCATTCTAGATCGGAAGAGCTCCTTAGATATTTGATATCTATCAGTCCTACTTTCCTCACCATCAACTACTTGATGTGCAGGAATATAGTAGGAGCATCCATAGTTTCATCTTGTGTTGAAGCTCGTTACTCGTGAATGCGAGCATGATGCATTGAGCAATTGTGCATCATCTTACCACTTTCTAAAAGTAGCAATCTCTTCCTCGGAGGCATTATGCGCAACCATTGCGAGGATAAGCGTATTAAGGACATAAGATAGCTTTTTCGATATGAGAACTTTTCTCAATTTCCTTAACCAATCAGTTTAATTGATTACGATTAATTTAGCATCTAATATGCTTCGCATGATGATAGTAATTTTAGACATTGTAAAATTACGTAAATGAATTTGTAATTAACAACATTTTAACATACATTCTATTATTAATTACCAAAATAAATTAGGTCTTGTTTTAAATTGGTATCTCCCACTATTTTCTTCAAACTATATTACCTTCAATTATATAGTTCGACAAAAATCTAATTAAAGATTTGCTAGTGAGAATAAGGATCCCATTTCAAATGTATATAGCCTTGTGGTGACACAACAAACTATATATAAATAAATAGGTAGACAACTTTTGTCAATTACATCAACTATGCAACTCCTTGTATTTTGCCTCTTAGATTATTTTGATCAGTGGTGGCACATCAGAATCAAAATTATCAAGTTAAGTCCAACCTAGCACTCCATATATTCATAAAAGAAAAAATATCATCCTTGTGGTGACACAACAAAACAATATTGTTCAATTTTCTTTATAAGCATCAAATGTGATAAATTAACATCTTAAATACTTAATACTTGCCTTGTGGTGACACAACAAACTCATATTAAATATTTAATACTCTATTAATTTTATCATGCTAGAAGGCTGACGTTCGATATTCCAAATATCTTTGAGCGCTTAGGACTTAATATAAAATTTGAGGGTTTGTTATTAATTTGTCTCATCTTGTTTAGCGCGCATTTACATATATATATATAAAATCGCGTCATATTAATTAACATGCGAAGCATGTTTGCATAATATATATATATATATAGTATAAGCATGCACATATAGAATACTATATTCTACTCGAATTGATTATGGACTTTTATTCTAGTTTGGTTCACTAGAGCCACCAAGTGAACCAAAAGGTGAACTCCCTAAGGGTGCAAGAAATAATATTTAAATATAACTTATTACATTTAAACCGGGCTCCATTACAAAGCGGGTCTTCAAGCGCTCCTTGCTCCTTGATCTCAATTTTTCAAAATTAATTCTAACTATTCCTATTACAAAATTATTTAAAATAAATAGAAACCTTGATCGTGATCAAGGGGAAATACATAGGAGGAGTTAGAATTTACATTAAGAAAAAATTAGAGAAGGCAGTCTGTGAGACCCCATTTAATAAAACCCATACATTCATGCATCCAACTAAAATAAAATCCAATCATATTAATTGATAGTCCATAATCAATCCCATTTATTATCATACACATCATCATATGCATCGATAAATAACATTCATCTCATGAATAATAAAAATTTAATATATATATTGATATCCTTTAATGGGCAAATTTAGTTAGTATAAAATCTATTTTTGAATCAAAATAAACTCCTTTATTTTAATCCAAATTTAAATCAAAATAAAACTATTTTATTTTAATTTATCCTATTTTGAATAAAATAAACTATTTTATTTTAATCAAAATCTTTAATCAAAATAAACTCCTTTATTTTAATTAATTATGGAATCCAATTCCATGTAAAAAAAATCTTTAATTAAAATAAACTCTTTTATTTTAATTAATTATGGAATCAATTCCATGTAAAAAAAATCTTTTATTAAAGGAAATACAAATATTCTTTTTCCTATTCACAAATAAACTCCTTTATTTTGAATAATATGAAATCTTATTCCATATTTAAATAAACTCTTTTATTTAAGGAAATTGGGATTCTCTTTCCTATTCACAAATAAACTCTTTTATTTTGAATAATATGAAATCTTATTTCATATCTAAAAAAACTCCTTTATTTAAGGAAAGATGGATTTACTTCCTATTCATAAATAAACTCCTTTATTTTAGGAAAAATGAAATCCAATTTCAACTCTAATTAGTTAGCATGAAATCTAATTTTAAAATTAAAATAAACCCTTTTATTTTAAGATTAAAATAAACCTTTTATTTTAAAATTAAAATAAATATTTTATTTTAATTATAAAATTATATATATATATATATATAAATATATATATATATATATATATATATATATATATATATATATTATAGTATTTCATATATGGGACGGTTTTTGGTCCAGTGACTTGAAGGTCAAGAACATGCAAATATATATATATATATATATATATATATATATATATATATATATATATATATATATATATATAAGTACTATTATTTAAATCCAAGAAAATCAAGAAATCACATGGGACATCATGTATTTGATTCTGTTTAAATCTGTATAAATATTTTTTTTAAAATCATTTTTTTTTTTTTTTTTATATTATTATTAGCATGACCTTGAACCCTTGCCATTGCATCGATAGTTTATTATGCTAAAAAAAAAAAAATCGCGATTTTTTTCATTTTTTTTTTTTTTTTTAAAATTTTATACAATTAAATTATGCCCAATTAAATTGTTCTAAACACATATCAATATACATATCAAATTAAAACAATTAATAATTCGCATAAAGGTTTGGCTCACGATGCCCTTTATTAGGTTTGTAATATTCATGAGCGCTTGATTAAATTGCAAAAATAATGCGAGCGTGTAAAATCGAGTTTAAAATTTTTACAAACCATATACGCGGATCACCCTTTATGCACAATTATTAATTAAGCGAAAAGATAAAGAATAAAATCATACCCTTGAAGATCGAGCTTCCCTCGGTACAAGTTCACCTCCAAATCCTTTTCGCGTTCAACTTGAATCCATAGGGTTTTGTTCCTTCCTTTGATCGGCGTTAGCCACCCATATGTTTGGCCTCTCAGAGGTGATCCACCGAGGAATAAGAAAATTCAAGAAGAAGGGTATTGGCTCAAACCCTAGTTTTCTATCTCTATAGAAAGGGTGTACTCTCCAACAATTGGAATTATGTCAGTATGTTAAAAAAGTCAACAACCCGCACCACCCATAATAAGACTCCTCTTATTTATAGATGTGGGCAACCCATCTTAACAATTAAGGAATTGGGTTTTATTTAATTAATTAAATTCTTTTAATTAATTAAGCTCCCTAATCTTATTAGGGATAATTAATTAAAACTCCTTTAACTAATTTTCCTTCTAATCGATTAGGAATAAATGAGAATACTTATATTAAATTAATTCCTAAACTCTTTTAGAAATTAAAATAATAATAATTGTAATAATATTAATAAGACTCCTCTTATTAATTTATATTTAATATTTCTAAAATATTAAATAATAAATATTAAGCTATTTAATTTATTCTATCACCATAGATTAAATTAAATATATAACTTTATATTATTACGATTATGCCATTAACTTCTTAAATAATTATTCTTCCTTTTATGGTGTGACCCTTTAGGTTCTCCATATTAAACCGGTTGTGAATAAATCAATTAGAACAATTCTAATCTTATTTAAATAAATAAATTAAATAATTAATTTATTTAAATAAATAATATTTATTCTCTGATAGGGATAAAGCCTCCTAGCGATCGGCGACTTTCCGGATAATATAGATTTCAACATTAATCATTAAAGAACCTTTGAGTAAATAGTTAAAGTACAATTCAATCCTTCCACCATCTGATGTCCCAATTAAATATAAGGCATAGAATTCTTTGTCAAGTCTTATTTTATTTAATTATATGTATTTCGATCCTTAAATGCCTGACTCAAATAATGCAAATTAGAAACTTCTTTCTAATTTTATTACGCCTTAGCCAAGGACTCTTTGGGTTGTCATTTATCGAATCACATAGGACATTTCTCTTCTTTTTATTAGAAGTGGTAGATTCTTTATTGATCATACATTATCTCCATGTACAACTTATTATACCCAAGCATACCCTTTGATATACCCTAAGGGTCTTAAGGAATAAGTCAAAGTATAACTCATCATACACGAAGATACTATGATGATCTCAAGTCAAGGATTACTTGTCTTACTATCACTCTGAGAATTCCTAATGATGAGCAAATAAAACTCCATTAGGTATTCCTTAGCGAGCCACGTTAAATTGAACTTATTCTCTAATAAGCACTTACATACTTGCTTTAGTGTCTCCACACAAATGATCATGAGATCAATCATCCTCATCGATGAGCAAGCAAGCGTATGTACCAATCTATCCGGATTCACTAATCCCCAATTTAGTAATCAATGATTGGGAACTATTTTAGTTTTAAGCTTTCTAAGAATTTAGATCTCATTAGAATGATCATCATTATTATTCTAAAAGCATTGCTTAAAACTATGGGTTTATCACATATTATAAAACAGCATCATGTAGATAATTAAAAGCCTTTAATAAATTAATACTTTTTATTAATAAATGAATAAGATTGTTATAAAGTATATGCTTTATCATCAAACATGATTGGCTTGTGTGCATACTACTTTCAATTATCTCCACTGTCTCTAATTGAGTATTATACTCCAAACAAACACCAAGATTATATAGGTAGTGCTTGTAAATATACTCAGTAAGTGGATGTGCACAACCTTGTCTTATGATAACACGAGTTTGTATGTCATTAGACATCTTGTATGATAGTGGCAAAACACCCTTCCAAAGTTAAATTCACCTCACCCTCAACATCTATAGACCACCACTCTATTCCCTCGCTATCCCCCGCTCGACCCAGCTACACTTTTATTACCTGAAAGGAATTGTGAAACAAAAGGGTGAGCACAACTAGCTCGATAAAGAATATTATGACTAAAGATAAATAAATTATCAATAGTCTTCATCGTAATAAATCGTAGATTTAGAACATATGGTAGATGATAAAACTTTTCAACCATAGTTGCGGTGGAATGAACAATCCATTAGAAGAGTCGAATAGACCATAAAATCTATTATCTTCTCCATGTTAAAAGTCTACCAACAATTTTTTATCCTGTAACATCAATCAACAATTCCACATCCACAATCACATGCATAACTTATAATCATAATTGTAGTTCTAAATCCATCTTCTTATCCGGGGCGAAGATAATTTCATCACTGTCTTTAAACGAAACATCAAAGATCATGGTTATACCAAATCACAGTTCTGTTCATAATCATACTAATAAATTCATCTTTTTTGCACCACGGCCAAAGATATTCATCAATGATTCATCTTTTTGCACTACATGCCAAAGATATTCAACAACAAGTCATCTTTGCACTCTGAGCCAAAGATATTCAACAACAGTCATCTTTGCACTACGGGCCAAAGATATTCATCAATAATTCATCTTTGCACTACAGGCTAAAGATATTCATATATTAAAGAAACACATAATCATTTCAGAAGTTATATAACAATAATTATAACCATGTTGATCAATTCACCTTTACACTTCAGCTAAAAATATTCAATTGTAAATTAAATGGTCATGATCATACCAGTCAACAGTTCAACTTTTGCACTACTAGCCAAAGATAACCTATAGTCACGATCATACCAATAATCTACCCATCTTTACACTCAAGTCAAAGAGAAATATCATCATTAGGGTTATAAGAATGTTATATAAAAACAATATAATCAAAATATGGTTATAATTTCAAGAGTAAGATTCATAAATCAACGATAATTTGGTCAGAGAAGAAACCAATTTGTCGTGAATAGTACCCCGTATTCATAGATAGTACCGTATACGTGCATAGTAACCTCGACACGAAAAGATAAAGTTTCATAATAAAATTCATATCCATATTTATAACACCTTAATCCAAATGTTATAAATCACTTAGAAATCTCATAATCTAATATTATTAATATTATAATAATATTTTAATCATTTCTTAAACTTATAAATAATTTAATCCAATTATTTACACTTTAATAATTAATGCATTTAATCATCTAAAAATGCCAAACTCATAAGATTTCATCATCATTAACCAAAACCCTCATAAAAATCTGCATATACCTCATATATGATTCTCAAGCCAATAAATCATATTTTCCAATTTTCTTACTTCACATAACATATTTAATTCATTTACTCATAACTAGAACATTTTCATGAAAAATACCAAATCAGTTCCAAAAATATTTCTTTTCTGGGATTTAGCATAACATAGTCCCATATTGAGCATATATTTTTCTCAAAATTTTAAAAATTAATTTACTATTTTTCATATGGCCAAAACCACCGAATATTTAAACATTTATCATAAATTATACTTTTATCCAACAATTCTGAAATTTACACGGTATACTGATATTATATAGATGTACTCCCAATAAATATTTCATCAATTTTGGAGTTAATCACAAGGAGTTATAAGCGGTTACTTTTAAAATAGTCTTTTCTCATAAAATTCATAACTCTCAATTTATACATCCAAAAATCGCCATTTTTGGACACAATATATAAAACTCATCAAATTATCATTTCAAATTTTTCCAGAATTTTTAAAGGTCCAGAAAAATTTTGAAACTAAAAACATAATAACCCTTAAAATCCCTTACTATCCCTTACCTCAAAAAAAGCGATACTTACGATTGGAATAATTATTTGAGCAACTTGGCACCGTATAGCAATACTCAAAGTATACTCAAAATACTCACAAGAATAAACTCGATAATATAGAGAGAGAGAAAACTTGGTTTACGGTGTGATTTTCAATTCTAACCTAAGCACCTATTTATAGGAAAATACTTAGAACACCAAAGCGAGAAAATTTAATAAAATATTAATATATATTATTTTTATTCCAAAGCACACTTATTTTGCTTCAAAACCTCAGCCACCAAACAGCCCACCTCACAAGACTTGCACAAAAAACGTTTTTGTTATTTAAATTATTTTAAACTTCCAAAAATCAATTATTTGAGCTTGAACTTCAATAATTCATAATAAATAGCCCTTTATCAAAAAATTTGAATCTCGCGTGTTTTTATAGGAAATTCAATTCTCTACAACTTTGAGAAGAAAGTTTTCCAAATTCCAAAAGAAATTGACCGAAATCAATAAGCAGACGATTTCACATTTATAATCAAATTTTGATTCGATAATTGTGTCCACCAACACACAAAATATGTGTTAAACATTTATTACCACAAAATACTCTTCCTCCTCATATACTCATATATCCCACATTCATTATAAAAATATCATAGTTAATATATTATTAAAATAATATATTTAAATAAATTATTTTATCGGAAAAAGATAAAATATTAATTTTCAATAATTGTCACTTTTAAATTTTTCTCCATCTATATCCACATAAAATAAATATTTTTCTCATCATAAAAATTAATAATTAATTATTCACAAATAATATTACATAATCACTGATATTAACAATGAGGTAGGTTCGAGGAAGAGGGGCTTTCGATAAGAATTTCTCCTTCTTGGCAATGATTAGGTGACCAAACCTCTCCTTAGATAGAACTTTCTAGGCATTGCCAATAATGTTATCCAATAATATTATTAGGATAATATAAATTATTGCTCAGATAATGGAAAATCTTGTCTTGTGACAATTATTGAAACAACAATAATATAAAATATCAGCGTAGCAATTATTGAATCAATAAAATAAAATATTGAGCGGTAATTCTTTGTAACAATTATTGAGTAATGCCTTCTTACGAAAAAAAATTATCATGCTTCATGAATAGTACTCGTGAATAGTAACTTGTGAATAGTAACTCATGAATAGTAACTCGTGAATAGTAACTCATGAATAGTAACTCGTGAATAGTAACTCATGAATAGTAATTAAAAAAAAATTGAATACTTTTATTTCATAAAATTCGGGGTCTTACACCATCAGTTGAGGGTGAGGGAAGAGGACATTCCAAAAAACAGCTTTTCGTACTCGGTATGGGCACTATGAGTTTTTGGTGATGTCATTTGGGTTGACAAATGCACCAACAGTGTTTATGGGTATGATGAATCGGGTTTTTAGCGAGTATTTGTACCAATTTGTCATTGTCTTCATTGATGACATTTTGGTGTATTCCAAGTCTAAGGAGGAGCATGAAGAGCATCTTCGTACTGTTTTGGGGGTTCTGCAAAAGAATAAGTTATATGCTAAGTTCTCCAAATGCGAGTTTTGGTTAGAACAGGTAGCATTTTTGGGACATGTCGTGTCTGCTGAAGGTATTAAGGTCGATCCTGCGAAGGTTGAGGCTATCAATAATTGGCCAAGACCTACCACGGTAACTGAAATAAGGAGTTTCTTGGGTTTGGCATGGTACTACAGGCGATTTGTGGAAGGTTTCTCTTTGTTAGCTTTGCCATTAACTCAGTTGATGAAGAAGGGAATAAAATTTGTGTGGAATGAGGAACGTGAGAAAAGTTTTGAGGAGCTTAAGAAGAGGCATGTCGACTCGGTGCTTACACTCTGAAGTCGGGGATAGGAGGTTATTAGATTTACAGTGATGCTTCCAAGAAGGGATTAGGGTGTGTTTTGATGCAACATGGTAAGGTAATTGCTTATGCTTCCAGACAACTTAAACCGTATGAGGTGAATTATCCTACCCACGACTTGGAGTTAGCAGTAGTTATTTTTGCCTTAAAAATTTGGAGGCATTATCTATATGGAGAGACTTATGACATTTTCACAGACCACAAGAGCCTTAAATATATTTTTACTCAGAAGGAGCTTAACATGAGGCAAAGGCGTTGGTTGGAGCTTCTTAAGGATTATGATGCCAGGATTCAGTATCACCCTGGTAAGGCTAATGTGGTTGCAGATGCTCTTAGCCGGAAGAGTTCAGGGAGTGTAGCTACCTTGGTTGTACAACCTCAACTTATCTCGGATATAGAGCGTGTGGGTTTATAGCTATATGCTAGAGGTTCTAATGGGTTGGTAGCAGGTATGAGGGTGGAACCTTCTCTTATTTTGCGTATCAAAGAAGCACAAAAGGAGGATGACGAGTTGTGGGGTATGTAGCTTGAGAATATGGATGAGGGTGGCGACGAGTTTCGCATTGATGAGCAAGGTGTGATATGGTTTGGTAAACGGTTATGTGTTCCGGTGGATCCAATGATTCGTGAGGCAGTGTTGACTGAAGCTCATAGTTTGCCATTTTCTATTCATCCGGGGTCTACAAAGATGTATAAGGATCTGAAGGAGAATTTTTGGTGGAGTGGAATGAAAAGGGATGTAGTTGAATTTGTGAGTAAATGTCTTACTTGTCAGCAAGTAAAAATAGAGCATCAACGGCCTGGTGGTTTGGTGCAACAGTTAGAGATTCCTGTGTGGAAATGGGATGACATTTCGATGGACTTTGTGACTAGTTTACCGAGAACTCTTAAAAAGAATGATGCTATTCGGGTGGTAGTGGATCGTTTGACCAAATCAGCACATTTTCTGGCTATTCGTGAGGATTTTTTGGTGAATAAGTTAGCAGATATTTTTCAACGTGAGATTGTTAGGCTTCATGGGACTCCAGTTTCTATTATTTCGGATCGAGATCCGCGGTTTACTTCTCGACTTTGGAAAGGATTCCAACGAGCATGGGGAACGCGACTCAACTATAGTCTGACTTTTCACCCGCATGAGACGGATGGACAATCGAGAGAACTATTGAGACATTAGAAGACATGTTGCGATCTTCTGCTTTAGAGTGGACAGGAAACTGGGATGATTATTTGAGTTTGGTGGAGTTCGCATATAATAACAGTTGGCAAGCTAGTATTGGTATGGCTGCTTTTGAAGCCTTGTATGGTAAGAAGTGTCCAGCTCTGACTTGTTGGGATGAGGTTGGAGAAAGAGTAATAGAAGGACCTGATTTGGTTAGGATTACTACGGAGAAGGTAGCAGTGGCTAAAGAAAAATTGAAAGAAGCTATATCGCGGCAAAAGAGTTATGCTGATATTCATAGGAGGGCTCTTGAATTCACACCTAATGAACATGTGTTTTTAAAAGTTTCTCCATGGAAAGGTGTTCGAAGGTTTGGTTTGAAAGGGAAGCTTAGTCCACGTTTCGTTGGCCCTTTTGAAGTCCTTGAGAGAGTTGGAGAAGTGGCATATCGGGTGGCTTTGCCTCCACAGTTATCTCATGTACATAATGTCTTTCATGTTTCAGTGTTAAGGAAATATAATTATCATCCGTTTCATGTTGTGCAATACCCGTTACATAAAATTTAAGAAGATCTTACTTGTGAGGAAGAAGCCGAGGTGATTTTAGATCGTCAAGAACGGATTATGAGGAATAAGACTATTCCTTTTGTTAAAGTCTTGTGGAAAAACCATTCGGAGCGAGAAGCTACTTGGGAGATGGAGGAGTCTATTCGAGCGGAATATCTGCATCTTTTTGAAAATTAGGTACGTTCTATTCTTTTGATTCCGGGGACAGAATCCCTTTTAAGGGGAAGGTGATGTAATACCCAATAAAATAATAAAATATTTATGTGAGCTTTAAAATATTTATTTGGACTTTTCTTATATTTGGGTCAACTATAGTTAATTTATTTGGGCCATTAAAATTAATTGGGTCTAATTTATATTTGTGCCATTTTAAATCCTAATAGAATTAAAGTATTATTAAAATATATTAATTAATTAATAAATCAAAACCTAATTCTATATTCATTAGTTCTACTTAATTTGGAAAGGGTTGGGTGTGAGGCGAAAAAAACGAGGAAGGAGAGGTAATCAATTCATTTGGTAAGCTACTTTTTTTTTTTGAGAGAAAAAACACTTGATTAGATTAATTAATATAATATATATATATATATATATATATATATATATATAAAGCTTATTTCTTATGTGTGTGTGTGTATATATATATATATATATATATATATATATATATATATATACATATATACTTGATTTCTGATTCTAGTTATATATTATATATATATATATATATATATATATATATATATATATATATATATATATATATATATATATACCTAATTTATATATATATATATATATTTATATTGTAATTTATATATATATATATATATATATATATATTTAAAAGATTTTAGAAACTTAATAAAGAGAGAGTGATAAATAATATTATAATATTGTTATTATAATTAAAATATATCTTTTGTGTACAAACTGAATATAGTATATTAAAATTATTAAATTTGTAAAAAAAAATATAATTTGTATGAGTTCGTAATTTAATTATATGCTTTATATTTTATTTTGATAATTAGATCGGATTGAGGGAGTTTAACAGGTGATATTTGGATTCGGTGAATTATTGTGGTACTACATTAAGGTACGGATTCCATACTTTTTCAGCGATATTCCTTTAAGTTTAATTCGTTCGTTTCATACTCGTTTAGAAATTTTGTATTGCCTCTTGGGATTATTCCTTGTTGTCAAAATTATTGAGATTGTTTCGTTTTGGCGTTGATATTCGAATTCGTATTTGTACTCTTTGAACTAGTTAATCGTGTCAATAGTTTGGAGACTTTACTCGTTTGTACCATTGTTCGTATATTTTCGTTCACACTCGGAGTTATTTTGGTCATTGATACCTTGTTATAATTGAGTATGTTTGTATTTGATAATTCGATTTCATTTGAATATAGTCATGTAAGCCTTGTGATTTGAACCCCCTTTTGGCTTACATTTTGTAGTTTGATCCTTAGGGTATACTTGAGCTAACCACCTGTGGGGGTACCACAGGCATGTCCTCTTGACACAAGGGCATGACACCTTCCGTGGCGGTGTGATTAGTCCACGGCGTATCCTTTTGTATGCTTTGGGTATGAACTTTGGCCATTTGATATATTTGTTCAGGATACGTATGGGTCGACCCAGTATTTGATTTGATTCGATTTGTTTGACGGATTAGTGGCGTATGTGTCGTGCGTACTATCCGATTTGATTTGTATACATCATAGTACCGATGTATTTTGTTAGCCTTTGGCTATTTGTATTTGAGCTCAGTATGAAATTGTTATCTTACAACCATTTGATTCAGCCTTATTTGTTTGGGATTCTTTTGGATAAAATTATTCGATTGACAGTGTTAGTCATTTGTAAATGGACTCTCAAATTTTGATCTATTCGTAATTCGTTTGTAATTCACACGTGTTCATTTATTCAACTCATTTAGATTCATTACTTATTGTGATATATTTATTCATCTTCATATCTGTACTGGGCAATTGGCTCACGCTGTATTCTTTTTTTTGGCAGGTAATCAGGGGTGATCAGGATTTGTGGGATGAGAGCTACCTTTGATCCAAATGAGTAGACTAGCTTTTGAGATTATTATTAGACTTGATTTTCCTAAGACTTTGTAATTGGATGTTTTAGGGCCTATTTTGGCATTTATTTCTTATTAGTAGAAACTACGTAAATGTGGAGTTCCCTCTATTTAAATTAGAGTATGTGACATTTGGTATTAAATTTTATAGGAGATATTTTGAGATTTATTAGAGGTTTGTATTTATTATGTTTCTGCGTGACATCCCTTTTTTTTCATTTTGGGAAAGGGGGTGTTACACATGGTACTAAGGGCAAGGTTCATATAGTCTTACGACTGTTAAAGGTTTAAAGTAGAAATACTTGAAAGCCTGGGACATAGTTTATGGTCTAGTGACCCTCAGATGTACTTTTGATTCCTGTTCTAATCTTGATTCAAAAGTCGAGCTATCTTTTGTTTAGTACCCATTGCTTATTTGCATGTTATTATTATTACTGTTTTTTAAACTTGTTGGCAAATATTGCTCACTCTTGCATAATAACATTGTAGCTAAGGTTGAAAGAGTTGACGAGTCATCTACTAATAAGGGCAAATGCAAAGCAAGCAAGTGATGAAGATTTGTTTATTGTTATTTGAGAATGTTATTAATAAAACTTATGATGTTATGTTTAAGACTTATTTGTTTATAAAGTTTTCGCATTGATGTATTAAGGTTAGTTGACATGTGATTGATTTGTTAAACTGTTGTAATCCTTATTTTGGAGGATTTCTATTTCATTTATGAGATTATTTATTTATGGGTAGTTAGATGTTATTTACTTTGATAACTGAACACCAAATCTGTTGGAAATTCGAGTACCTGAATTTGGAGGTGTCACAGGTTGGTATTAAAGCTGTAGGTTATAAACCTTGGGTGGGGGAAAACCTTAGGTAGTAGCCTTATAGGAGATCGAGAACATAGAGGTAATAAACTCTTATTGAGTTCTAGAAAATGAATTCCTTAATTCATTGAAGATAATAAAAGACTTTATGTGCTTATGTGATAAACTTATGTGCTCGCGAGTATCGATTGGTAACTAAAATTTAAAAATATGTTGTCAGGATGCCTGATGTTGGAGGATCTAGTCGGGATGGGGAGGAGGAACCCCGAGAGCATAGAGAGGAGGAGCCCCGAGACATCCATATCGTTTGGGAGCAGTTGGTACATATAGAGCCATCTCCATTGATCACTGTTGTGGGTCAGGAGCATGAGCTTGAGACTAATCCGGAAGAGGACCCTGAGGAGGAAAAAGAGGAAGATGAGTTCCCACAGAACTCTATTGCAGCTCAGATGTTAATTTAACGAGGTGTATGACAGTAACAATGAGCTTCAGGATAGAGTCAGTAAATTGGAGGAGCTGGCAGATGAACGTCAGACCACTATAGGTCAGAAAAATGAGGAAATCCAAGGTCTTGATGCACGTATTAGAAATGTGGAGTGGAAGTTAATTCAAACCGAGGGGGATAAGGAGCAGCTAATGGCAGAGGTTGTAAAGCTGAAAGATGATATGAAAGAAGAGTCCGCCAAGAGAGCAAGGGATGAAGATGCTTACGAGGAGGCTTCTGAACGTGTAAATGTAGCTGAGGAAGAGGTGCAGGCAAAGAAGACCAAGATGGGGGAGATAGATTGTGCATTCCACACTGCGATGAATAGAGCACAGGATCTAGTTATGTAATATCCAGCCCAGTTCGAAGACCTACCTTGGTACATATTAGATCGTTGGACGATGTTCCGTATCATGGAAGAAGAACACAAAGAAACTGTTCTACGTCTTAATAGGCCGTGATAAGAACAATATGAGTTATGTGAATATCTATGATAGTTAATGATGTGATGCCCCCAAAATAGGTCTACACAACCCATTTTGAGTCGCCAAATACATGGTACATAATTCAAATACAACTTCATTTATACAACTGTCGTGCAAAATACGACAACACAATAGCTGAGTTTCAATACAAATATTGACTCGTAGACAATATCCAAACTCAAATAAAATCCTCATTACAAATATTGTCACACTATTTTACAAAATAGTGAAGACTACTATAATAACCATCTTGGACCATTACTCCACTCCCTGACTAGTACCAGCTACATTCTTGCCTCTTGAGAAGAACAATGGAACCAAAAGGAAAAAAGGTGAGCTCAACTAGCCCGGTAAATAATATTATGACTAAAATAATGTAGAACAAATTATCCTTAGTCCTCAACAGGGAAAAATCTGATAGAATACAATAGACAACAAGTTTTAGATCAATAACTGCAGCAGAATAAGCAAACCATTAGAAGAGTCAAGTACAGAGTATAGCCTACTATCTTCTATGATTTAAAAGTTCATCATCAATATTTTATCCTTGTAACAACAATCAATAAATATTTCACATCAACGAATTATCCATGCACTACGTGCCAAGGATATTCATTAGTATCACCAGTGGTCATGATCATGCCAAAAAACTGTTCATCTATGCACTACGTGTGACACCCCCAAATCCGGGTACTTCATTCCCATAAGATTTCGTGTTCACTTGATAAAAACATTCATGTATAACTATACAATCTTAATAAAATTTAATAATAAACCTTCCCATTAAAGGATTACATCAATAAATCCAATAAAATCTCCCAAGTTATCTAACCTTTAAATACAAACATCATATGCGGAACATTAAATAATTACATCACAAGATTTAAAATAAAGTTTGACAATATTTAAAAGTCAACATGTTTACAAGTCTTCAATACATGTTCATCTTTCCTTTTCCCTTACTGGTGCTAGGTACATCAACCTTCTCAACTTTAGTTGTAATAGTTATATAAACAAGAGTAAGAAAACAATGCTCACTTGAAATGACAATGAATAAACCTTTATAATAACTGCCAAATAATAGGCTCAATAGAACTGAACAATATGTTCTATCAATGATGGCCAAAATCTGAAATATATATCTGAGGGTCATAAGACCACGAACTATGTCCATAGTTAGAAGTAACCTTTCAACTTAACTTTAACAGTCATAAGACTATAGGGACTCCTCGTACTTAGGGGGATCAGCCCTTCGTACAATGTATTGTGCACAAACATTTCAGCGCTATGCGTAAATTATCCCCTAATAATAGGGTTGTTCATCTCAGCATTTAGAATACGAGTCTGCACTAAAGTAAGTTTGGTTTGGATAAGTTTCAAGGTAATTTAGGTTTAACGAACATCAACTAAGGATTAGTTGAATCAATATAGTTTAATATCACTTCAAGTGCTCGATAGCAATATGATATACAATAGTCATGAATTATAAGTGAATCAACATTATACATCGAAAGCATGGTTTAGAAATGAATTAGGAAGTATAAGCATTTGAATATTATAACAAACCTTGCTTGAACAATAATAAGCTAAGGCTATTAATCTTACTCAATAAAAGAAATGAGTTAATGAACGTGCATGATTAATAACAAGTTGAGGAATAAAACTTGTTCAACATGAGAATAACAGAATTTAGGAACTTTCGTAATAAGAAACAAAATTAAAGATATGAACCCTTCTCAAAGTAAGAGTTATTTGAAGAGTTTGCATGAACATAATCAAGTTAGAATAGATATATAAGTAGGTTTAGGAACTTGCACAATCGTAAAAGTAGAGTTATAAAACTTGCCTCATGCGTATGTTAAACAATCACTACTCACGTTCACCACAAGTCCTACACATACCATATGTATTGACAATACACATTAGTTACTCTAATATAAGTTTCATGATTTTCTTTCTCACTTTTAGTCTAGCTAACTAACTAAGTTTAAGTTTAAACAACATCACATCTTTTCATGAACATCACCTTTTAGCTTTATTACAACTACATAAGTGATCATGTAATTGCACCATATACACATTAACAACTTTATACAACATCATATTACATGTCCAACATGTTATCATTCTCTTTAGATTAGGTTATACTAACACACAAAGGATTGCATTTGCATTCGTTCATCCCGACGCCCTCTGATGGCCTCCAAATACATAACAGTCCTAAAGATAGACATTTTAACTCTTAATAACGACATCAAATTGAAAACCTTAAAGAAAATAATTTATAGGCCTATTCGTCCTCGTTCTGAATCATCTTGAATCTAATCAATCGGAGTTCGTATGAAAACGTTATGCTCATTTTAATAAAACATGTCCGGTAAATTTTTTTTTCTTCATAATTTGGCAAAACAGACCAACCCCCCACTGGGGCGGGGGTTTTTAGACTAGGGTAGCCCACCGGGGTGGGGGTCCCTTCTGCTAGTTCGCGAATTATGATCCCAAACACTATAGAAAGCCAAATTAGGCCTACAAACTCCTTTCTAACAACCATACCAACCTACCCAAGGTGTAATATGATTACAGAAACATAAACTAATGTTTCTAATCACATAAACAACATAAACATCAAGATTACAACCTTTAAATTTCACTACTTCTCTTATTTCCTCTTCTTTTGACATTCATAGCGAAATTCTTCGCTATGAATTCGTTTTACAACCAAAATAGTTGGTTCTAATTACATTGTTTTCTTTTCTTCATGTATTTTCACAATCAATAGGGAATTTATACATCATACAATGAATTGAGTACCAATGTTTCTGCTAATTTAAACCATATTCAACATATATCAATGTAAACGCACTGTAATATATATGATTTCCCCTATAATAACATATATTAAATGAATCAATTTACTCTAAATCATCTACAAACCATATGAACACAACTTATATCAACAACTATCATATAAATTCACATATTAACAATTACTCCTTCACATCAATTTTACAGAAAACTGTTCATGTATATAAAAACTTGAAATTTAGAAGAAAACTAAAAAATTAAGAAAAGTAGGGTTTGACCTTGCTAGCAGATGATTACAACAACTTCCTCTACTAAATTCTCAATTCACAGAGAATTTTCTCTTCTCCTTTCTCTATTTTCTTTCTTTCTTTTCTCTTCTTTTTCTTCTTCTCTGTTCTTTCTCCCTTCTCTAACTTACGTACTAACAAACAATATAACATATATAATATAATAGATATAAATTATATAATATAATTATATATGTATCTGATATTAGTTACATCTTTTTGAAAATCAAAAGCCCTAAGGCTTGTTTGGCTAAACCATTTTAAAACTTAATAACTTAAAATCCTTATGCCTTGTTTGGTAAAACCTATTTAAATTAAAGACTTAACATTCATTAAGACTTGTTTGGCAAAACTGAATTAACCTCCCTTAACTTATTTTAATAACTCCTTTATAGTATAGTTTATGGTCACACTTTATTTAATTAAGTTTTAATACTTAATTTAATTAATTCTAAAAACAATTTATCAAATAAATTTATCACATAAATAAATACAACAAAATTATAATTTCCTTTATAATTATAATTATATTTAATAATTTAACACATCATTTTAATTACAAAAATAAAATTAAAATATCATTATAATAATTTATTTAATCATTATAAACTCTCTAATTTAATTTAGTAATTTAAATTAAAATATTATCTCATGATGATCAATTTCCTTAACTCATAAATTATTTATTTAACAAATAAATAATCAAATATGATTACTCAACTTAATAAATAATCATCTTGGACCATTACTCCACTCCCCGACTAGTACCAGCTACATTCTTGCCTCTTGAGAAGAACAATGGAACCAAAAGGAAAAAACGGTGAGCTCAACTAGCCCAGTAAAGAATATTATGACTAAAATAATGTTGAAAAAATTATCCTTAGTCCTCAACAGAGAAAAATCTGATAGAATACAATAAACAACAAGTTTTAGATCAATAACTGCAGCGGAATAAGCAATCCATTAGAAAACTCAAGTAGAAAGTAAAGGCTACTATCTTCTATGATTTAAAAGTCCATCGTCAATATTTTATCCCTGTAACAACAATAAATAAATATTTCACATCAACGAATTATCCATGCACTACGGGCAAAGGATATTCGTTAGTATCACCAGTGGTCATGATCATGCCAAACAACTGTTCATCTATGCACTACGTGTGACACCCCCAAATTCGGGTACTTCATTCTCACAAGATTTGGTGTTCACTTGATAAAAATATTCATGTCTAACTATACAATAAAATTTATTAATAAACCTTCCCATTAAAGGATTGCATCAATAAATCCAATAAAATCTCCCAAGTTATCTAACCTTTAAATACAAACATCATATGTGGAACATTAAATAATTACATCAAAAGATTTAAAATAAAGTCTGACAATATTTAAGAGTCAACATGTTTACAAGTCTTCAATTCCTGTTCATCTTTCCTTTTCCCTTACTGGTGCTAGGTACATCAACCTTCTCAACTTTAGTTGTAATAGTTATATAAACAAGAGTAAGAAAACAATGCTCACTTGAAATGACAATGAATAAAACTTTATAATAACTGCCAAATAATAGGCTCAATAGAACTGAACAATATGCTCTATCAATGATAATCAAAATCTGAAATATATATCTAAGGGTCATAAGACCACAAACTATGTCCATAGTTATAAGTAACCTTTCAACTTAAACTTTAACAATCAAAAGACTATAGGGACTCCTCTTACTTAGGGGGATCAGCCCTTCGTACAATGTATTGTGCACAAACATTTCAACGCTATGCGTAAATTATCCCCTAATAATAGGGTTGTTCATCTCAGCATTTAGAATACGAGTCCGCACCAAAGTAAGTTTGGTTTGGATAAGTTTCAAGGTAATTTAGGTTTAACGAACATCAACTAAGGATTAGTTAAATCAATATAGTTTAATATCACTTCAAGTGCTCGATAGCAATATGATATGCAATAGTCATGAATTATAAGTGAATTAGCATTATACATCGAAAGTATGGTTTAAAAATGAATTAGGAAGCATAAGCATTTTAATATTATAACAAACCTTGTTTGAACAATAATAAGCTAAGGCTATTAATCTTACTTAATAAAAGAAATGAGTTAATGAACGTGCATGATTAATAACAAGTTGAGGAATAAAACTTGTTCAACAATAGAATAACAGAATTTAGGAACTTGCGTAATAAGAAACAAAATTAAAGATAGGAACCCTTCTCAAAGTAAGAGTTAGTTGAAGAGTTTGCATGAACATAATCAAGTTAGAATAGATATATAAGTAGGTTTAGGAACTTGCACAATCGTAAAAGTAGAGTTAGAAAACTTGCCTCATGCGAATTGTAAACAATCACTACTCACGTTCACCACAAGTCCTACACATACCATATGTATTGACAATACACATTAGTTACACTAATATATGCTTCATGAGTTTCTTTCTCACTTTTAGTATAGCTCACTAACTAAGTTTAAGTTTAAACAACATCACATATTTTCATGAACATCACCTTTTAGCTTTATTACAACTACATAAGTGATCATGTCATTGCACCATATACACACTAATAACTTGATACAACATCATATTGCATGTCCAACATGTTATCATTCTCTTTAGATTAGGTTATACAAGCACACAAAGGATTGCATTTGCAATCGTGCATCCCGACGCCCTCCGATGGCCTCCAAATGCATAACTGTCCTAAAGATAGCCGTTTTAACTCTTAATAATTACATCAAATTGAAAATCTTAAAGAATATAATTTATAGGCCTATTCATCCTCGTTCCGAATTATCTTGAATCCCATCAATCGGAGTTCGTATAAAAATGTTATGCTCATTTTTGTAAAACATGTCCGGTCAGTTTTTTTTTCTTCATAATTTGGCAAAACAGACCACCCCCCCCCCCGCCGGGGCGGGGGTTTTTACACTAGGGTATCCCACCGGGGTGGGGGGGGTCCCTTCTGCTAGTTCACGAATTATGATCCTGAACACTATAGAAAGCCAAATTAGGCCTACAAACTCCTTTCTAACAACCATACCAACCTACCTAAGGTGTAATATGATTATAGAAAAATAAACTAATGTTTCTAACATGTTTCTAATCACATAAACAACATAAACATCAAGATTACAACATTTAAATTTCACTACTTCTCTTATTTCCTCTTCTTTTGACATTCATAGCGAAATTCTTCACTGTGAATTCGTTTTACAACCAAAACAGTTGGTTCTAATTACATTGTTTTCTTTTCTTCATGTATTTTCACAATCAATAGCCAATTTATACATCATACAATGAATTGAGTACCAATGTTGCTGCTAATTTAAACCATATTCAATATATATCAATGTAAACGCACGGTAATATATATGATTTCCCCTATAATAACATATATTACATGAATCAATTTACTCTAAATCATCTATAAACCATATGAACACAACTTATATCAACAACTATCATATAATTTCACATATTAACAGTTACTCCTTCACATCAATTTTACAGAAAACTTTTCATGTATATAAAACTTGAAATTTAGAAGAAAACTAAAAAAAATAAAGAAAAGTAGGGTTTGACCTTGCTAGAAGATGATTACAACAACTTCCTCTCCTAAATTCTCAATTCACAGAGAATTTTCTCTTCTCCCTTCTCTATTTTCTTTCTTTCTTTTCTCTTCTTTTTCTTCTTCTTTGTTCTTTCTCATTCTCTAACTTACGTACTAACAAACAATATAACATATATAATATAATAGATATAAATTATATAATATAATTATATATTTAACTGATATTAGTTACATCTTTTTGAAAATCAAAAGCCCTAAGGCTTGTTTAGCTAAACCATTTTAAAACTTAATAACTTAAAATCCTTATGCCTTGTTTGGTAAAACCTTTTTAACATTCATTAAGCATTGTTTGGCAAAACTGAATTAACCTCCCTTAACTTATTTTAATAACTCCTTTATAGTATAGTTTATGGTCACACTTTATTTAATTAAGTTTTAATAGTTAATTTAATTAATTCTAATAACAATTTATTAAATAAATTTATCACTTAAATCAATACAACAAAATTATAATTTTCTTTATAATTATAATTTTATTTAATATTTAACACATCATTTTAATTACAAAATCAAATTAAAATATCATTATAATAATTCATTTAATCATTATAAACTCTCTAATTTAATTTATTAATTTAAATTAAAATATTATCTCATGATGATCAATTTCGTTAATTCATTAATTATTTATTTAACAAATAAATAATAAAATCAAATCACCTTAAAAAAATATTTATTTGATCAATAAACACATCAATTAAAATATTTATATAACTCAATAAATATTTGGAATTACAATTTAAAATAAAATTCTGGATTGTTACATCCTTCCCTCCTTACAAGGATTCTATCCCCTGAATCACAACTCAAACAAATCATTCGTCACATTCTTCCCTACTTATAAAGATTCTGTCCCCAGAATTGAAGACACAGATTAAACAAATAACTCATGGTAATCTTTCATCATTTTATCTTCGAGTTCCCACGTAGCTTTTTCAGCATTGTGATTCCTCCATATCACCCTCACAGAAGGTATTACTTTATTCGTGAGCACCTAGTCTTTCATGTCAACTATCTGGATAAGAATCTCTTCATAGGACAAGTCCTTATCAAACTGCAATGGTTCGTACTCGATCACGTGCTTGTAATCGGGTTTATACAGTCGTAACACCGAAACATGAAAAACATTGTGAACGTTTTCCAACTCTGGAGGTAGAGCTACCTCGTAAGACACTTCTTCTACTCTTCACAACACTACAAAGGGTCCAATAAACCTCGGGCTTAGCTTTCCCTTTTTACCAAAATGAATTTTCCCCTTCCAAGGAGAAACGTTTAAGAACACATAATTTCCTACGTCGAACTCCCGATCTTGTCTGTGTTGATCATCATACTTCTTCTGTCTGTCTTGAGCATCTACTAATCTTGTTCTGATGAGTTTGACAATCTCAGCAGTTTGTTGTACCAATTCTGGTCCTAACAGTTGGCGTTCATCGACTTCATCCCAGCACAGTGGAGTTCTGCACTTTCTGTTGTACAATGCTTCGTAAGGCGGCATGCCGATGCTTGCGTGGTAACCGTTGTTGTAGGAAAATTTCACCAATGGTAAATGTTCATCCCAGCTCCCTTTGAAATTCATGATGCATGCCCTAAGCATATCTTCTAATGTCTGGATTGTTCGTTCGCTTTGGCCATCTGTTTGCGGATGATATGCCGTACTCATTCTCAATTGTGTTTCCATGCATTCTTGTAGTCTCTTCTAGAAGTTTGACGTGAATCGCGGATCTCTATCAGACACAATTGCCACTGGCACTCCATGTCTCGAAACAATCTCTTTAACGTATAATCTTGCCAACTGATCAAGATTGAATTTAATCTTTATTGGCAAAAAGTGTGCTGATTTTGTCAATCTGTCCACTTTCACCCAAATCGCATCGCATCCTCTCTGAGTAGTTGGAAGACCCACCACAAAATACATTGTGATGTGTTCCCACTTCCATTCCGGTATTTCCAACGGTTGAAGTTGTGATGCCCCCAAAATAGGGTATACATCACCCATTCTGAGTCGCCAAATACATGGAATAAAATTTAAATACAACTTAATTATACAACTGTCGTGTAAAATACGACAAAACATAAGCTGAGAGTTTTAATACAAATATTATCTTCTAGACAGTATTCAAACTCAAATGGAGTCCTCAATACATTTATTATCACACTATTTCATAGAATAGTGAGGACTACTAATGCTATCATCGGACCGAAATCACTCAGTTCCACGACTAGTCCGCCACGTTCTCATTTCCTGAAGAGAACAATGAAAGCAAAAGGGTGAGCTTAACTAGGCCAGTAAGAAATATTATGACTAAGATAATGCAAAATAATTTATCGTTAGCCTTCAACAGTGTTAAACTAATAAAATATAACAAACATCAAGTTTAACTGCGGTGGAACAAGAAATCCATTAGAAGAGTCAGTAGAGCATAAAATCTACTATCTTCTATGATTTAAAAGGTTTTCATCACTTTTATCATTTGAGACCCGACTTAATAAATAATCCACATCATCGAATCACCCACACTTTTCTGACCCGAGGATATTCTTTAGTATCATGACCACAAATTATCCATGCACTCACGGCCAAGGATATTCGTGTATTCATCAATGGTCATGATCATGCCAACAATCATCCATCGATGCACTACGGCCAATGAGGACTTTCACCACATCATTTGTAACATTACGGTCATGATTATACCGAATAATCCCTGGTCATAATCATACCAAGTCCATCTATGCACTACAGGCCACATATGACTTTCAACATAATATAAACATGAGGATGATGACAATGATATAAAAATTTAATAAAACAAGTTCAAGGATAAATTTTTAAAGATTTATAATTTAATTTATCCAGAATTCAATAATGTCCAAATTGCCAACATGATACTGCTTTGTGGAGTAAAATTCAAGAATAATAATGTATCAAAAATGATTTGGACAACAAAGAAATTAATTTTTGTCATGAATAGTACTCCGGGTGAATAGTACCCGAGTGAATAGTACTTCAGGAATAGTACCCTGTGAATAGTACTTTGTGAATAGTACTCGTGAATAGTATCCATGAATAGTACTTTGTTAATAGTATCCTGTGAATAGTACTTTATGAATAGTACCATAAAAATGAATACTACTCATGGACAGTACTCCGACATGAAAAACTTAAAATTTATGAAGAATATGTAGAAAATATCCTTGTGAAGAGATACTAGATGAAGCACAAATTTCAAGGATATTCTACTAATTTCGCGGAGTATAGAAGCAATATTTTAACAAAATGAGGGTATAATCAGGAATACGAGACGAGAAAATATTACTCACATACTACATAGTATGGAAGAAAATATTCTTTCTTATGAATACTGAACAAAAATAATATCCCTTACCTCAGAAGAAGACTGGATACTGGAATAGTGAAGTAATAGACTTCTCTTCTTCTTTCTCTCCCTATAATTGCTCTTGTGAGTCTTAGTGAATTAGTGAGAATGAAAGAAGAATGAGCTTCTATTTATAGGAAAATATAGTTTCGATAATTGCACGTTTTGGGGCTCAAAATATTACGGTATAATACCTTCATCTTTTCCTTCATTTGTAATTTAGTCCTGCAAGTATTATCAAACTTGCACTACCTCCCCTAATAGTACATCTTGTGAATTAATAGTACAATCATGTGAATCAATAGTACAATAATGTGAAAAAATAATTACAGTATAGTACCTTCATTTATACCTCCATTTTTAATTTAGTCATACAAGTATTATCAATCTTGCACCACCTCCCCTAATAGTACATGAATGTGAATCAATAATACACACATGTAAACAAATAGTTATAAGCATGTGAATTAATAGCAATTAATTGCTCATTTATTCGATTAATTACTCGATTGGTCAATATAACCTCCAGACATCTATTATTATCGAAATAGATGTCGATTTCCACTAACACTAATAATCTCAACATAATGGAAATATCAATTTCATCTTTAATCAACACGAACTTATTTATCATTAATATTATAACTCACAATATTTAACAACCATATCATTCACAGGAAATAGGGGGCTTTTCGATAAGGATTTCTCCCTATTGGCGCGCAATTAGGTGACCAAACATCTCCTTGACAGAACTTTCTAGACATTGTCAATATTGCAAATAATAATATGAATAACTTTGTCGTCTCAATTATTAATTTAATAATATAAAATATTATGCGAGATGATCTTTGTGATAATAATTGAATCAATAATATGAAAGATATTATCAAAGCAATTATTGTAGTAATAATTGAGTATAAGCGAGTGACTTCTCACGTAAGCATCAATAATCAATACCGTGTGCTACTATGCAACCACGCGTATTACTGTACTTTTACCACCTTGTAGTTCAACTGTTTAACGGTAAAACATTCACCATTATTTTTATAAAAAGATAATTCAGTCGTTTTCTAATTACGACAATACTTTCGTTATGGGGTCCACCAATGATTGTGTCGTCGTAAGAATATTCGCTGTTAAAATGAATATTTCCCGACCAATCGAATATTATATAACCACTTGCTTACTTTGCAAAATTTGTAAATAACACCCACAACTATAACATTATATCAAATCCACACCATAATATTCAAAAATATATTTCAAGAAAAAATTAATCTTTATTCATAAAAGTTGGGGTCTTACAGAAGTAATCCGCTTGGTCTTTGATGCTCGACCTTGACTCTTTGACATGTCAAACATCTCGCAACACATTCTGGGACATCTCTTTTCATGTTTGGCCACCAAAGGTGTCGTCATAAATCTTGATACATGTTTGATACTTCACGGGTGTATCAAATATCATTCAAAATCCAGAATTAGGGTTTGGATTCCATATCTGATTTATCTTGCACATATAGCATTATTAATTAAGTTAAAATTATTAACTTAACTAATCTTAAATAAAATCACATAATAAAATATATATTATAATAATTCTAATAATCATTTCATATATTATTTAAATAATATAGTAATCATATTTTCATGGAAAATAAATAATAAAATCATTTCTACTATAAAATTAATTATTATAAGAATATACTTTATAATGATCAATAATTCTGAAAGAAAATTATTTGTAATTATTCATGTAATAAATATATTTTTATTTATCACATAAATACATACGCTTTATTATAAACATATTCCCACCTTTAAAATAATAAAAAAAAATTTATACGCAAAATTTATTATTTAATTGTATAGAAAATATCGGGTTATTACATGGTGGGGGCCACTAGTGGGATGAAAGGATTTTTGGTGGGGGTGGAATCACGGATGGAATATGGAATGGTGGAAAAGGTGAATGGAGTATTATATATATATATATATATATATATATATATATTATATTATATTTAAAGTTTTTATTTTATTTGAATATTTTATTGCATAGTGAAAATCAATTTTTTTCAGAAAATTTCCCATGAAGGTCACCCGTGAACCTTTTCTATTGTGCGTCCAAATAGTATCATTTTCCATTCTCCTCTATAAATAGGATGCTCAGTTTAGAAAAGAAAATCAAAGCCAGAATCAGAGAATTCTTCTTCTATAATATTGAGCATATTTCTTTAGAGTTTAAGGAATCTTTGAGTGTAGAAAACAGTAAAAGTTTTCTTCAAGAATATATCCACTATACCAGTCCGAATTGCTCTCTTTTTGAGGTAAGGGGTATTATTTATTTCATATTCGTCTACGATATTATTTTTCATATTCGTAAGAAATTTTATTTCGTTCAATATTCGCAAGAAATATTATCTTCGTTTAATATTCGTAAGGAATATTATCTTCGTTTAATTTTCGTAAGGAATATTATTTTCGTTCAACAGTTGTAAGTGATATTATTTTTTTTCAATATTCGTATGAAATAATATTTTCTTCCATACTTTGTAGTATATAAGTAATATTATTTTGTTTTCGTATTCATAATTCTACACTCATGTTAATATGTTTTACTTCTATACTCAATGAAATTATTAGAATATCCTTGAAATTTGCGCTTCATCTAGTATTTTTTTTCATGGAAATATTATTCTAAGCCTTTTTGATAAGTTTTAACTTTTTCATGTCGAAGTACTATTCCCGAAGTACTATTCACAGGGGTACTATTCACTCAAGTACTATTCACCTGGGGTACTATTCATGACAAAAATTGACTTCTTTTCGGTCCAAATCTTTTTTAATATAATATTATTTTTGAATTTTACTCTACAAAGCAGTATCATGTTGACAATTTGGACATTGTTAAAATTTTGAAAAAAACTATTATAAATCTTTAAAAAAGTTTCCTTTACTTTCGTTTAATTGAATTATTATATCATTATCATCATCCTCATGCTTATATTGTGATAAAAGTCCTTATTGGCCCATAGTGCATTGATGGACTATTGATTGGTATGATTATGACTAGGAATTATTCGGTATAATCATGACCGTAATGTTACAAATGATGTGGTAAAAGTCCTCATTGGCCTGTAGTGCATTGATAGACAGTTGTTGTCATGATCATGACCATTGATGATTACACGAATATCCTTGGCCCATAGTGCATGGATAATTCATGGACGTGATACTAATGAATATCCTTGGCCCGTAGTGCAGGGATGATTTGATGATGTGGATTATTTATTAAGTTGAGTCTCAGCGATAAAATTGATCATAAACTTTTTAAATCATAGAAGATAGTAGATATCATGCTCTACTTGAATCTTCTAATGGATTGTTTGTTCCGCTACAGTTAAACTTGATGTTTATTATATTTTATTAGTTTTACACTGTTGAAGGCTAACGATAATTTGTTCTGCAATTATTTTAGTCATAATATTTCTTACTGGGCTAGTTGAGCTCACCATTTTGCTTTCATTGTTCTCTTCAGGAAATGAGAACTTAGCCGGGACTAGTCGGGGAATGGAGTGACAGTCCGAGGTGGTTGTTTTAGTAGTCCTCACTATTTAGTGTGATAATTAATGTAATGAAGATTGAATTTGAGTTTGGATATTGTCTAGAAGATAATATTCTTGTTAAAACTCTCAGCTACGTTTTGTCATATTTTACACGACAGTTGTATAATTAAGTTTGTGTTTAAATTCTGTACCATGTATTTGGCGACTCAGAATGGGTGATGTATACCTATTTTGGGGGCGTCACAGTTGGTATCAAAGCTTAGGGATATGATCCTTGGCTGAGATATGAGACTAGAACTAAGAGGGGAGAGACGGGTAATTCTTTCACTAGTATAACCTACCTAAGTTTATTTGTTATTTAATTGGTCGGTTAAAATTTAGGGATAATATGTGGCATGTCAATTAACCCTTATTTTGTGGCAGTGTTTGAAAAGGGCATCTGAAAATATTGAAATAAGCAATGGAGCACAAGAGACCGTTGAGTCACCACAGATTAATACCCAGGATAATATGCATCAGGAAGGCAATAATCCTCAGGTAAACAACAACACCGACCAAATAATGAACGACGGAATGTTTAGGAGCTTTCTGCAATTCGTGCAACATCAGGCAAGAGAGAGTGATGATTGGGTAATATACCCATGAATCGGATATACTTGAGCTTAAATTTGTGTATTCTCGAGGCTTTCAGTAGCATTTTTACTGTGTTTATGTTTCGTTTTGCAGAGTTGGGAGCTATAGGGGTTATTTCTAGGAAGTTCAAGCTTTTAATGGCATTACGGTAATTTTTTCATTCTTCAGCGCCGAGGCGCTCAACTTAGTTCAAATCCAAAGTCTCGGGTATTTGGGTCGTAATCTGTTGACCGAAGACACGCGTTGACCGAGGGTTTGACTACTCAATTGAAGATTAGAGAAGTTGATTTGGACGAGGATTTGTTGGAAGCTATAAAAAGAGATTAAGTGCTGAAATTAGGGACCTTATCAATTATTCATTCATTGGAGGCTACACAAAGGATTCTTTGAAGACTAAGGATTGGCTAAAGAGTTTCTTCTTCTTCTCCTTATTTTCAATTTTTAATTCTTTAAGGATGATTTGCAAACGATTATTGGTTTTTATTTCCGCTATGAACTAATTCTTTAATTAAGATTTCAATTGAACCTTTATGGTTATAAATTAGTTATTTAGTTTATTCTAATTATTTATGTTTGAAGTGAATTGTTTATCATACCTTGCATCTATTGATTAATTATTTGGCCAATAATTACCTTGTTACTCTAGAAGGAATTGAAAGAGAAATTCTAGGGTTAGAACTGGGTTTGATAACGTGTGACTTATTTATTTGCATAGTGAATATTTAGGTTTGTGAATTGAATGGAAATATTTGTTCACCGCATGTAACACATAAGAAATTGGAATTGAAAGAGTTAATTCACTTGTTTTGCATAGGAATATAGCAAGATTAATCTGGATTAAATAGAAGTCAGTTGATTACTTGGAAAAAGACTTTTAACATTTGAGAATTCCTGTTAACAATTCGGTAGACATAATAATTGGGATAATTGGATAATTGATTTATAGTTCCTAATTGGGGATATTGAAGTCTTAATCCTTATTTACCGGAAATCATTCATTAAAATCATAGTTTATTTATTTGTTTATTCTAGAATAATATCTTTAATTGTTTACTTTAGTTTTAATATTTCAAAAAATCATAATTTATCATTGTTTAAATAAAATTGGGTTGATATAGTGCTAGTAGTTAGAATTTATTAATTAAGAATTCTCTGTGGGATCGACACTCTATTTTATAACTTTATTACTTGTTGACCGTGTATACTTGCACGTATTCTTTGATTGCGAAATCGACCAACAAGTTTTTGGCGCCGTTGCCGGGGAATTTTATTAATATTAATTTCATATTAGTTATAATCAATTCGATCTTAAATTAAACGTTACTTACTTTTCTTCTAGGATTGGCAAGAATTCTTGTGAGTGTATGCACACTAGATCGAAAGCTAAAAAGGAACTTTTTCCGTATACAGACGACATCGAAAGGAAGTTCCAGAAATTGCGGTTGAATAGTGAGGTTATACATTTGGAAGAAATGGCGGACCGAAATACCTATGAACATGGCGAGGAGCGAAAAGAAATCACTTAGGGATTACGCCATGCAAGAATGTCATGGATATATCAAATGAGTATTAGGAGGCCTGAGCAATCAATGAGAAACAGTTTCGAGATAAAACCGGGAACAATTTAGATGCTACAGAATACATGTCAGTTTGGGGGTAATTCGATAGATGATCCTAATGAGCATATCTTGAGTTTCTTGGAAGTTTGCGACACATTCAAATTTAACAATGTATCGGAAGATGCTACAAGGTTGAGGATGTTCCCGTTTACTTTGAAAGATAAAGCGCGAAGTTGGTTACACTCTTTGCCTCCTGGCTCAATCATCACTTGGGACGACTTGGCTCAAAATTTTTTAGCTAAGTTCTTCCCACCAGCGAAGTCGGCAAAACTGCGGAACGATATTCACACTTTCACACAATTTGATTCATAGTCGTTATATGAGGCGTGGGAATGGTTCAAGGATATGCTCCGTAAGTGCCCTCATCATGGAATTCCGCAGTGGATGCAATTAGGGATATTTTGTGATGGTTTGCACGCGTCCACGAGGTCTAGTATTGATGCAGCAGCAGGAGGAGCGATCATGTCTAAGAGTTTTGATGAGGCATATCAGTTGTTAAAGACAATGCCCACCAACAACTATCAGTGGCCTATGACTAGGTTTAATCATCTTAAAGCATCGGGAAAGTATGAAGTGGATGCGATGACAGCATTGACAGCACAAGTGGCCGCAATGGCTAAGCAAATGGAAATATGGCGTCCACAATCCACACAGCAGGTAGCGATGGTTTTTGAATTGTGTGCTGGGAGTCATGCTACGGATCAGTGTGCCATAAATTCTGAATCAGCATAGTTCGTAGGAAGCTATAATCGCTCAACTCAACCGTATCCGACTCAAAATGCATACAATCCAGGTTGGAAAAATCACCCGGGGTTTTCATGGAGTAACACTCAAGCAGCAGCCCAAGCACCTAGACAACAAAACACATCCGGATTTCAAAATCAGACTCAACAACAACCAGAGAGGAAATCGAGTTGGGAAGAAGCCTTGGAAAAATTCATTAGAGCATCTGACAAAAGGAACGAGGAACAAGACAAAAAATTGAATCAAATAAAGCTGAATATGCAAAGCCAAGGTGTATCGATAAAGAATCTGGAGAATCAAGTGGGGCAAATAGCACATGCACTGAATAATCGTCCACAAGGAACACTCCCGAGTGATACAGAAATAAATCCGGACAGAAACGAACATTTCAAGGCTGTAACTTTATGCAGTGGGAAGGACTTGAATGAAACAGTTAAGGATAAGGAAAAGGGGGACAATGCAACAGTTGAAATAGAAGAAGTTATGGAAACCGGGAAAGATAAAGTTGAAATCGTAGAGCAGAATGCACCGGAACCAACTATCACAATGCCACCCATACCATATCCGTAGAGGTTTCAGAAATCCAAGTTAGATAAGTAGTTTTCAAGATTTTTGGATATTTTCAAAAAATTGCATATCAACATCCCATTTGCCGAAGCTTTAGAATAAATGCCGAGCTACGCTAAGTTCATGAAGGATGTGTTGTCAAGGAAAAGAAAGAAATGGGTGATTTTGAAATAGTAGCGCTTCTTAGAAGAATGCAAACGCAATTATCAAAACAAGTTGCCTCCTCGAAGTTAAAAGATCCGAGTAGTTTCACTATTCCGCATGCGACATTGGTAATCGGTTTTCAGGGAGAGCATTGTGTGATTTGGGGGCGATATAAATTTGATGCCATTATCAGTCTACAATCGGTTTAGACTCAAGGCACCAAACCAAAGCAAATATCGGTTTATTGTTGGCGGACCGATCAGTTACATATCCCCGAGGTATCGTTGAAGACGTATTAGTAAGGGTGGATAAATTCATCTTCCCAGCAGATTTCGTTATCTTGGATTATGAAGTAGATAAGGAAATTCCCATCATTCTCGGGCGACCATTTTTAGCAACGGGGAGAACATTGATCGACGTACAGAAAGGGGAATTGATGATGCGAGTTGAAGATCAATAGGTCACTTTTAATGTGTTTAAGTCAATGTCTTATCTGAAGGAAAAAGGTGAGTGTTTACGCGTGGATTTAATGGATGAGTTAGTTAATCACAAGTTCTGCGGAAACTACTCAAAAGACCCGATAGAATCCATGTTGTTCGGCATAGACGACTACAATATTGACGAGTATATTGAGCATATCAAATGGCTAGATACAACATCGTTCTTTCGGAAAAACAATAAACCATTCGATACCCTTGATAAGTCCGAAACGGAAGGTAAAAAGTGCAAACCTTCAATAGAAGACCCACTAGTGTTAGAATTAAAGCCACTTCCCTCTCATCTGGAGTATGCTTATTTGGGGAAAGATGCGACTCTACCCGTTATTATTTCTACGGAGTTAACTGACATGCAAAAGGAGAAACTGCTACGGGTTTTGCGAGAGTTCAAAACAGCGATTGGGTGGACTATAGTGGATATTCGAGGTATTAGCTCATCTTTCTGTATGCATAAGATTTTAATGGAAGAGGGGTCAAAACCAACCATTGAGATACAAGGAAGGCTAAACCCCATTATGAAAGATGTGGTGAAAAAGGAGATTATAAAATGGTTGGATGCTGGTATTATTTACCCAATCTCAGACAGTTCGTGGGTAAGTCTTGTACAGTGTATACCAAAGAAAGGGGGTATGACGGTGGTGAAGAACGAAGCTAATGAGCTCATCCCTACTAGAAGCAATTATAAAGTGGAGAGTATGTATGGATTCTGTAAAGCTAAATAAAGCCACACGCAAGGATCACTTTCTTTCCTTGCCGTTCATTGATCAGATGTTGGATAGGTTAGCGGGACATCAATTCTACTGTCTACTGGATGGATATTCCGGGTATAATCAAATTTCCATAGCTCTGGAAGATTAAGAAAAGACCACGTCCACATGTCCATACGGTACATTTGCATTTCGGTATATGTCTTTTGGGTTATGTAATGCGTCGGCGACCTTTCAACGATGTATGATGGCGATCTTCTCCGATATAGTCGAACATAATTTGGAGGTATTTATGGATGACTTTTCTGTGTTCGGGGATAGTTTTGATTTATGTTTGAAAATTTTGATTTTAGTGTTGAAACGATGCGTGGAGACTAACCTGGTGCTTAACTGGGAAAAATGTCACTTTATGGTGCAAGTGGGGATTATTCTTGGGTATAAGGTTTCTGCATCCGGATTAGAGGTGGATAGAGCAAAGATTGAGACAATTGAGAAACTGCCTCCTCCATCATCTGTAAAAGGAATTCGGAGCTTCTTGGGACATGCGGGTTTCTACAGACGCTTTATTAAGGACTTCTCCAAAATCTCGAAACCTTTATGTTCCCTGTTGGAGAAAGATGTACAGTTCAAAATGGATCAGTCATGTATCGAAGCATTTGAGGTACTAAAGAAGAAATTGGTCTCTGCTACAATTATTGTGGCGCCCGATTGGTCTTTACCATTCAAATTGATGTGTGACGCCAGTGACTACGCAGTGGGAGCAGTGTTGGGACAACATCACGACAAGATTTTTCACACTATCTACTACTCTAGTAAGACATTGACGGATGCCCAGTTGAACTACACAACCACCAAAAAAGAGTTACTTGCAGTGGTGTTTGCCTTCGACAAATTAAGAGCTTATCTTATTAGCACCAAGGTAATTGTCTACACTAATCATTCTGCTATTAAATATCTGATTGAGAAGAAGGATGCAAAACAGCATTAATACGGTGGGTACTGTTGTTACAAGAATTTGATCTAGAGATCCGGGACAGAAAAGGTACCGAAAATCAAGTGGCGGACCATCTGTCTCTGTTGAAAAACGCGGAAGTACAGAAGGAAGACAACATATTGATTAATGAATAATTTCCGGATGAGCAATTGTTTTGAGTAACCACAATATTCCCTTGGTATGCTGACTATGTGAATTACGTGGTTGCCAAAGCGTTACCACCGGATTTGACCTCACAACAACGAAAGAAGTTCCTCCACGATGTGAAGCAATACTATTGGGACAAACCGTTTCTGTTTAAGGATTGTGCAGATCAAATGATACGACGTTGTGTGCCTCATGAAGAAATGGATAGCATATTAGGCCATTGCCACTCCTCAGATTACAGAGGTTATTATTCCGGCGATCGAACAGTAGAAAAAGTGCTACAATCAGGATTTTTCTGGCCTTCTCTATTCAAGGACGCTTACCTATTTGTGCTGAAGTGTGATCGATGCCAACGTGTAGGCAATATCTCCAAGCGTAATGAAATGCCACTCAACACAATTTTGGAGGTTGAACTGTTCGATGTATGGGGAATCGATTTTATGGGACCTTTCCCATCATCTTTCAATAATCAGTACATTTTGTTGGCGGTCGATTATGTTTCCAATTGGGTAGAAGCCGCAGTGTTACCCATGAATGATGCCAACGTTGTCCTCCGATTTTTAAAGAAAAACATCTTCACCCGATTTGGGATGCCGAGGGCGATAATAAGTGATGAGGGAACTCACTTCTGTAACAAACAGTTTACAAAATTGCTTGTAAAGTATGGGGTTCATCATAAAATTGCTGCTACATATCATCCCCAAACCAATGGTCAAGCGGAGGTCTCAAATAGGGAGGTAAAGCGAATTTTGGAAAAAAATGGTCAATCCGTCACGAAAAGATTGGTCATTACGTCTTGACGATGCTCTATGGGCATATCGAACAGTGTACAAAAATCCGATTGGCATGTCACCGTACAGAATGGTATATGGAAAGGCGTGTCACCTCCCGGTTAAGCTAGAACACTGTGCACACTGGGCCACACGAAAACTTAACTTCGATCTACAAGCAGCCGGTGAGAAAAGGTTACTTCAGCTGAACGAGATGGACGAAGTCCGATTCAATGCGTATAAAAATGCAAAACTCTATAAAGAGAAAGTTAAAGCCTGGCATGATAAGAAAATTCTCAATCAAACATTTGAACCGGGCCAACAAGTATTACTGTTTAACTCACGCTTGCAGTTATTTCCTGGGAAATTGAAATCCCGGTGGTCCGAGCCATTCGTGATTATATCTGTCGCTCCACACGGAAACATTGAGGTCGAAGAACCGAACTCAAAGCGTACATTCAAGGTTAATGGTCAACGTCTGAAATATTATTGGAGTGGATCCATCGAACATCAAGCTACGGTCATGTACCTCTCCGAACCAGTGGACAATTGAGCAATACCAAAAAGTCTGGTTGACGACTATAAACTAAGCGCTACAGGGAGGCAACCCAAGAGTTTGTTTAATTTATTTAATTATGTGACAGTTAATTAGTATTTTCAGCATTTGAATCACTTATTTTCATATGAGGATATGTTAGAATAATTTCCTGCACCACATTCTAATGCAGGACCAGGCCATTGCCTATAACAATGTAGCGCCCCGGTGACCAATTCCTATGGCTCTCACAATTGCCCTGCGCTTAGGCAATGAGCTCGAAAAAAAAGAGCCCAGCCTTCCTAAGACTGGTTTCGATTCTTTATCGGTAGCCGGCCGCTAGACCACTCCATCGATTCTCGCCTCTCGACACTTTGGCGCTATGTCTCTATGCAATTCCAGCGTCCCGACGACTGTGCTTTCGCATCATCGAGTTTCGCCATGCGATTGCCCGTATTTATAGGAAGGTTCAATCTCAGCGCCCCGACGCTGAGAATGCGAATTTGACTCCTCTTTGGTTTAAAATATGTGTATTCCCATCCATCCCTTCCAACTTCCTTGCACGATTCAACTCCTCATCTGGTGATTGATCTTTAAACTTTATATAACTCCCAACACACAACACCACACATCATATTGGGATTTTTGTTTGCAACAAAATTCTCATTTATTCGCTCAACTGAAAAGGTATGTTACTACACTCTACTCCATAGATGGTGAAAGCAAATCTTGTTAATTGTGAAAAGAGTAAACTAATTTACATCTTGATTCAATATCTCTACATCTACACTACAATTGTTCATCCTTTGGATTTTGATTATCTCATAATACCGGCATGTGCTTAACGTTATTTGTACACCATGTTTGGTGGAGATATCATGCATATGGGATGAGTGTCTTTCAAGGAGGTGTTTTGATAGAAAGCTAATGTGGTTTCAAGCAAAGTATGAATTACCCACAAAGTGTTTGATATTATGCCTGAACCAGAAATTTTTATTCACTTCGCACCACACCAGTCCCACACACTGAATTCAATGTTAAACTTTTATATCATTTTTGTGAGGGGCACTAATGTTTGGAGACATACGTTGGATCACATTACTATACACGATACCCTTGTACGCGTAACTTGTGTTGCTTTTGTAATTGTGCATGTTGTCTATAAAATGCGCCTACATGGTTAACTTGGTATCCCATACTATTATGTGTTTCTCCAAACTCCCATTCTTAACACATCCGGTTCGATCATTCCGAAGTTTGGGGGAAGTGTTATGGGCGTATATGTCCCAATTTGTTGTACAATTAATTCTAATTCCTCTATATGTGAATTTGTGCAGAATTTTTCTTCATGGCTTCCAAACGACAACATGGAGAAGGTTCGGGCACCGCCTCGGCTATGCCCAGATTTGATAGACGCCGTTTTGTTAGTGCCGCGGCTTAAGAACGCTATAACCGCATGGCTACCCGCTCCCTAGTCCCCGAACGTGGTTTGAGGCCCGATTTAACCAAGGATGGCGCAATAGCAGTGATGATTGCTGAAAGAAACTAGTTTGCCCTCATCGAACAGCCTAACCCGGTAGTGATTGCAGTCGTGAAAGAATTCTATGCCAACGTTTCAGAACATTATCACTATGAAGTGTTTGTGAGGGTAAAGACCATGGCAATCGGAAAAGAGGACATCAATGGGTGTTACCAACTGAATTTGGAAGAGGTTAACGATGAGTATGCCGGTCTTCTGTGCCAAGGTCCAGACTATGAAAAAATTATCCACGAGCTGTGTCAACCAGGCACTACATGGAAAGTGCATAAGCGTGGCAGCATGACCTTCCCCCATTCTCACCTCAGTCTATATGGGAAGGCGTGGTTTGCCTTTATCTGTGCCAAACTCATGTCATGCACACATGTGATCCATGTCACCAAAGAACGAGCAGTGCTGCTGTATTCCATTATCCAAGGCTTGCAAATAGATGTCGGTCACGTGATCCAACAGTCCATTCTCTGAGCATCTCGAGGTGGAACCACAGGAGGTTTACCCCATCCTTCTTTAATTTGTGTTCTATGTGGCAAGTTTGGGGTGAAATGGAAATCAGATGAGATGATTCAAACGCCTATGCCCGTGTTGGACCACAAGTTGATCAGCCGTTATAAAGTGTGGACAGGTGGGGCAAATCACCCTAGGGGATTGGGTTTTATAATTCCCCAAGTTGAACCTCCACAAGCCCCACCACCTCAGGCTCCACTTACTTATGGCCCATCTGCAGCAGCTCATCGTGGTGTAGTTCCCGACGTTGTCCAACGGGAAATAGACGGCTGGTTTTACAACATGGAGTCCCAGAATGTGCGCTTGTCGAAACGTCAAGACGTGATTTTTAAATTTTTTGTTGACCAATTTGCTGCACAGAATGCACTGACCATCCAATTACATCCGGGCGTTCACCTTAGCCAGTTCCCTACGGCTCCTGTTCTGCCAGTGTTTCCCCCTTCAGATCAAGAGATGATCGAGGATGAGGATGCTCCACCCGAGGAATAAGCTCGTCAGGGAAGTCCTCTATTTTATTTTGTTATATTTTTCACATGAGGACATTGCTCTGGATTAGTTTGGGGGTAGTTAATTTTTATTTCTAAGTTGTAGATTGTTATTAGTTTGTGGATTTGGATTGTTATTGTTAGTTAAACATTGTATTTAGGATTGCATGATAATTCCAGCGTTTGATAGTGCGTTTATTTGGGGGCCAATGATGAAATTAGAATTGTATGAACAAGTCTAGTAAGGATTATTGAGTCAGTGATATGATTTTCTTGACATGATTTGAATCTTTATCTGTTTGACACTGATATTATAGGAAAGCACTTTGAAAAACGACCATGTTAGCTATGATAGTTTAAATGGATAGATAATAGAGTTCTAAAGGATGATTGCTAGTAAAATGCAAGGACAATTTGAATAGCTAGAGAAGACTGAAGTTAGACATATACTCAAGTTTGGGGGAAAAATATTTGGAATATATAAGCTTAAAAAAAACACCGTGGCATGCTTGTCTAATTTGTGGCCTTTGGTACTTGAGTAAGTAAGTCCGAGGGGATTGTCTTTACACCTAGCGCCCTAAGGTCTTAATGGTCTGGGAGTCGTTGATCGAAAGCTCGTTAAGGTATCACTGAAAAGCCTAAGGGAATAAGACAATGCATAGTCATGAGAAAAAAAATAAATAAATGCTAATAAAGCGGGAAAAGTGCAAAAAGCCCCCGTTATAAAGAGAAAAAAAAAAGAGAAGAAAAGCATAAGTATTCCATTTTGACTCTTAAATTCGGGTGATTGTTTGATTTCAGTTGAAACAAGTATATTTGATGAGTTCTCAAGTTTACACTGTATGATGCTTACTAAGAAATTTATTATCTTTCATATTTTTGCCTTTCATGGGTTAGCATGGTTGTTGAACACACACTCACAATATCAATCATAACGGATTCAGATTTATGGATTGTTGGGATATTATTGATCTGCTATAACATGATGTATTAGCATGTTTTTGTGATTTTTCTGAGGCCTATGGATATACGTGAGCTATTGAATTGCTGGAATTAAGAACATATAGATTGTTTGCATTTGCACGTTGTTTAGTTTTTTTCGTGTTGTTTGTGTTTTGTTGCTTGAGGACACGCAACGATTTAAGTTTGGGGGTATTTGATGATTGGGTAATATACCCATGAATCGGATATACTTGAGCTTAAATTTGTGTATTCTCGAGGCTTTCAGTAGCATTTTTACTGTGTTTATGTTTCGTTTTACAGAGTTGGGAGCTATAGGGGATATTTCTGGGAAGTTCAAGCTTTTAATGGCATTACGGTAATTTTTTCATTCTTCAGCGCGGGGGTGCTCAACTTAGTTCAAATCCCAGTGTCGGGGCGCTGGGTCGTGAGTCCTGTTGACCGAAGACGCGCGTTGACCGAGGGTTTGAGTGCTCAATTGAAGATTAGAGAAGTTGATTTGGACGAGGATTTGTTGGAAGCTATAAAATGAGATTAAGTGCTGAAATTAGGGACCTTATCAATTATTCATTCATTGGAGGCTACACAAAGGATTCTTTGAAGACTAAGGATTGGCTAAAGAGTTTCTTCTTCTTCTTCTCCTTATTTTCAATTTGTAATTCTTTAAGGATGATTTGCAAACGATTATTGGTTTTTATTTCCATTATGAACTAATTCTTTATTTAAGATTTCAATTGAACCTTTTATGGCTATAAATTAGTTATTCAGTTTATTCTAATTATTTATGTTGAAGTGAATTGTTTATCATACCTTGCATCTATTGATTAATTATTTGGCCAATAATTACCTTGTTACTCTAGAAGGAATTGAAAGAGAATTCTAGGGTTAGAACTGGGTTTGATAACGTGTGACTTATTTATTTGCATAGTGAATATTTAGGTTTGTGAATTGAATGGAAATATCTGTTCACCGCATGTAACACATAATGAATTGGAATTGAAGGAGTTAATTCACTTGTTTTGCATAGGAATATAGCAAGATTAATCTGGATTTAATAGAAGTCAGTTGATTACTTGGAAAATGACTTTTGACATTTGAGAATTCCTGTTAACAATTCGGTAGACATAATAATTGGGATAATTGGATAATTGATTTATAGTTCATAATTGGGGATATTGAAGTCTTAATCCTTATTTACCAAAAATCATTCATTAAAATCGTAGTTTATTTATTTGTTTATTCTAGAATAATATCTTTAATTGTTTACTTTAGTTTTAATATTTCAGAAAATCATAATTTATCATTGTTTAAATAAAATTGGGTCGATATAGTGCTAGTAGTTGGAATTTATTAATTAAGAATTCTCTGTGGGATCGACACTCTATTTTATCACTTTATTACTTATTGACCGTGTATACTTGCACGTATTCTTTGATTGCAAAATCGACCAACAGAGACTCCTATGCAAAATACAGGTGGAAACACTGGCAACTCTCGGATGGTCACCGCTAAGAAGTTCAAGGAGCTGGGACCATCGGAGTTTTTGGGAAAGCCAGAACCACTTAAGGCAGAGACGTGGATAAAGAAGATCACCAAGATATTTGATGTCTTGGAATGCTCAGAGGAGCAAAAGGTTCCCTTCACCACCTTTATGTTGCGTGAAGAAGCAGATTACTGGTGGGAATTTATAAAATGTACTCATCTTTCCGCACTAAAGATGCCTTGGGAGAAGTTCCAAGAATTGTTCAACGACAAGTACTTTCCCGAAAGTATTCGTCAAATGAAGGAGGTGGAATTCATCAAGCTGGAGCAAAATAATATGACTGTATCGCAGTATGAGGCTAAGTTTGCCGAGTTGTCTCGGTTTGCATCTCATTTGGTAGATAATGAGGAGCGTATGAAACGAATGTTTCAGCGAGGTTTGAAACCTGAAATACGTCAATACCTCATTTCTCACAAACTTTGTTTATATTCAGATGTTGTGAATAGGGCTCAGTTATTGGAACGCGATAATGAGTCAACCCAACCAAAGGGCAACGACCACTAACACGATAATAATTGTACCAGTGGCAACAACCATCGGAACGATGATAACCATCGTGGAGGAAATTATCATGCCATAAATGATAACCACTTCGGTGGAAATCATGACCAAGAAAATAGGAAAGGTGAACTAAGTGGGAACAATTTTAAGAAAAGAAGATTCAACAATGATGGAAAGACATCGACAGCAGTAACATCACCCGTTTCAAAGGAAAAAGAACGACCACCGTTCGTATGTTTCAAATGAGGAAAGGAGGGACATATCCGTACAAAATGTACGCAACGACCCAAAGCGTGTTTCAATTGCGAAAGATAAGGTCACCTAGCTCAATTTTATCGTGTAGTGAAGTCAAGTCCAGCTGGGACGGCGACGCCAAAGGATGTCCCAGACAAGTCAAAGTTGGTAGTTTAAGTGAGAGCGTTTATCGAGGAACCCAAATGAAGTAATCACGGGTAAGTTAATCATAAACTCTTGCGAAATCGATCTATACCTTATTCGATATCGGTTCTACCCATTCTTTTATTTCACCTACGTGCGCTCAACGTTTGAAATCGACTCTTGAGAAATTAGACTTTGACTTATCTGTTGAAACTCTGTTGGGAGAAACCTTCATTACATCCATTGTTTATAAATCTTGTTTGATTCAAATCGTCACCCTCACATTACCTGTCGATCTCATCTCTTTGAAAATACTTTCCTTTTATGTGATTTTAGGAATCGACTGGTTAACTATTCATCATGCTAAAATTGATTATTTTTGTAAGGTTGTTAGTTTTCATATTCCTAACAAACCTGTTATGTGAATTCAAGCAACCAAACCACTAAAGTCAATCAATGTCATATCAAGCCATAAGTAAGGAGCCCCGAGCCTTTCGCTGGTGACTTCCTTGTGTAGGATACACCAAAGCCAGACTTTCCGTAGGGGACGTCGTGAATAGCGGTGCCAAGTTGATAGGTATTAATGTGACGTGTTATCCAAGTCTTGGATGAGAGACATAGTTTTGAATGATATTTCTGTCATTAATAAATTTCCTGACGTATTTCCCAAAGAACTTTCTGGCCTACCCCTAGAGCGTGAAATCGAATTTTGTATTGACCCCAGTACAAAACCCATTTCTAAAACCCTCAAATATTTTTTCACCCAAAAAGAACGTAACATGTGCAGAAGACGTTGGCTTGAGCTGTTGAAAGATTACGATAATACCATTCAATACCATCATAAAAAACCGAACGTGGTAGCTGATGCGTTGAGTAGAAGATAATATGCATTTACCAGTGTGATATTGTTAACACAAAGACCCATTTCGTATGACTTATAAAAGATGGAGATAGAATTAAAGACGCCAAGATCCTATGTAAAGATATCGAATATACGAGTAGAATTGACTTTAATCGATAAAGTTAAAGTCACTCAAGCTACACACCCGGAGCTCATGAATGTGAAGAAGAAGGTGTAAGAAGGCGTTATTCTAGAAGCAAGAATCGACGAAGAGAGGAAATCTCAACCCTCGATTTTATTAGTCTATTCGAAATCATCGATCGAGTAGGAACTGTAGCCTATAGACTCGCTTTACCGCCACGTATGTCGCGTGTTCATAACGTTTTTCACGTATCGATGTTACGTAAATATGTGGATGACCCGAACCACATTATTGAATTAGAACTAGACGAGATAGCAGAAGATTTAACGTATGAGGAGATACCTGTTAAAATCTAGGATAAGAAGAAACATATTCTACGCTCAAAGGTTATACCTCAAGAATTAGAATTTGAAATGAAAAGGAGGTATCCTCACCTCTTCGACATACCAGGTACGTACGTCAATTTCGAGGATGAAATTTCATTAGAAGGGGAGGTTGTAAGACCCCAAATTTTATGAATAAAGATTAATTTTCTTGAAAAACAATTTTTTGGTATTAAGGTGTTTATTTGATATAATGTTATAGTTATGGGTAATATTTATAAATTTTGCAAAGTATACAAGTTATAAAATATTCGATTGGTCAGGGAATATTCGTTTTATCAGGGAATATTCGTACAGCGGTGCAATTATATGTGGACTCCACAACGGAAATTATTGTCGGAGTTAGAAAACGATAGAAATATCTTTTTATGAAAATAACGGCGAAAATTTTACCGTTAACTATTAAAATACCCGGTGATAAAAGGAGAGTCATACGCGTGGTTGCATAGTAGTACACGGTATTGATTATTGATGTTTACGTGAGAAGTCACTCAGTTATACTCAATTATTGCTACAGTAATTGTTGCATAGTATCTCACGTTATTAATTAAATTATTGTCGCAATAATTTATATTATTAAATCAAAAATTGAGATGAAAAGTTATTCATATTATTATTTGCATTATTGACAATGTCTAGACAGTTCTGTCGAGGAAAGAGGTTTGGTCACCTAATTGCGAGCCAATAGGAAGAAATCCTTATCGGAAAGCCCCCTCTTTTCTGGGAATGATATGGTTGTTAATATTGAAAGTTATATTATTGATTAATAAATATTGTTAAAAATATTGAGGGGATTTTTATGAAGTATTTGTGGTAAATTTTACTTATTATATGGACCCCCACTTACCCATTTTTTAAAATAATCGGTAAAAAGTTATACGGTATATATATATATATGGTGGGGGCCACTAGTGGGATGAAAAGATTCTTGGAAAAGGTGAATGGAGTATTATATATATATATATATATATTATTTTATTTAAAGTTTTTGTTTTATTAGAATATTTTATTGCATAGTGCTGCATAGTGAAAATCAAATTTTTTTCAGAAAATTTCTCGTGAACGTTGCCCGTGAACCTTTTTTGTTGTGCGTCCAAATAGTATCTTTTCCATTGTCCTATAAATAAGATGCTCAGTTTAGAAAAGAAAACCACACCAGAATCAGAGAATTCTTCTTCTATAATATTGAGCATATTTCTTTAGAGTTTAAAGAAGCTTTGAGTGTAGAAAACAGTGAAAGTTTTCTTCAAGAATATATCTGCTATACCAACCAAAATTTCTCTCTTTTTGAGGTAAAGGTTATTATTTATTTCATATTCGCTTACGATTTTATTTTTCGTATTCGTAAAAAATTTTATTTCGTTCAATATTCGCAAGAAATATTATCTTCGTTTATTATTCGTAAGGAATATTATCTTCGTTTAATTTTCGAAAGGAATATTATCTTCGTTTATTATTCGTAAGGAATATTATTTTCGTTCAACAGTTGTAAGGGATATTATTTTTGTTCAATATTCGTATGAAATAATATTTTCTTCTATACTTTGTAGTATGTAAGTAATATTATTTCTTTTTCGTATTCATAATTCTACACTCATGTTGATAAGTTTTGCTTCTATACTCCATGAAATTAGTAGAATATCCTTCAAATTTGCGCTTCATCTAGTATTTTTTTATGAAAATATTATTCTGAGCATTCTTGATAAGTTTTAACTTTTTCATGCTGGAGTACTATTCACGGGGTACTATTCCTGAAGTACTATTTACGGGGTACTATTCACTCGGGTACTATTCACCCATGGTACTATTCATATCAAAAATTAATTTCTTTTCGGTCCAAATCATTTTTGATACAATATTATTCTTGAATTTTACTCCACAAAGAAGTATCATGTTGACAATTTGGACATTATTGAATTCTGGATAAATTAAATTATAAATCTTTAAAAATTTATCATTTGCTTTCGTTTAATTGAATTCTTATATCATTGTCATCATCCTAATGCTTATATTGTGATGAAAGTCCTCATTGGCCTGTAGTGCATTGATGGACTGTTGATTGGTATGATTATGACCAGGGATTATTCGGTATAATTATGACCGTAATGTTACAAATGATGTGGTAAAAGTCTTCATTGCCCCGTAGTTCATTGATCATGAACAATTGTTGGCATGATCATGACCATTGATGATTACACGAATATCTTTGGCCCGTAGTGCATGAATAATTCGTGGATGTGATACTAATGAATATCCTTAACCCGTATTGTAGGGATGATTTGATGATATGAATTATTTATTAAGCTGAGTCTCAGCGATAAAATTAATGATAAACTTTTTAAATTATAGAATATAGTAGATATTGTGTCACCCCCAAATCCGGGTACTTCATTCCCACAAGATTTGGTGTTCACTTGATAAAAACATTCATGTCTAACTACGTGTACTTCATTCCCACAAGATTTGGTGTTCACTTGATAAAAACATTCATGTCTAACTACCAAATCATAATAAAATTTAATAATAAACCTTCTTATTAAAGGATTACATTAATAAAAATCTCTTAGGTTATCTAACCTTCAAATACAAACATCATATGCAGAAAAATTAAATAACTTCATTACAATAATTAAAATAAAGTCTGACAACAAAAATGTCAACATGTTTACAAGTCTTCAATACTTGTTCATCTTTCCTTTTCCTTTTATGGTGCTAGGTACATCAACCTTCTCAACTTTAGCTATAATATTTATATAAGCAAGAGTGAGCAAACAATGTTCACTTGAAATAATAATGAATAAAACATTACAACAATTGGCAAATAATAAGCTCAATAGAACTGAACAATAGGTTTTATCAATGATAATCAAAATCTCAATCATATATCTGAGGGTCACAAGACCACGAACTATGTCCATAGTTATAAGTAATCTTTCAACTTAAACTTTAACAGTCATACGACTATAGAGACTCCTTGTACTTAGGGGGATCAGCCCTTCGTACAATGTATTGTGCACAAACATTTCAACGCTATGCGTAAATTATCCCCTATAATAGGGTTGTTCATCTCAGCATTTAGAATACAAGTCTGCCCCAAAGTAAGTTTGGTTTGGATACGTTTCAAGGTAATTTAGAATTTAACGAACATCAACTAAGGATTAGTTGAATAAAAAGGTAATAACATTATGTTATGGAATAAACCATAAGTGAATCAACATCGTATACTAAGGTCATGCTTTAGGAATAATCTAATAGCATAAGCACTGAATAACATAACATACCTTGCTTGAACAATATTAAGCTAAGGTTATTTAGAACTAAGTATTGAGCATGCATAACAAATAGTAAATTGAACGATAAAACTTGTTCAACATTAGTATATCAGAATGTAGAAACTTGCATGCTCAAATAACAAGTTAAATATTAGATAAACTTGTTCATTATCAAGAGATAAGGTTTAAGAGCTTGCACAATATAATTAGAGTTAAGAAACTTGCTTAACGAAAGTTTAGAGATAGAAAACTTGCATAATCGTAAACAAACTAGAGACAAGAAACTTGCTCAACATAAGAATAAGGTTTAGAAAACTTGCTTTGCGTGTAGGCTAAACCGTATAGTTTGATTCACAATATCCTAATCATATATCATTAGGATACAATTAGTCACTATAGATACTCTATATACAAGGAAGTACCTATTTCATGTATGGCTTGATTTTAAACCGCATAATCAAGTTACATCAATAAAATAATAATAACACTTGTTAAGTATTAATAATATGCTCATTCTTAGCACTATAATACCACAATAACAAAATTATATATTTAACAGTCATAGTATTGTATTATATCAACAATTACAGACTCTGTGTACAAGAAAACTCATTTCGGCCATATCACTAACCAGTAACTTGCATTTACATTTGAAAGTTGGGTTCTTGCTTCGACTTTAGCACTAAGGCTGAAGTTTAGAGTCTGAAGTATTTGTTTTTTTAACCTTTGGGGCTCCGAGATTCTGAATCCCGAAAGCACGAAGAATAGAACAAAGCTAATTTATGTCTGTATCTTAATTTCTAATACCAATTTATCATGTATAACTTACGTAAATTACATATAAACGTTACCTATCATATATATACTAATTTAAAACAACTAAACAACAATTTTTGAAAGATTAAATCTCTGAATGTAATGTTTTAAACCAAAAACTTCATTTTTGACATTGTTTGACAAAGTTAACACTGTAATTCCTATTATACACCAAATTGATTCCTTTGAACTACGCTCTCTTTATTTCTTACCCAATTAACATACTTAAGGTTCAATTTCACAATTAGCTCACAATCAAATACTAATTTTGGTACTCCTAGAAGCCATGTTCATGTATATATTTTTACTGTAAGACCAATTCCTTTCTTGCTGACGTAATTTAGCATACAATCACACACACACACACACACACACACACATATATATATATATATATGCTCAACATACAATCACATAATTTCATAACCAATTATAAAATATGGATTACAGAAAATTTGTAAGGAACTTTATACTACAGTCAAGAACACAGAGAACTATGTCGTAAAATATATATATATATATATATATATATATATATATATAATATTAAAGTTATGGGAAAAATACCTTTTGTTGCTTTGAAAATCCTTGCTAACCACTGAGAATCGCTTGAAAACTCAGAACTTTCTTTTAAATTCTCTCTAAAAACCTCTTTTTTTCTTTTCTCTGTACCGTTCTTCTTAGGCTTAGCAAATAACTAATACGTACACAAAACCTAACTGATAATCAAGTATGCGTAAAATAAAAGAAACTGATATGGCCTTAATAAGCCTAATAAATAATATCAGTTACAAAATATAACATATAGATTATAAATATATTTTATTTATTATTTGATTTATTTTATTTATATTATTAAAATTCAAAAATTCAAAAGCTATAAGGCTCTGTTTGGCAAAACTCTTTAAAATTAAAGACTTAATATCTTTAAGCCTTGTTTGGCAAAACTAAATTAAACTACTTTAATTTATTTTAATAACTTCTTTATAGTATAGTTTATGGTCACACTTTATTTAATTAAGTTTTCATACTTAATTTAATTAATTCTAATAACAATTTATTGACTAAATTTACCACATAAATCAATAAAACAAAATTATAATTTTCTTCATAATTATAATTTTATTTAATAAATTAACATATCATTTTAATTACAAAAATCAAATTGAATTATCATTATAATAATTCATTTAATCATTATAAACTCTCTAACTTAATTATTAAATTAAATTAGAATATTATCTCATAATAATTAATTTCCTTAACTCCTTAATTATTTATTTAACAAATAATTAACTAATCAAATCAAATTAAATTAAAAAATATTTATATAATTCAATAAATATTTAAAAATTACAATTTAAAATTCTGGATTGTTACATATATCATGCTCTACTTGATTCTTCTAATGGATTATTTGTTCCGTTGCAGTTAAACTTGATGTTTATTATATTTTATTAGTTTAACACTGTTGAAGGCTAACGATAATTTAGTATGCATTATCTTAGTCATAATATTTCTTACTGTGCTAGTTGAGCTCACTATTTTGCTTTCATTGTTCTCTTCAGGAAATGAGAACGTAGCCGGGACTAGTCGGGGAATAGAGTGACGGTCCGAGATGGTTGTTTTAGTAGTCCTCACTATTTAGTGTGATAATTAATATAATGAGGATTGAATTTAAGTTTGAATATTATCTAGAAGACAATATTCCTGTTAAAACTCTCAGCTATGTTTTGTCATATTTTACACGACAATTGTATAATTAAGTTTGTATTTGAATTCTATATCATGTATTTAGCGACTCAGAATGGGTGATGTATACTTATTTTTGGGGCATCACATAAATTTGTAGTACCACTCAAATATTTAAATATTCGTTGAACCGCTTGTAAGTGTGATTCTTTAGGTTTTGCTTGAAAGCGAGCACATAGACATACACTGTACATTATATCAGGTCTAGATGTAGTTAAATATAATAAAGATCTGATCATACCTCTATATTTTGTTAATTCTACATCCATACCTTTCTCATCTGTTGTGAGCTTTATTGATGTGCTCATTGGTGTGGCTTTTGAATTTGATTTATCAAATCCAAATCTTTTGAATAGTTCTTTTGTATATTTGGCTTGATGAATGTAGATTCCTTCCTGATTTTTCTTGATTTGGAGACCCAAAAAATAGTTGAGTTCTCCCATTAAGCTCATATCGAACTCCTTGTGCATGCATTTGGAAAACCACTCACAAAGAAAGTTATTAGTAGTACCAAATATTATATCATATACATATATTTGTACAAGGATAATATCTTTATTTTGACATTTAATAAATAATGTAGAATCGATTTTACCTCTTATAAAGCAATTTGATAGAAGGTATTTACTCAACCTTTCATACCAAGCTCTTGGGGCTTGTTAAGTACATAGAGAGTCTTCTTTAGTTTGTATACGTAATGTGGGAACTTTTCATGCTCGAATCCAGGAGGTTGTTTTATGTATACTTCTTCATTTATATATCCATTGAGAAAGGCGCTTTTTATATCCATTTGGTGTAGCTTGAACTTTCTGAAGCATGAAAAGGCCAATAATATCCGAATAGATTCCAATCGAGCTACCAAGGCAAATTTTTCTTCATAGTCTATTCCTTCTTGTTGGTTATATCCTTGAGCCACTATTCTAGCCTTGTTTCTAGTAATTTTTCCATACTCATCAAGCTTGTTCTTAAAAACCATTTAATTCCAATAATGGATACATTTTTGGAGGAGGCATTAATTCCCAAACTTGACATCTTTCGAATTGTTATAGCTCTTCTTGCATTGCTAGTAACCAATTTTCGTCAAGAATGGCTTCTTTGGCATTCTTTGGTTCAATTTGAGATAAAAATATTGAAAATGCACAAAGCTTTTGTGTTCTTCTTCTTGTGGTAACTCCTTCGTTTATATTACCAATAATGTTCTCAAGAAGGTGCTTTTTGATGTATCTAGCTAATTTTGGCAATTGAATGTCATGAATTATCTCTTCTTGATGAAGGTTTTTATCCTGAGTTGTTTCTTCCATGTTTAAAGTAGTTTCTGGTTCATGGTCCTGTTGTTCGTCTAATCCAGCTTGCTGGATAGGTTCCTTTGACTTGCTATTTTGCTCTTTGTGATATGTTGGATTTGCGGCAGTCTCTAGATTCCCTGCATATTTTTCTTTTTCTTTTGGAAGACCATTGTTAGACTGATTAAATTTAATATGTATAGATTCTTCAATACACAACTTTTGAACAGTATATATGCGATATGCTTTACTATTTTGAGAATAACCATAGAAAATTCCTTCATATGATCTAGCATCTTATTTTCTCAAGTTATCACTAGTGTTAAGAATAAAACATTTGGATCCAAAGACTTTGAAATAACTTATATTTGGAATTTTATTATTTAATAGCTCATAGGGTGTTTTCAAAATAATTGGACGAATGAGTAATCTATTTAGTACATAACATGATATGTTTACAGCTTCGGCCCAAAATTTCTTTGGAAGTTTACTTTCTTGAATTAAAGTTCTAGCTGACTCTTGTAAGGTTCTATTCTTTCTCTCTACCACTCCATTTTGTTGAGGAGTTCTTAGTGCTGAGAACTAGTGACTAATTTCCTTTTTTATCACAAAATATTATGAAATTCTTTTGAAATTCAGTGACATTATCACTTCTAAGTTTTATAAGTTTAAGACTGTATTTTGTTTCCAAGTTTCTTATTAATTTTTCAAATTCTTTAAATGCTTCATCTTTAGTTCTAAGAAATAATACACATATTTTCTAGAGAAATCATCAACTATCACAATTGCATAGAATTTACCATTTAGACTAGCATGCCTCTCTGGTCCAAATAAATCAAGATGAACTAATTGTAAAGGAGAAGAAGTTGATACCATGTTATTGGTTTTAAATGATGTTCTTACTTGTTTTCCGAGTTGACAATGATCACATGTACCTTTCTTTTCAAAATTTATCTCGGGTAATCCTTTTACGAGATTTTTTTAGGACAATTTTTTGATCAAGTCCATATGAACATGTCCCATCCTTCTATGCCATAGATTTGTTTCTTCTTGTATTGTGGCAAGATGTAGTTCTTCCTCCTGTTGCTCAAAATCAAGAGTATATATATTCCTTTCTCTTTGTGCAACTAAAGTAGCATTGTTAGTACCATGAAAATTATACACTTATCTTTTTCAAATTTTACTTGATGACCATTGTCCATTAATTGACTAACACTTATAAGGTTAAATTTAAGACCATTAACAAGATGAACGTTATTAATATTAACCTTACCATTACCGATTTTAAGGTTAAATACTTTTTTGGTCACTGTACTATAGGTTAACTTACAAGTGAGTCACTAAACCGATTTTTCTTACAGTCTCACTATACCTTACTTTACTAACAAAGCATTAGAAATTTTGTCTTGCCTGTTAAATTTTTAACAGAAGTTTGACGTGACGCTTACGTGACTTAATTTTTTCAATATAAATTGATGACTAGGCCTAAACATGCTTATGTGTAATTTAAAAAATTATTTCAAATGTGTTTTCACAATTATTTATCATTTGAGGGTAAATATGTCAAACCACATTTATCTAACATTAAAATTAACTCAATAAAATAATTTTTTACAGCCAAGATTTAGATTTGGGTTTCTATCATCTTCCTCATCTCTCTCTCTCCACCCTCTGCTCCAGCCGCTCATCGTCAACCGATCATGTTACATCTAGAAACACTTATTCCCATCTCGAACAAGGTCAAGTCATTCTCCGATTGCGAAAAGGGTTCAGATTTAGATCTAGCCCCAGATCTAGGCCCAGATTCAGATTCATCACTTGGGCTCCACGTCTCCTTCACGGTGGTTTTGATTCCTTCTTATCCTCCATCATAATTGCCAGTTAGATATGAAATTAATAATAGTTTGATATAGTATGATTTTCTCATGTACCTTTCTACAAATTGGGACTCAAAAGAAGGATTCTGGAATGGAACTTTTTTTCAGTTTGCTCAGCAAACGGGGTAAATCTGATTTTCGTGTTTTACATCGGAGGTGATGCAGTGGAAGTGGAAGGAGTGTGAGCATTCTACAGTGAAAATGGCATGGCCTTGGCTTGGTTTCAAGGTGGTTAAGCATATTGAGCAACTCCTCTGCAATCACAAAGAAATGGAAGTCAAAAGCAAATCACACATGAACTACACTCAAACTAATTGTTATGGCTGAAAGATTGATCAACTTTGAAATCGGTTAAATGAATCAATTGATTACTGCGAACAATTTAAAGAATAATTAGTAGATCTAGGCTTTTGGAGATGAATGATGGGTTTGAATTAGATGATGAAGAAGGAGATGAATAGTAAGAACATTTAGCTAATTTAAATGTTAAAATAATTATTTTTACTACATTTATTTATTAATTTTCCAAGTAAAAATGCATGCATATAAATGTCAAAATAAATTTATAAATATGTATGTATATAAAATCAATAAGAATTGTTTTTTTTCTTATAATCACAAAAATAAAAATTGTTTTTTTCCTCCTCTTTTAATAAAAATGATTATTTCTTAAATTTGATTAATTTAATTTTTGTATAATTTTAAAAAAAAATATTTGATAAAATTAAAATTACAATACAAATTATTTGATAAAATTAAAATAAAAATTATTTGATAAAATTAAAATTATTTACATGTAAAAGTATAAATTTATTTATCCTAGTTAGAAAAAAAAAATTATCACCAAATTGACTCGATTATAATTTTAATGTTCGAATTTGAAAACATTTTTAAATTTATAATTTTATAATTTCCTCAATTTTATTTGTTATTAATTATATAAAAAACATTTTCTATTAATTAGTATGTGTATTCTTGGTGTGTTAGTGTGTGTTCTTGACATATTTACCCTCAAATGATTAAAATTATTTAAAAATATTTGAAATAATTTTATTAATTATTATATTTGTAAAGAATTAAATAAAAATTAATTTGATATTAATTAAAAATAATTAAATATATTTTTCATTTATTTTTTTTGTTTTTTGACTAACGTTTCTAATTTATATTATTATATTTGTAAAGAATTAAATAAAAATTTATTTGATATTAATTACAAAATAATTAAATATAATTTTCATTTATTTTCTTATTTTTTGATTAACTTTTCTAATTTATATTATTATATTTGTAAATAATTAAATAAAAATTCATTTGATATTATTTAAACATATTTTATTTTTTCTCAATTTTCACGTAAGAAAGCCACATGGGATTATTTGTGCTACATAAGAGTTTTTTTTACACATATGCAGTTAATGTGGACATTTTCGTTAAAAGTCAACAGACTTAACTGATTTTCTAACATTTTATTAGTAAAGTAAGGTACAGTGAGTTGACTGTAAGAAAAATTGGTTTAGTGACTCACTTGTAAGTTGACCTATAGTACAGTGAGTAAATAAGCATTTAACCCACCGATTTTACCTTTTCCGACTATCTCACATGACCGATTATCTCCAAAAGTGACAGTTCCATGTTTCTTTTTTAGATTTAGCTCCACAAACATTGATTTGTCACCCGTCATATGACGAGAACATCCACTATCAAGAATCCACATTTGAGAAGGTACCCTTGCCTTGAAACATACATGTTAAGAGAAGATGCAATTCATCTTTTTGGTACCAATATCTTTTTGGGTCCATTTGTGTTAGTTGAAATAAGATCACTTTTCTTTACCCATAATTTTTTATCTCTATTTTCCTTCTTTGAATAGTTTATCTCTAGATGACCTTTAGTACCACAATTTTTGCATGTAGTAAATGGTGAACAATAATTCAATTTAAATGTGATTTAGACTTCAGCACTTTTACTTCCTTTTTATGTGTTAGATTATAGTCAATTCCTTATTTTTCATAACTAGGTCTTTGTTTACCCAACATGACATTCAAGTTTTCTTCCCCATGTACAAATTTAGCTAGAGAGATTCTTAATGAGTCTATTTCTTTTTGGAATTCATTAGTTGAAGGTGTTTTACTATGAGACTCATCACTAAATGCATTAATACATACATCTCTCATCTTTATTTCATTTGTTAATTTTTCAACATCATTATTTAATTGTTTTACCTTGTTGAAAACTATTTTGTTATAGTTCTCTAAATAATCATTTTTCGCAGCTAAGACTTTTTCTTCATTTGTAGGTGTTAATTTTTCTATTTCCTTCTTTTCATCAATTAGTGATTCGACTTGACCCATTAAGGTGTTCACTAGGTCTTTTAAATATACATTTTTTTCTTTTAACTTTTCATTTTCTTATTTTAAAAGACTGAAATCATAAAGAGATACCTCACTAGATTCACCTTCAAGTCCCATGAAGCATACTTTAGCTATTTCATCACTTGCATCAATCTCTACTTCAGATTCTTCATCATCACTCCACGTCAAGAAAGCTTTGTTCTTCTTAAAGTCTTTAGAACCTAGCTTTCCTTTGTTTTTCAGCTGGAAGCAATCCTTCTTGAAGTGACCTGGTCGTCCACATTCAAAACATGTTTCTTCGGTTGGCTTGCCTTTAAGTTTGTTTGGATTGAGAGCATTCTTCCTTTTGTTCTTTCTTTGAAGTAATGTTTTGAGTCTCCTTGAGATCATAACTATTTCATTGTCTGAATTATCTTCAAGTTCATCTTCAATTCCTACATTAAGAGCTAGCACTTTCTTTCGAGGGATTTCTTCCTCGTCATCATATCTTTTTAATTGGTGTTCATATTCTTCTAATTCACTAAAGAGAGTTAAAGTATCCATGGATGAAATACTAGAAGAATCTTGAAGAGTAGTGATTTTAGATGAAAACCTCTTGGGCATAGCCTGAAGTAACTTACGATTGATCTCACTTTGTGGGTTTGATTTGTCAAGAAGCTTTAAGGAGTTTATAAGGCCTAGGAATCGTGCTTGAGCCATTTTGATTGTTTTGTCTTTCTCTAGTTTAAACATTTCATAGTCGTGCATGAGCATGCTTAGCTTGACTTCTCGTACTTTGGATGTACCTTCATGGCTCATTACTAGAGTATCACATATCTCCTTTTATTTGTTGCATGATGAGACTTTATCTATTTCGGATTGTACTATGCCATTGAGAAGTGTATTCATAGCCCTTGAATCATAAGAAACCATATAGGTTTCGGTTGAGTCCATTTCTAGTAGAGTCTTTGGAGTGCCATCATCTTTCCTTGGAATGACCGGTCCATTCCCTACCACCCACCATTCCCATGGATCCCGTTTTAGGTAGATCCTCATTCAGAATTTCCATAAGTTATAATTCTTCGTTCCATAGAGTAGTGGAGATCGATTTGTTAATTGTCCTTCTTGATGAGTGTTCCCGAATTATGCCATGTTATAATCTTTCCCTACAAGTCACCTTTAAGACCAAGATAAGTAGAGCCAAGCTTTGATACCAAATGAAATTTAAGTAGGCGCACTTAGAAGGGGGGGGTTGAATAAGTGTGGGAATAGACAATGTCAAACTTTTACAACTTAAAAACTTCTTTCTTTTATTTAATGCAGGATGCTGGATTGAATATCTATGTATACCAAATTACCAATACAAGATGATGAATTAATTTTCTAGGTTTGTAGAATGATCAATGTGTAATGCAGGATGCTGGATAGAATATTCAAACTCATCAGATTATCAGTATATGAATGCAGGCTACTGAATTAATTACTAGAATGTTAGATTCTAAATCCAAGCTGCTGGATTGACTATTTAACCAACTGGATGATAAACTTAGTTAACTTAGTGATAAAGAGTAACACAATAAGCAATCACACAAACACAAGGATTTTTACGTGATTCAACTACTACCTTCTATAATAGTAGCCTAATCCACGTCCGATACCAACTAGTATTGGAGACTCACTTTTATTACTTTACTTTAATTACAATACAAGTTTCAAACACTTGAGCACTCTTGCTCGTTGTGCACCAATGCACTCTTAAGCACCTATGCTTCCTCAAACTTGTTTGCAAAAATACCTAAATCCAAACCAAATTAACAAATAGATTTAGATAGTATCAAGTATACAAGAATAAAATTAAAAATAGAGGTCTATTGATCAAAGAAATTAATCACTTAGCAATGCAAGGCTCTAGTAAGCAATGATGAACAAGAAAGATATTACCAGTAATATGCTCCAAGAACAATACCTATATCTTTTAACACAAACATATAATTTCTTCAATTTTAATCGCGACTGATTGAAGATTGTATGAAGAAGATTCGGTGGAAAAACACAGCGGTTACAAACGTATCCTGTATATGATTAATTCTTTATATTTTTCATGTTTTTGCTTAATACCAGTCCATTTTCTTTTATAGACATACTGAATATCTTACCGTTGCTGATATGCTTGAATTACTCTTGGACCGTTTGATGTAATTAAAAATAGAATACATGATTTAGCACAGATTATGTGTGACGATTGAGGAAAACTGATTTTATATCCTTATTATATGCTCGTCACATGATATGTTCAGATCCACTATCATTCCCAGACATAAATTTTATATAGGCGATGTTATGTGAGATTTAATGGATTAGCTAGATTTATGTTATATAGCAGTAATCGCGTAGCTTAATTTATGGAAGCACAATACCACATGTTTTAAAATCAGTTTGATATATGTAATGCACTAATTTATTAAAGATGATTACCATATGAATATTCAACATAAAAGATTTGGCATTAATTAAGTTGGTGGGAGATCTTATAACATCTTTTATTATATCCTTAGATTATGCAGTCATGTGAGTTACGAATTATGCCAGTGAATTTTCTAGAGGACTTACATCTTTCTAACAGTTTTTAGATTCCCAATTAATCCAAGATTTGTAAAACTCTTTATATACATGATTTTGTTTTTTTAGAGTATTTCCATTTATAAAATCTATATGCAATGCAAATGACCTAAAGCCTTGTATTGGAAAGTAATTAATACAAAGATCTTACATTTTTCTCCTAGGACTCAATTTGTCTTCCAGCCTTCAATAACTTCAAGTCTTTATGTTTTCAATTCACCCTTAAA